>CM039138.1:27521458-28094883 GCA_022036555.1 Microstegium vimineum
GAGTATTGGGTAGGGTTTTGGGAAAGCGTGACCCAAGGGTCGCACGCTTAAGGGGTTGGAACCTAATTCGGGTTGGCCCCGAATTAGATTTGGTTTAAAGGGTTTTTCAAAAGGGGCCTCCACCGTGGGAGCTCTTTTGGGACCCCTATATAACAAGGGGTGGGCGGGGGGCCGAATTGATCCACGCTTTTGCAGCCGCCGTCGCCTCCCCACGCTCCCCGCCTTTTGCCCCCGGGCGGACCTAAAAAATCCGGAGGCGCAACGCTTCCCCCCCTGCACGTGTGGGATTCCTCGGAGGTGCTGCATCTGGAGCACAAGGACGAACCGCGCGAAGGGGACGTTGAGACGGACGACCACGCAACTGCACTGCCTGCTGCGACGCGCACAACTACATCAAGTCGTCTTCCGCTGCACCTGCGCGTCTAGTGGTAATCCCGTAACCTGTAACTAGCAGTAGATCCTGGTTTATGAGGTCAAAAAGTTTTGTTTTCCGTCTAGCGTAGCAACCTCGTATTCCTACATAAACGCCGTCTTTGGGATATCTTCAGGTCGAATCTTGATCTGGTGGTACCCCGATCGCAAGTCGATCTTGGAAAACACCGAAGCTCTAGCGAGTTGATCAAAGAGGAGATCAATCCGCGGCAAGGGATACTTGTTCTTGATGGTCACCTCGTTCAAGGGACGATAGTCAACGCACATGCGAAGGGTATGATCCTTCTTTTTCACGAAAATTGCAGGACAACCCTATGGCGATGAACTAGGTCGAATGAAACCCTTCTCGAGCAACTCATTTAACTGAGTCTTCAACTCGGCTAGCTCTTTAGGAGGCATCCGATAGGCCCTTCTAGAGATAGGTGCGGTACTAGGCTTTAGCTCTATAGAAAACTCAACATCTCTATCAGGAGGTAAGCCAGGTAAGTCATCAGGAAAGACGTCTAGAAACTCACGTACTATTGGAATATCATGTACCCCAACTGCAACCATAGCACAGACTCTCCCTACTTCCCATTTTGGCACCGAAAGTTGAATCAAAAGCTGAGATTTACTGTTTGGCACATCTACCTTGATAGTTCTATTTAACACATCGATCACAGCTTTGTGCTGCTACAACCAATTCATCCCCAGGATCACATCTAAACCCTGGTTGGGAAGCACTACCAAAGTCGTGGGAAAGATATGCCCACCCAGACTCAAAGATACTTGATACACCAATTCTTTAGTTGAGATTCGACCACCAGGTGTTTGCACATGAAAGTCCATGTTTAACTCAGACAAAGGAATACTATGCTTGAGCACAAATGACTTATCAATGAAGGAATGCGATGCACCAGAATCAAAGAGAATAACTGCAGGTTGATTGTTGATAGGAAACATACCCTGCAATACAGGTTCTCGTTCTGGCATTCCTTCACCCTGGGTATGAAACACCCGCCCAGTCTTCTGCTTATTCTTATTCTTCTGAACTACAACATTCCCATTCTGTTTCTGCTGTTGCTGATTTCCAGCAAATTTCTGATTGTACTGCTTCGGAAGAGGACATACATTGGAATAATGCCCTGCCTTTCCACAGTTGAAATAGGAATTGCTGGTTTTCTTAGGAACCATTTGATTGTTTGGACCAACATTCTGCCTAGGATACTGAGGACCCCCAGAGAACTGCTGTCCAAACCTCTGCTACTGCTGAGGAGGACGATACTGAAAACGGTTGTGGTTCTGAGGGTGGTAGAGAATCTTCTGCCTCTTCTGATTACCACTAGAAGATCCAGCAAACGATTTCTTCTTCTTTGCCTCCCTATGGATGCGCAAAGAATTCTCAGCAGAGATAGCCATGCTCACAACCTCATGATAGGTAGCATTAGGATTGTGATGAAGCATGGTGTTCAGCTTAGTTGAGAGCCCCCTGAGAAACCATCTCTTCTTCTTGGCATCAGTATTGACATGTTCCACAGCATACTGGAAAAGATGGTTGAACTTGCCCACGTATTGCATAACAGTGGAACCCCCCTGCTTTAAACTCAGGAACTCTTCCAACTTAGCTTCCATGACACCATCAGGAATATAGTGCGCACGGAAAGCTTCGCGAAACTCCTTCCAAGTGGCACGATGACCTTCCGGCTGCATAGCTGAAAAGGTCGACCACCAGGCTCCTGCTGCCCCGCGAAGTTGTTGAGCTGCAAAGATGGGCTTCTGCACCTCTGTGCAATTAATCAGCTCGAACTTATGCTCCATGGTGTGAAGCCAATCATCAGCTTCCAAAGGCTCATCCGCCTTGGTGAACACTGGAGGACGTGTGTCGGTGAAATCGACATAAGTTGTCTCCTGGTTATTGCGACCACGACGTTCATTGCCGCCTTGCTGGTGATGTTGAGTTAACTCATTCAAAAGATGAGCATTGTCTACTGAAACACTGATCAATGCCGCCAAAGCTTGTGTTAAGGTTGGTGGATCAGGAAGTTCCCCATCATGAGCCCCAGCATTGTTATGTTCAGCCATCTGTTTGCACAAACATACCTTTATTGAGATGAGCATAAAAGTACCAAAGTGCACACATATATTACATGACATCATAACATCACAGTGCTGAAAACTATAGAGTTCTGAAAGTGATAAAGGTAGATTATGTTACACAAGATCCACGACTCGCATCGAACTAGATAGCTAGGCGAAACATGATCTACTCGTCGTCACTAAGGACTACAACCTCCTGCTCGTCCTCGACGATCACCACTGGTTCGGGCTCTGGTGCCGCTCCACACTGACCCTCAGGTGTAGGTGCAACGAACTGGTCTGTATGAACAAGCTCCCCAAGGTCCTCTGCCATGGCCTGCTGCTGGTACTCGGGGTTGTTCATCATGTGGTGAAGGTGATGCACCTCCTCATGAAGAGCATTGTTGTATGCCTCAAGATTGCCCACATACTGCCCCAAGTTGTGGTACATCTCAGACAGAACGTGTTCTCGTTCCCAGGCTTCATTCCTTTCTCCCATCACCTCGTACATGTGACCCTCAGCGATGGACACTTCTGTTGCTTTGGCTGCCAGCTGCGCCTGACATGCCTGCAACTCCGCCTCCTTCTCCCCCATCTTTGCCTTAAGGTCGCCAGCACTGCTGACCAACTCAAGCTCCAAGTGCTCGATCTTTGCCCTATGGCGAGCACAACAACTGGCACCCTGCTGACTGCTCTTAGCACAGTCTCCACGCGTCGCCAGCCTGTGGCGAGGAACGCCCCGAGGTCCGGAAGACTTGCGAGCTGTTCGCTTCGTTCTAGCCATCCTATAGACAAGATTTCAGAGGAAGCAAGTAAGTAACAGGTAAAAATTTTAGTAGCTTAAGAACAAAATTTTAAACCCATCCCAAGTTGTATGATATGATGCATGAAACGTCCCTACGTATACGATAGTATTTACATAACATATATATAGGGCGTATATATAACCATATTCATACCATCAGCTTGATATCCTAAAATCTACCTTCCTAAACTTGGAAACAGAGAAAAGATGAGTTAAAGAAATTTTTAGACTCAAATCACATTTTAATTTAAGTTCCAAAAACATTTGGAAAACTTTTACAACTGCAAGATTGGTAATAAGGTGAGCTTTGATACCAGCTGTGACAGAACCTCTTAAGATAGGGCCCACTTGCCAAGATTAACCAACTTAATCCTAACAGATGATCCAAATCTTAATTAGCCCATCAGGTGTCGCCACTTTGCAGCGGGTCATCCACCTCTTTCCGAACAGGATCACCTTAGTACAATCATGACAGAAGTAATACGAAATTTTTACATTATATCAATGTAGCGGAAATTTAAAGTCATATTACAAACCATAAGTTTTGAAACATAACTTAGTGTCATATGATAACGATACATCAAGCTGCTGATAGATTAAGAACGAACAACCGAGGTACTCTTGCCCAAGAGTCAAGCAAAGACAGGTTATTCTTCATCTTCATCTACACTGACCACGGTCATGCAGCAAGGAGCCACACAAACCAGGTTGGGATCCTCATCTGCAACAGGGGTTAACAAACCCTGAGTACGGGAGTACTCCACAAGACTTATCCGACAAAGAAAAGTATTTGGTGGACAAAACAGTATGCAAGTCATAGGATTCAAGGTGTGGTTTGCAAGAATCAAGTATTTTGTATAAATGAGCATTTATAAAAAGAATTGAAATCATTTAGGTTATCCATAAGATTACTCAAGTATCGACATAGATGTATGATCAATAACAAGGTAATAAACATCCACGAAGGGATCCAACAAGTATCCAGTTTAAGTGTATTACTACGAAGAAGAAAACAGGGTCATGTTTCCATATCCGAGGAACACGACGATTCGAACCGGTTTATCCCAGCTGGGCCTTCCCTATCACATGACATATACAGCCGCTTAAAGCACGCATATGACTACCTTTCCCTGGATCCTCTCGCCAAGACCGGGGTTCCGCCACCCGAGAGCACAGTACACCTCCATCCAGTTCGCTAACTTGGAGGGTACACACTACTCTCGCCATCTCTCCACTCCCAGTGCGGGTTAACTGTTCTTCAAGCGAGAATAGCCAGAGTCCAGCTTCCCGGAGTATGTGATAAGTACTCCAAAGTCACAACCCTAGTCATGCATCAACGGATGGTTCCTAATCGACACAGGCGGAAAGAACCGGCTCACCAGATATCCACATCTAGTGGCTCTCCAACACCGTGTCCGCCCGGTCTCAGATTATTACTTCCATCGAGAGGACATAGCCATTTGCCGCAGCAATCCACTATTCTTCTCGAAAACAGAACCATTGCCGAAGCAAACAGATTACCACCTATTCTCGCAGATGACAGGAAATCATCTGACTCTATCGGTCTAAGCATTGCTAAGCAGCATGAAGCAACATTCGTATTTTTAAAACAGCATCAAGGTACGGGAATAAATAATTCAAGGTAAGGCTATGCATCAAGTAGGAATTTAATTGAATACCGTAATGCAATAGTATAAACATAAGTGTATTTAAAGAAATCATTTTAAATACAAGGAAATGTTTGAATGCACCGGGGCTTGCCTTGGTTGGAAGGATAAACGAACTCGGGCTCAGATTCAAGAGAGAAGACCTCTGCACTGGAAGTATCCAACCCAACCAACGAACAATCTACACGATATAATGACATGTCTTAGATGATGCTTGAATAGTAAACATGATACTCAACTCAACAAACATGCTCATAAGAGAAGACTAAAACAGATCACACCTTGAGTACAACTTCCCTTCACGAAGGAAAGCCACACTAGGTTAACAGGCAAATTAATTAAACCCTATTTATCTGGATTTTCTAGGTTAATAATTACATCCAAAAGAACTGAGCAAACAACATTACATCGAGCATGTCCAACTTATGTTTGTCACTGGACAATGACCATATGTATCAAATAATCCAAAATCACTCAAAGCCTAAAGTTAAAAGGGTTTCTAAACATTTTATAACTAAACAGGGCATAATTACAGAACTAAAAACAGGAAACAGGAAGAACTCTGCTCAAGACCCTCGGACGGCTGAGACTCGACCATCAGCGGCATAGAGGCTCGAGCGGCGTCGAGAACCACAAAACACGGCAGCGAGTCGCCGTTGGTGATCAAACCGAACGGCTACCCCTCGAACTTGCTTTGGCTTGCCGAGCCGAACCCAACGAGGTGCGCCACGACCCAAACAAAACCCTCAGAGACACCTCATCGAGGGTGCTTACGATCTGCCGGAGCTCGACCGATCGCACACCGTCGAGGACAGACCTCGATCGGAGAAACTAGGCCTCGATCGACGAAGACAGACCTCGATCGGAGAAACTAGGCCTCGATCGACGAAGACAGACCTCGATCGACACTCGATCAGAGAAGCTAAGCCTCGATCAACACTCGATCAGAGAAGCTAAGCCTCGATCGATGGAACTAGGCCTTGAGCAGAGACGCTAGGCCTCGATCACGACTCAGAGGACGACCGCGAGCAAAACGCCCAACAGAAACAAGACTAAAACCTACCCAGGAGACCTTGTCGACGGTAAAGGCGGTGACCCGAGCTCGACCGCACCCATGCCGACGGACACAGGCCTCGATCGAAGGAGCTAGGCCTCGAGCAGAGACGCTAGGCCTTAATCAGACCCAAACGAAACAACCAACAACTCCAGCAAGATAAGCGGCCCCCAAACAACGCGAAGCGCAAGCCAAACGAACACAGAGCTAAGAGCAACCCCTCGACGACGGCGCTAGCGGCCGACGGAGATCTGTGCGACGCGTGCCGAAGAGAACATGCACGCGCTCGAGGGCAACTACCCCTCGGAACAGACTCAGGACGGCTAGGCAAAGCTAGCGCAAGACTTGGATCTCGAAAAGATCAACTACAATGACTCGACGACGAACACACCGCCGCGCCGAACAAGAACAGCGGCGGCGCTCGAGGACAGAGCTCGAAGGCTCGACACCAGGATAAACGAGAAGAGCAGGGAGGTCAAAGAGCTCACCCTGGTCACGGAGCACAAGCAAGCGCGGCCGGAGGTGAAGCAGAGACGACTGTCGATGGAGAATGTGTCGGTGGAGACGAAGAACCGCGCGGCAGCGAAGATGTTCTCGGAGCTGTGGTCCACCATTTGCAAAATGGAGAACCCGACAATACTCAGAGATGAACAAGGAACAAGAAACCCAAAACACAAAGACAATGTGGCTCCTGCGTAGCCCGATCGAAGACGGACCAGAGCAGCGGCGGACTCGGCGGAGCTGAGGAAGACAGAGCCACGCTGGACGAATGCGGGCTCGAAGGCTTCAACAAACTTACTCCAAAGATGCGCAAGGTCAAGGCGAAGGCAATGGCGAACGATTGAGTGATTGGCAGCAGCTAACGAGCTCGGACGAGTTCGTCAACGATGGAGGTGGAGCGCTCGGCGGAACAGAACGGAGCAGAGCGAAGCGATGGAGAAGAGTGGAGCAGTGGCGTGGAAAGGAAAGAAGAGAGGACGGTGTCCCGCTTTTAAAGATGGCAATGGGCTCCGCAAGATCGCCACGTACACTCGACAAGACGGGAGTCCCTGGACAGGTGTCGGCGTCGGGCACCGTCGAGAACGACCCTGCCATGCAGCTGCTCGATGAAAGGACAGAATTGACCTTGCGGCTATTTTGCAAGATGCTCAAGCTTCCAAGGGTTTTCAGGAAAAACTTTGAACACGAAAGATGCTCAAAATTTCAAGATCTACAACTTTGCTTAAACAACCATAAGCAAAAACTTTATAGATTTTGAAAATCATGTTTAGGGTTTAATCCACCCCCTCGAGAAAAAGGGTTTGGATTCCAAATTTTAAATTTTTAGAATTTAAAAAGATGACCTGCCTCCAAACAAATGATCAAACACAAGCAAGTAAACTCATTTTAGTTCAATGCATATCCAGGTTTGCAAACAAATGAAAGATGCTTAATGCATATGATGACATGATACATTTTTAATTAAGAGATTAATACCTGGGGTGTTACAGTTGCCACCAAGCTAGTCCCCGTTGTGTCGACTACTCAAGTGGTGATTCGGTGGCTAACAGGAAATGACAAGCCTAGCCCACTAACTTGGGCACCACAAGAATCCACCCAAATGAGAGTAACTCAATGACACGAGCAATCCACTAGAGTTACCCTTTGGCGCCCCGCCGAGGTGGGTACAAGCCCTCTCACAATCACCGAAGCCGGCCGCAAACAATCACTAATTGCGCTGAAGCTTCTCCACAATCGCCGAGCTGTCTAGGTGTTGACAAACACCAAGAATAACAAGAAACTCCGCGGCGATGATGATGACCAAGTGCCACTAAGATGCAATGCAATGATCAAAGCACTTGGTTCACTCAAACTCTGACAAGTATGCAATCAAGAGTGAAGAGAGTGAGTTGGGGGCTATCTCAAGCAAGCACAAGTGTGTCAAATGAATGGGAAGTTCAAGAGGGAGCCCTAGGAGCCGGCCAAGCCACTTAAATAGCAACCACCACTGAGCTAGCCGTTTTGCTCCTTTCCACAGCTTCCTGCGTCGATCCGGACGCTGCATGCATGGGGGGTCCGGACCATCGCGTCTGCGTCCGGACCCTCCTCCAGTTTGAAATCGCCCATTGGCGCCCTTCCTGCTACTGACGTGCGGCATCCGGACGCGGTGAATAGTGGCGTCCGGACCCGCTTTTCCCTGCGTTCAGATCCAACTCCGAGAGGGTCCAGAGGGCACCCTGAGTCCGGACGCACGTCCGGTTCCCAGAGTCCGGACCATGCTTAGCGTCCGGTTCCAACGCAGAGAGCATCCAGAGAGCCCCAAACATCCGGACGCGAGTCCGGAGTCTGTGTTCGGACCACCTGTCCAGAGAGGCCAAGCCTGAGGGTTTGCCTCCGGTCGCATTTTCTTTAGTCCAGACCAAGCTTCCCTTGTATCTGGACCTTGCGTCCGGATCACTTTAATTTGTCCAAACGACTCGCTTCTTCTTCTCCAAGCTTCCATGTGATAACACCTTGTGATCCATACCTTTGTCCACCTGTGTTAGCCTTTTACAAAATATTTCTTGGATTTAGTTTTGTTCATGTCACTTAGGTTCATTTTATGTGTATGCAATGCAAACCTAGTGGCACATGATAACCATAATCGAAACGAGTTTTCCCTTCTTAATAGTACGGCTATCTATCCTAAAGGTGATCACACTCTCTATAGTGTCTTGATCACTAAACCAAAAATGGCCCTATGAATATACCTTTGCCTTGGGTCCATTTTTTTTCTCTTTCTTCTTTTCCTTAGTCATGGAGCACTTGATCCATCATGATCTTTCATCTAGCTCCATGTCTCAAGGTGAACCACCCTATCTTGATCATACACTTAGTTCAAGGGTTAGTCCATAGGTTTCATCAATTACTCAAAACCAAACATGGGCTTTCAATCTCCCCCTTTTTGGTAATTGATGACAACCTTTTCACAAAAGAATATATATGATGAAAATTCACTTTGGTAGTATTAGCTCCCCCTACATATGTGATATATGAGTTTGGTTCAATTTGATCACATATGTATGAATAAGAATTGTGGGAGAGTGAATGCTACCAAATGATGCTAAGGTGTGTAGGATGAACCTTTGAAGCGTGATAACAATCGGAGTGCAATATTAAACCATCCTTAGCACCATGAATTGCCTAGAAACTACTTGACAAGCACAAAGAAAGAACTAGGTACCATATGAAATAATGAGAGCCTAAGCATGCTAGTTCTTCAATCATCTTAGTTTCTAGCAATCACTACACAAGAATATCATGAATGTAATGACATATGCAAGCAAGCACTTATGAATGCACAGAGGATATGCAGCAAATTTATTCATGGGCTTGCTCCCCCTACTTGTGTGCTTTCATTTTCAAATTTTCAAAATATTTTTCTTACTACTTACTTCTCCCCCTTTGTCATCTATTATCATAAAAGATGTGCTCAAAGGTTTGATTATTGGAGAGAAGTTTAATTGTGATTCAATCTAGATTACTTGCCCCAAGCTATTTAACTCGGTTTAAACCATGGACAAGCTTGTTCACACATCCTAGAATGGTTATCATGCCCATATTGAGCTAAACATTTGAAGTTCATGATCTAGATCAAACTCTAGGATTGCAAGCCCACAAATATGTCATATGCTACCACTAGATCATATCAAGCATAGAAGCAATAGTGGTACCATATAAGCATCAAATCATTTGATTTTCATGAATGATCCTAATGAAGTGATGTCTAAATGCACTAACAAGTCCTAATAAGGATGAATCACATGTCAATCAACTTGTACCTTACATAGCTTGAAGGAGAGGCATGTCATATATGGGGGTGCATCAACACATGTTTGAGAAGTCAAGAATGTTCAATTCATTCCTTAGCTTGCAAGACCTCTTCTCATCTAATGGCTTGGTGAATATGTCGGCAAGTTGATCATCGGTGCCAACACTTGTGATCTTGATATCACCCTTGAGTTGATGGTCTCTTATGAAGTGGTGCCTCACATCAGTGTGCTTGGTTCTAGAGTGTTGAACCGGATTGTTGGTGAGCTTCACCGCACTTTCATTGTCACATAGCAATGGCACTTGCTTGAAGTTGATTCCATAGTCATTCAAAGTTTCTTTCATCCAAAGCAATTGAGCACAACAACTACCCACACTTATGTATTCTGCTTCGGTGGTATAGAGTGCAACACTATTTTGCTTCTTTGATGACCAAGATACAAGTGACATGCCTAGCATTTGACATGTGCCCGATGTGCTCTTTCTATCAATCTTGCATCCCGCATAGTCGGAGTCCGAATATCCAAGTAACTCAAAGTTTGACCCCTTGGGATATCATAATCCAATATCTTGTGTATGCTTCATGTACCTCAATATTCTCTTTGTAGCCTTCAAGTGACTTTCTCTTGGAGAAGCTTGGAACCTTGCACACATGCACACACAAAACATCACATCCGGCCTTGAAGCGGTCACATAGAGTAAGCTTCCAATCATAGACCGATACAACTTTTGATCCACCATATTACCACTAGCATCACTATCCAAGTGTCCATTAGTGCCCATTGGAGTGCTAATGCCTTTAGACTCTTCTAAGCCAAATTTCTTCATCATATCCTTGATGTACTTGCCTTGACTCACAAAGGTGCCATTCTTCAATTGCTTCATTTGAAGACCAAGGAAGTAGCTAAGTTCACCAATCATTGACATTTCAAACTCATTTGCCATCATCTTGCCAAATTCTTCACAAAATTCTTGATTGGTGGAACCGAATATGATGTCATCCACATAGATTTGGAGCACAAATAGATCCTTGCCAAGCTTCTTGGTGAAGAGAGTAGTATCAACCTTCCCCATAATGAACCCTTTAGATAGAAGGAAGTCCCTCAATCTTTCATACCATGCTCTAGGTGCTTGCTTCAAGCCATATAGAGTCTTCCTCAACTTGTACACATGGTTGGGTTTCTTATCATCTTCAAATCCGAGAGGTTGCTCAACATATACTAGCTCATTGATGTATCCATTCAACAAAGCACTCTTCACATCCATTTGGTATAGCTTGATGTTGTGTGCACATGCATAGGCCAATAGGATTCTTATTGCCTCTAATCTTGCAACCGGTGCATAGGTTTCTCCAAAGTCAAGACCCTCAACTTGAGTGTATCCTTGAGCTACCAATCTTGCTTTGTTCCTCACAACTATACCATCTTGGTCTTGCTTGTTTCTAAATACCCATCTTGTACTAATCACATTGTAGTTCTTGGGTCTTTCAACTAGTTCCCAAACTTGGTTCCTAGTGAAATTGTTGAGCTCTTCATGCATAGCATTGACCCAATCAACATCTTGTAGGGCTTCATCAATCTTTGTTGGCTCTATGGATGAAACAAAGGAGTAGTGCTCACAAAAGGATGCCAATCTTGATCTTGTTTGAACACCACTTGTAATGTCACCAACTATTTGATCAATGGGGTGATCTTTTGCAATGTTGGTTGGTTGGAGAGTTGGAACTTGATTGCTTGAGCTTGGTTGAGATGAACTAACAACTTGTTGATCTTGTGCTTGAGAGCTACTAGCTTTCTTTATAGGTGAGTTGAGCACTTGATCTTTGTCATCTTCAACATCAATCACTTGCCTAGGCCGAATATCACCAATATCCATGCTCTTCATAGCATTTGCAATTTGAGATCCACTAACATCTTCTAAGTTCTCATGATCATCTTGAGAGCCATTGATTTCATCAAATTCATCATCATGAACCTCCTCAAGTATACCACTAGCCGAATTCCACACTCTATAGGCTTTGCTTGTGGTTGAGTAACCAAGTAAGAAGCCTTCATCACATTTCTTGTCAAACTTCCCAAGTCTTGTGCCTTTCTTCAAGATGTAACATTTGCACCCAAAGACTCTAAAGTATGCAATGTTGGGCTTTCTTCCATTCAAAAGCTCATATGGTGTCTTCTCCATCAATGGGTGACAATACAACCAGTTGTTAGAGTAGCAAGCGGTGTTGATAGCTTTGGCCCCAAAAGGAGTGACTCACATTGTACTCACTAAGCATAGACTTTTCCATATCAATCAATGTTCTATTCTTCCTCTCAACAAGGCCATTTGATTGAGGAGTGTACTTGGCTGAAAATTGATGCTTGATTCCAAGCTCATCACATAGCTCTTCAACTCTTGTATTGTTGAATTCATTTCCATTGTCACTTACTTTCTTGATGGTAGTTTCAAACTCATTGTGGCATCTCTTGACAAAAGTCTTGAATGTGACAAATGTTTCACTCTTGTCATTGAGAAAGAATACCCAAGTGTATCAAAACCATACTTGTTGCCTCTAATACTAGTGTATGTTGTTGGTCCAAATAGATCCATGTGCAACAACTCAAATGCTCTACTAGTGCTCATCATGCGTTTCTTTGGATGGGTGTTACCAACTTGTTTGCCGGCTTGACAAGAGCTACAAAGTTTGTCCTTCTCAAATACAACATCTTTAAAGCCTCTTACTAAGTCATGTTTGATCAATATATTCAATTGCTTCATCCCAACATGACCAAGCCTTCTATGCCATAACCAACCCATACTTGATTTAGTGAGCAAACATGTTGACAATTGAGCTTCACTAGCATTGAAATCAACTAGGTAGAGGTTCTCATATCTAAAGCCTTTGAAGATCAAATTTGAACCATCTACACTTATGATCTCTACATCATCTACTCCAAATATGCATTTGAATCCAAGATCACACAATTGAGCTACCAATAGCAAATTGAAGTTCAAGCTCTCAACTAGCAATACATTGGATATGCTCAAGTCATTGGATATTGCAATCTTACCAAGACCCTTGACCTTGCCCTTGCCATTATCCCCAAAATTGATACTATCAATGCCATCATTGGAGTTGGATTTGATTGATTTGAACATTCTAGAATCCCCGGTCATGTGTTTAGTGCACCCACTATCAAGCACCCAATGCCTTCCTCCGGCGTTGTAATTTATCTACAAAACAAATTAGTTTCTCTTAGGTACCCACACTTGTTTGGGTCCTCCAAAGTTAGTGACCAAGGATTTTGGCACCCAAATAGCCTTCTTCTTTGGGCCAACGATGGATGTGCCAACATACTTAGCCATGATACCTTTAGCACTTTTGGTAAGCATATAACATGAATCAAAGTGCATAGAGGTAGCTTTAGCAAACTTGGTTTGGCTTATGTTAAGTTTGCAATATTGGTCAACATGCCCCACTTGCTTGCATTTTGTGCAATACCGGCCATATCTCCTCACAAAGCTAGGCTTAGGAGTTACAAAGGCCGACTTGCCCTTCTTGGGGGTATATCCCAATCCCTCTTTGTAGTGGGAAAATCTTTGGCTACCCAAGCACTTTAGCAAGCGGGCATATCCACCATATGCCTTACCCAAAGCATAAGTGAGTTCATTAACATCATTTTTCAATTTTTCATTTTCAATCACTAGTGTAGCATCATCCTTTGAGCTATCACTAGTAGATGTGCAAGTGGAGGTGCTACATTGTGTCTCGGTTGGTGCAACAATGATAGGAGTGAAAAATGATTCATCTAGAATATCACAAGTTACTCCAATATTGCATGATGCAACAACCTTATCCTTGCTTTGATCAAGGAGAGAGGAGTGAGCCTTTTCAAGCTTATAGTGAGTTCTCTCAAGCTTCTCATGGGCTTCCATTAGCCTCTCATGAGAGACATTGAGCTCATCAAAGGATTGTTCAAGAGCATTCAACTTCTTGTTCAATTCTTTGCACTCCTTTCTCTTCTTCTCAAAGCACTCATAAGTTTGCTTCATCATTTCAATTAGTTCCTCTTTGGAGTACTCCTCCTCATCATCACTACTATCATCATCACTATCACTACCATCATGAGATTGTACCTTAGTTGGCTTAGCCATGAAGCATGATGGAGTGTCGAAGATGGATGGCTTGTTGTTGATAGCAATACTTGCCAATGCCTTCTTCTTGGTCTTCTTCCTTTCATCATCACTAGACTCATCATCGGAAGAATCACTATCATCCCAAGTCACCACATAAGATTCACCCTTCTTCTTCTTGGTGAAGGATAGCTTCTTCTCCTTCTTGTCATGCTTGCTCTTCTTCTCATCATCATCACTATGATTGGGACAATCCGCAATCATGTGACCGGTTTGCTTGCACTTGTAGCATCTCTTCTCATATTCTTCGCTCTTCAAGTTATCTCTTTTCTTTCTAGCACCATATCCCTTCTTCTTCATGAATTTGCCAAACTTGTGCACAAAGAGAGCCATCATCTCATCATCATCATCACTAGCTTATTCATCATCACTTGACTCTTGCTTCTTAGCTTTGCCCTTGCTCTTGGATGAAGAAGCCTTGAATGCTAAGCTCTTCTTTTCTTTCTTTTCTTCCTTGACCTCTTCTTCTTCACTTTCCTCATTGTATTGCTCTTCAGTCATGATCTCACCAAGCACTTCATTGGGAGTGATCTTGTCCAAACCATCTCTCCTAATTATTTGCCTCAAGGTTTTGTATTTCTTGGGCAAGCAACCAAGAAAGTGGTTTGAGAAGTCTTCATCTTTGACCTTTTCACCCAAGCTCTTGAGATCATTGATGATCACTTGGAGCCTATGGAACATCTCCGGGATGGACTCATCATCCTTCATCTTGAAGTGAGATAGCTTGTCCTTGAGCATGTACAACTTGGCATTCTTTACCGTTGAAGTGCCTTCATAAGTATCTTCTAGTCTCTTCCATACTTCACTTGCTTTCTCAAGATCTTTGATTTGTTCAAACACCTTGGAATCAATGTCATTGTAGATAAAATTGAGTGCCATGGTGTTGCATTGTCGGTTCTCTTGCTCTTTTGGTGTGGGAGCAGCTTCATCAAGAATGACAAAGTCATGTTCGGTCACACTCCACACCTTCTCATGTATAGAGCCTAGATGCATCTTCATCTTCCTCTTCCAATAATCAAATGAGGTGCATCAAACATTGGCGGTTTGCTCCCCACATGGTTGAATGATATTTGAGCCATCTCTTAACACCAAAGGTTGTTAAGCCTTGATAATATGGTGACCACGGCTCTGATACCACTTGAAAGGTCCTAGATGGCTAGAGGGGGGTGAATAGCCTAATAAAAATTCTACAAATCACTAGAGCAAAAGGTTAGATAACACTTAAGCGAAGCTTTTTGCTCTAGCTCTACTTGGGGTGCAAAGCCACCTATCCAATGCAATTCTAGTTAGCTAAGTGCTTGTCAATCAATAGCAAGAGCCCAAAGCACTTAGCATAAGCTAGTAAGAACAACTACTAAGGAGACTAACTAGCAAGCTAACTATACAAGTTATGGAAGAAGTAAATACAAGATAGGAGGTGATTGTTATACCGATGCCTTGTGATGAATGGATGTCAATGTAGATAACCAATCATAAGAGTACCAATGAATAGCCGGGAGACAAAGATGACAATTGATTTTTCTCCCTAGGTTCACTTGGTTGCCACCAAGCTAGTCCCCGTTGTGTCGACTACTCAAGTGGTGATTCGGTGGCTAACAGGCAATGACAAGCCTAGCCCACTAACTCGGGCGCCACAAGAATCCACCAAAATGAGAGTAACTCAATGACACGAGCAATCCACTAGAGTTACCCTTTGGTGCCCCGCCGAGGTGGGTACAAGCCCTCTCACAATCACCAAAGTCGGCCACAAACAATCACCAATTGCGCCAAAGCTTCTCCACAATCGCCGAGCCGTCTAGGTGTTGGCAAACACCAAGAATAACAAGAAACTCCACGGAGATGACGATGACCAAGTGCCACTAAGATGCAATGCAATGATCAAAGCACTTGGTTCCCTCAAACTCTAACAAGTATGCAATCAAGAGTGAAGAGAGTGAGTTGGGGGCTATCTCAAGCAAGCACAAGTGTGTCAAATGAATGGGAAGTGCAAGAGAGAGCCCTAGGAGCCGGCCAAGCCACTTAAATAGAAACCACCACCGAGCTAGCCGTTTTGCTCCTCTCCATAGCTTCCTCCGTCGATCTGGACGTTGTTTGCATGGGGGGTCCGAACCATCGCGTCTGCGTCCGGACCCTCCTCCAGTTTGAAATCGCTCGTTGGTGCCCTTCCTTCTGCTAACGTGCGGCATCCGAACGCGGTGAATAGTGGTGTCCGGACCCGCTTTTCCCTGCGTCCGGATCCAACTCCGAGAGGGTCCAGAGGGCACCCTGAGTCCGGACACGCGTCCGGTTCCCAGAGTCCGGACCATGCTTAGCGTCCGGTTCCAACGCAGAGAGCATCCAGAGAGCCCCAAACATCCGGACGCGAGTCCGGAGTCTACGTCCGGACCATCATCCGCGTCCAGACCACCTGTCCAGAGAGGCCGAGCCTTAGGGTTTGCCTCCGGTCGCATTTTCTTTAGTCCGGACCGAGCTTCCCTTGTATTCGGACCTTGCGTCCGGATCACTTTGCTTTGTCCAAATGACTCGCTTCTTCTTCTCCAAGCTTCCATGTTCTAACACCTTGTGATCCATACCTTTGTCCACCTGTGTTAGCCTTTTACAAAATATTTCTTGGATTTAGTTTTGTTCATGTCACTTAGGTTCATTTTATGTGTATGCAATGCAAACCTAGTGGCACATGATAACCGTAATCGAAACGAGTTTTCCCTTCTTAATAGTACGACTATCTATCCTAAAGGTGATCACACTCTCTATAGTGTCTTGATCACTAAACCAAAAATGGCCCTATGAATATACCTTTGCCTTGGGTCCATTTTGTTTTTCTCTTTCTTCTTTTCCTTAGTCATGGAGCACTTGATCCATCATGATCTTTCATCTAGCTCCATGTCTCAAGTTGAACCACCCTATCTTGATCATACACTTAGTTCAAGGGTTAGTCCATAGGTTTCATCAATTACTCAAAACCAAACATGGGCTTTCACCGAAGCGGCTCCCGGAGACTGCGAGGGGTCGGTCCATCCGGATCCCGCACCGGTCGAACACCGGCGTCCCACCGTGCACGCCCGCGTATGCGAAAAGCGCGACATGCGCGACACGCTCAACGCGCGCAAGCACGCCAAGCAGGATGGCGCAAGCCGAGGCTACCACATCCGATGTGGCGGCCGATATGATAGCGATGAAGACCAGCCTCCCACGCCGGAGCCACGGGGCCCCTTGGCATTCATTCGCCACACCCGGCGCGCGCCGTTCCCGCACCCTTTCCGGCAACCAACCAACGTCATCCGGTACTCCGGGGAAACAAACCCCAGGCTCAGGCTCGACGACTACTGCCTCGCCTGTCAGGCCGGCGACACGGACGATGACGATTTCATCTTCCGCAACTTACCCCTTCATCTTTCAGACTCAACCCGCACGTGGCTCGAGCATCTGCCACCCAACACCATCGATGGGTGGGAGTCTCTGCGACAGGCCTTTGTCGGGAATTTCCAAGGCACCTACACGCACCCAGGCAACCCCTGGGACCTCCGCAGCTGTAGACAGAAGGCGGACGAGTCCCTCCGGGAGTACATTCGTCGCTTCTCTCAGCAGTGCACAAGGTTCCCAATGGTGGCCGACGCAGACGTGGTCGAGGCTTTCCTCGCAGGCACAACCAGCAAAAGGTTGGTCCACGAGCTGGGCCACAGCAACCCTCACACCACCAAACGACTCCTCGACATCGCCACGAGCTACGAGTCGGGAGAAGAGGCGGTCGGTGCAATATTTCACCCCGATAAGGGAAAGGGCAAGGACGTCGAGACCGCCGGCGAAGGCGGTTCGAACTGCACCCAGAACAGGAACAAGAAGAAGGGCAAGCCGCAGCGTGGCGGCGGCGACAACCTTGTCGCAGCGGCAGACCGCAAGCCTCCCCAGCCCCAGGGCGGGAAGAAGGTGGGCAAGTTCGACGACATGCTCACGAAGCCGTGCCCGTATCACAACGGACCGGTCAAGCACACTCTCCAGTAGTGTGACATGATGGCCAAGTACTTCAAGGTTGTCCCTGACAAAGACGAGCCGAAGGAATCAGAAGGCCAGGACGGGGACGGGGGTCGCGAAAGCTCCTACCCCCACGTCAACAAGTACCTCATGATCTTCAGAGGTCCAGAGGCCTACAGCTGCAAGCGGCGGCAGAAGAAGGAGCGACGCGAGGTCTTCGCAGTCGCCCCAGCAACTCCGTCCTTCCTCGACCGGTCGGAGCCCGATATCACGTTCGGCCGGGATGACCATCCGAGCCACATTCCTCACCCGGGTCGTTATCCACTCGTTGTGGACCCGATCATAGAGAGAGTGCGCTTCACCAAAGTACTGATGGACGGGGGCAACAACCTCAACATCATGTACTACAATGCCTTCGAGGCCCTCGGTCTACGTAGGGAGAAGCTTCGATCCTCGGGGGCTCCCTTCCAGGGAATCATCCCCGGGAGACAAACGGTACCCCTAGGGCAGATCGTCCTGCCGTCACGTTCAGGGAGCCGGACAACTTCCGGACCGAGTATCTCACCTTCGAGGTCGTGGCTTACCGAGGGACTTACCACGCAGTGTTGGGGAGGCTGTGCTACGCGAAGCTCATGGCCGTTCCCAACTATAGTTACCTCAAGCTCAAGATGCCAGGGCCGTACGGCATCATCATAGTCTCCTCTGACGTCAAGGTGGTGTACCAATGCGAGGTGGACTGCTGCGAGAACGCCATGGCCGAGATGCGAAGCGAGGAGCTGGTGGCGGCGATCAAAGCCACTGACAAGATGGACGTCAACCCCTAGAGAGCGAGGAGCTCGGACGCCCACGACACCAACAGCTATGTCACTTTTCTACTATTTTCTAGTATACCTATCACCATGTACATACGCATGTAATCCTTTCTTAAGAGCAAAAAGTTCGAGGAATAAAAACGCGGGAACTCTCGGACCGACCGCTTAGCAAGGTGCACTCTCGGCGTGCGCCAGAACACACCTCGCTCGGGGGCTAGGAAGGGGGTAACCCCCTGTCTTTCACTCCAAAAATGTTTTCGCTCAAAATCGCTTTGCTGAACCCGCTAGGAGAAAGCCCGATCTCCCCCACCGAGAGAAGAGATCTCGCCGGACCGTGCCAAAGGGTCGCAAAATACTCTGGCTCCCCGGAGCCAAGTATCTCCACCCGACCTCACACCTGAACAGATCAAAGCTCCTCCCAGGGAAAGTCAGGCAAGTAACCCAAGCAAAAGGCAAATGCAAAAACCAACAAGCAAACAAATTTAAGATGAGCTAACCAAAGAGCTATCAAAGTCATCTAAAGCCCTCCCAGGGCACATCACAAGATAACTTAAAATGTTTGTTACAAGGGCCCTCGGCCCTGATCTCTGACCACGCAGGCTCACTCCTCCGGCGGCGGGAACACATCGTCATCAAGCTTGGCGGCCAGGATCGCTGTACGCTCCTCCACATCGGCCTCAATCTGGTCGAGCAAGTCGTCTGGGGCGTCAGGGGGGTACCCTAAGCTGACGAGCGCGGGGGTCACCGCGTCGTAGAGGCAGGTGGCGATGGCCATCGTGCGGTGGACCCCGATGCACAGGGCCTCCCGGATCTGCGCTTGGGCCCGCTCCCAGAGCAGGCCGACGCGGGTTCTGGCCGCTGCCGGATCACCCTCGACGACTACCATGCCGAAGAGGTCGCACACCCCGTGCATGGCCTCCCGCAACGCCTGTGCCTCCTGCGTGCCGGCCTGCAACGCTAAAGCAACAAAAAGGGGATCTCAAGCTCTGAACAAATGACACGCAATGCCAAGGCAGATGGGTAGATGGAGGAAACATACCTGAGTTCTCCCCCTCCAAACCGTTCACTGTCGCGCGGAGCTGTGAGGCGACCGTTGTCAACTCGCCGACCCGGGCGGAGAACTCCAAAATCCTCCGGTCGGCATCAGCATTGCGCTCGCGCATCCGGTTGGACAGGTCCTCAAAGCGGGACATGGCGCCATCTCGCACCCGATGGATGGTGTCACGCTGGCGCCGCATGGTGTCGCGCTCCTCCTCCATAGAGCCCAGCGCCGAGATGGTCCAGTGCCGCGCTTCCGCTTCGGCATTGCGCTCGGTCGTCAGGCTCTCAACTTCAACCTAACGCGACACACGCTCGTCCTCCAGCATCTGGCGGATGTCCTCAGCACCGGTACGGGCCATGTCCCGCTCTCGCTCGATCCGCTCGACGTCGGTCGCGTTCCGGCGTGCCAATGCTCGAGCGTCTTCCTCCCTCGCCTCCAAAGCCCTCAGTTGCTCCTCCAGCTCGACTACTCGACTGCGAACAGTCAAGAGGGTCTCGGCCACGTCGGTATCCCCGGCCGCTGCCCACGACCCGGGGTCCCACCGCCCAACCTCGCGGTTGAGGAACTCTGACTTCTCGGCGCTCGTCGCCATTAGGATCTGCAGGGAAAGGGATGTCAGGAAGTCGACCGGAACAAAAGAAACAACGCTTACATTTAGATGGCTCCTCACATTGCCATGGTGAGAGAGGTCGTCGTCGAGCGATGCGACCGACCGCTGAAGCTCCTCCACCGCATGCGCCACGCGGCGGCTATGCTCCCGGCGAGAGCTCGGAACATGTTGCCAGTGTCGAAGTTCTCGCCAATCATCCAGCACGAACACTAGCTCCCCCGGCTCTTCCCAGTTGCCCACGCGATCGGGTCAGCATCCCCAAAGGAGTGGCGGTTAGCGCCAAGTCGACGAAGGTCCCTAGGAGCGGTTTCTCCCCCGACGCCAGCCGGCGCGCTCTGCGAAGTCGTGCCAGACTGGGGGAGAACAACTTTCGACTCTCGCGCGGCCACCAACTCCTCCTTGATGAACGACGAGGGGACTATCATGTCCTGAGGCGACCCGCCACAGGGAGGGGGCCGTCCGGATGTCTCACCTCCCCCGCACCGGCCGTCACCGTGGCGGCCCCCAGCGTTGCGTCCATCTGGACCTCCTCAACGTCCACAGCCACGGTGACGTCCGGGCCACCCTCCTCCCCAGAGTCGTCAACGACTACCACCTCCGGGGAAGAGGATGGCATGACGACCGCTGGATCGGCATCAGCAGGAGTCTGTGACGTCGCACCAACCGCGGCGGCATCGTTCAGGGTCGGGCCACTCCCAATCCCTGCGGCGCCCATCGAACTTGTTGCCAAAGCGGCGACGTCCCGTCCTGGACCAACCAGAGGCTCCTCCCGGCGCAGTCTCTTCCAGCCCGCGTATTCGGGACTCCCGACGGCCCTGCGACGTCCAGCCCGTGTTCACCACACAAACAATCGACCACATTTATAAAACGGAGAAGGACACCACGCAAAGCAGGCTTACCATGGGGAGAAGACACGGCCACGTTTTGGTAACGACCCCATTACGCCACGGCTCGAGGACCCCGAACCGCCACTCCGGTCGTCGTCCCCGCCTTCCGCGGGCAGGACGGGAAGAGGAGTGGACGGAGTGCCGCCGGCAGCACCATCCCGAGAGTTGCCAGGGGCCAGATACGCACCGAGAACACTCACCGGCGGCACCACCACTGCGGCCGGCTGACGCGTTGTCCCCGCCGTTCGAAGCGCAGGGACCACCTCCGATAGAGAACGCCGGTCCTCGCCGTCATCATCATCGTCGTCTTCCCCGAGGGCCTCCCAATCCATGTCCGCCTCACCTTGCGCAGGCGGAGCAGGAAGAGGCGCGGCCACGTGGCGAGCCATAGAGAGGGGCCCCTGCAGAAAAAGGATGAGCGGTGTGTGAGTCGTCATCACCAAATAAAGGGAGTGCGGAGAAGAGACACTACATTACGGTATCGACTCACCAACTCGACGAAGTTGAGGTCAGGGCGCATCGGTGGACAGCGGTAAGCGCCATCTTCGTCCAGGGCATCCCCGAGCAGCCTCCCGGCGACTTCGACCACGTCCGCTAGGTCCAGGTCCAGCGCTGCCATGGCGGACCCCTCGCGCGACGCCCCTGGAACTATTTCGTTCAGCGCATGCACCCGCGCCATGAGCGGGAGCACCCGGCGCTGCAGGAATTGCGCGATGACACCCAAAAGATTCAGCTCCGCATCATGGAGCCGACTCAAGCTCCGGATATAGGGCGTTACCCCTGCAAGCTCCTCCGGGGTCAAGTCGTCGTTCCAGCTGGGGGGCTCTTTGGCAAAACGCCGGCCCGTGTACTCCTGGAGTGGCGCCTCGGGGTGGTTCCGAATGTAGAACCACTGTGAGTGCCATCCCCGGTTGGACGAGCTCGTTCGCGCCTGCATGTAAAGGTGGGAGTTGGAGGAACGGAGACTGATGACGTTCCCTCCGCTCGACGGCACCCGTCTCACCCCTCCAGAATGAAGGAGCAACACCGTTGCCTTGAAGAAGAACCTCCACAAGTTGAAGTCTAGTTCCATTGCCAATATCCCCTCCGACATGGCCGCGAAGGCCGCGAGCTGGAGGACGGAGTTGGGATTGAGATTGTGAACCTCAATCCCGTAATGGTGAAGGATCCCCCGGAAGAAGCGAGATGGCGGTGTCCCGATCCCGCACTCGTGGAATGGCAAGAAGGAGACCACATACCCGCTCGGCGGGTCCGACTTGCCGACGCCGGTAGGGACGATCCACTTGGCGTCATTGTCGGCGGAGAGCTCCGGACGCAGCATCCCCGCATCCACCAGTGCGAGCGCCCGCTCGTACTCAGCCTCGCAACGGGGCCAGCTCTTCTCCGGAGGTGCTCCGGCCATCGGAAGTCTTCCCGGGAAGCCGCGCGCAGTGCGACACAAAGCGTGGCTAAGACGGACGCACTGCGACGCAAACCCTAGCTTCGAAGGATCCGACGCGAGCAAGACGAAACGGCGAGAGAGGCAAACAGTGCAGGCTCACGGAGGGTGACGCGGCGCATAGATATTTATAAGGGGACGGAAGGTAGAGCGGCGCCTCCACGGCTCCCCACGCACACAACCCCATGACCCGAGTCGCATTAAATGTGGCTGCTCGGTTGCGTCCACTCCGCTGTACGCTGGAATACCGGGAGCCGCGCGCGACGACAGGTAACTGACACCGATCGACTTTTCTCTCGCTCCAAATCCCTCATGTTGTACCTATCATCATTACAGGATCCATCCTGGGCCCACCACGCCGTGCACGCAAGATCTTTTCCATATGCGTCCCCAGCACACAGCAACGAAACCTCCGGCTCGTCCGATTTCAGCCGACAAACGCAGGGGTCGGAGGGACACGCACGTGGCGCGACCAGTGGCAACGGCCCATGGGCCCAGGTAAGCCAAAGGGATAGGGGCTATAGACGCCCCGACGGCCCATTATGGTCCAGAGAAATGAAGGCCGACCCAGTGGGGTTCGAAATGGCCGTCTTAGGACGACAGAGCGAGGGGCGAATAGGGAATGGACACGCTAGCGGTCATTAGCCTGGCAATCGGATGCTAAGGTCATTCCCAGATTTCATATTTGAGTCCGTCTTTACGGATGATTGGTTCATGGTATTCCTATCGAAGGAAGGCAACAGGCCCCCGGGGCCCATCGAACGAACCCGGCTACTAGATGAAACCAATTTGGGGTGAGCCACGACATGGGCCACGAGCTGGAACCCCAGCGAACGGAAACTGAGCACCCCACTCAGATTTGCCCGTTATCACCTCGATGAGCATCCATGGTTCGTCCGCCTCGAGGATAGCATGGTCTAGCTCACATCCCCCATCTCGCGGAGAGATAAGCGGGGGACGCACGAAAAGACGGCACAGACCCGAGACGTTTCTCTACACCGAGTAGAGACTTGGGGGCTGCTGATGCACCCCTCCTACCGGTTCTAGCAACTGAATAACGGAGAGGGAAAAGGAGTCATCGTGCCTCACCCGTCGGAGGTCCACACAGGTAAACACAGACACCATTTTTTTCAGATCCACATATATATTGATCTTTGTAGTGGTTATACGCTCACTAAAGAACCACGAGGGGGTAAGCCTGATCATCAGACACCAAAAACACGAAAACATTTACAAGGTGGACTGAAGGGAAATCCTGGGCCAAAGGGTCGAAAGCTAAGGGTGCCCGAAGGGCACCTACGCTAAATATCTCACCGACGTCGGACGAACTTATGTATCCAGGTTAGGGAACCCAGCTGCGGGGCTCGGGAGGCATTTGCTTGAGGTACAAGATCGCCTCGGACGCCGGCGCCACGACCCATGGGCTACCTAAACCAGGTGTGCTACAGTTGTGGGAGAACAGCGGCCGCCTTGTCTTTAGGAAACCCCAGGCCGCGTCCCTCCTCCGGATTCGGTTGGGCACTTTACGGCTAAGTCGCCTTAGCCGCTCCGCGGTCAAGGACGCCGTTGGCAAGCGGCTCCGAGCCCGCCGTACGTCGACAGCTCCGAGCCCGCATATCCCGCCAACGGCGGCATCGCCATCAACTAGCAGCCAAGGATGGGCCAACTCCCGGGGTCATGCAACTGCAATGACTTTTCCGGTGGACACATCCTCGACTGCCCCCTGGGGGAGGGTAGCACACCACCGCCCCTCGAAGGCGGAGGGTAGGATCCAACCAATGGACTCCACACCTTCCGCCCGCCGGGGACAATTCATGGAGGGGGTGGTGACATCCCTCTTTCATCCAGAGGTCAGAATAAGAGGAAGCTATGCACATCTCGCAAAGCTTCCTCTGAATCCTTCCACTGGGCAAAGAGGAACACCTGCACCCCTACGCAGAACTTCCTCTGAACCCGGTGCTGCTCTCAAAATGCCACCCGCCAGGGCGGCTCAAGGGACTCTCCGACGAGGCCTCGGAGGAAGAATCTAGGGCAAGCCATACTATGAGGATGTGAATCTCTCCGCAGGTGACCGCCACTATTTATAGCCTACCAGGCCATCCACGCGGCAGCAGGCCCGTGGGGCTACAGCGTCCGCCTCCCAACCACACCACACTGTACCGAAGCACCCACTTCAAGAGGGTGCAGGGGGGCCATAAATGGCCAAACAGAACACGGGCTCAGGGCGCGTTGTTTGGAATCTTGAATATAGAGCGAGCGGTGCCCTAGTACCGCACCTCAAATGGAAAAGACACGGCACGCCCACTTTCGGGCTACAGGGAGAGGGGGCACAGTCAGACCCCGGAATCCGACAAACATGTCTTCGACCGGTCAATCGCCCGTACAGGCCAAAAGATAGCACGACGTAGTACCGACTCGTCATCTCAGGGCACGGCAGCCCGAGGCCAATAGTGCAACCCACAATAGAGCTGGCGTGCAGACAGAGGTCTGGCTCTGACGTACGGAGCAGACCACTCCCTCCCCGCCTCGTGAGGGAGGCGAAGGGTCAGACACTGTGCAAGGTTTTTGAATAAGCCCTTAGGAGGAAATATCTTCCCCCTAATGCCTCGGGGGCTACACCCGACGGGTACGCTCGCGCACACCCACCGGAATCCAAAGACTCATACAAACCACCATAAGCGCTCTCGGAAGCCTCCGGTGTAGTACTTCACTACATCGAAGGCTCGGGGGCTACTGTCGGATACCTAGAAATAGGGTACCCAATTTACTAGACTCCATAAAAACAAAATCATTATCAGGGGCACTTCCACCTCCTTCGAGCCAAGGTGGCGTCATCCGAGACGTCATCAACCCTTGGGGGCTCCTCCGCCTCGCCCAAGCCAAGGTGGCGTCATCCGAGACATCATCAACCCTCGGGGGCTCCTCCGCCTCGCCCGAGCCAAGGCGGCGTCATCTGAGACGTCATCAACCCACGGGGGCTCCTTTGCCTCGCCCGAGCCAAGGTGGCGACGCCCGTGACGTCATCTACCCTCGGGGGCTCTTCCGCCCCGTCCGAGCCCAGCAAACGTCATCTGTGACATCCCTCGCCCATATAGTCAAAAGGTCCACAGTCTCCTCCGTCCTCAGGCATGTGGCTTAAGGCATGAGTCGCCATACCGACCTCTATTCACCCTGTGGTACAAGGTCCTGTGCTGCCTAACCGACGACTTTTGCGCGTTACATCCAGGCCATGTCTCTGACGGACACTTCAACAGGGATTAGGGTGTCATCAGCCTTGTATGACGGAACGCGGGGGTGCCCGGTCCTGTGCGACCGACCTCCGCCCCTGCCCTGGTAAGGGAACAGCGGAGTTCCCGGTCACGAAATGCTTGGCTACAACGCGACAAGGATGAAGAGGACTCGGACATGTGTCTACTAGCGTAATCTTCCTCAGGATGGGAGACAGGATGAAGACAAAGCCCTCCCTCGGCAGCAGCCCAAGTTGACCCCACGATCACTCCCCCTCTCTCTACTGTACTCCTCCATCTCTCCCTACGTATAAAGGGAGAGAATGGACCTCCAATCTAGCTCTCTCGACATTCCGACATTCATTCACACACACTCAAACTCGTACACACGCGAGCACCCACCAGAACCAAGAACCTCATACGCACGAGACCTGGGAAGGTGCTTCCCTCTCTCACCAAAAGCTTGTAGCTCCCCTCTACGAGCTCTCCACGCTCGGTAATACGACCCCGCAACACACTGGACGTAGGGCGTTCATGCCCTAACCAGTATAAACCTCTATGTTCTCCGAGCGTAACCATCCGAACTCCGACAAGCTTAGAAATTTACTCGTTGTCCGTCTAGACCCCGCCATTTTAGACACCGATAGGTTGGTTTTTGTTCTTCCGTGGGTCCTTCATAATAAACGTTAGTATAGGGGGTGTTATCAAGAATCTTTGTGAGAAGACTCTTCCCTGCACTAACGGGTAAACACAGGAAGGCTCCCCCAGAAGATATGTCGAGATGTTGTGCTGAATCTCTGCTAAGACCGCCATAAAAATGTTGTAACATTGTAGGCTCGGTTTATAGCGAGATCAGGGCCTGACGATACTAGATCTGTCAGACGGGCCCATGCATCACCTAGAGATTCTTTCTCTTTTTGCGAGAAATTGATGATCTCTTTTCGAAGACGAATGACGCAAGGGATAGGGAAGAATGCCAAACATAATTTAGGCATCAATTTTTCCCAATCTCCTTTTGCGTCATCTACGTGGCGAACGTACCATCGTTTGGCTATTCTCAATAAGGAGAATGGAAATAGCTTCCACTTAAGGGTACTTGGCCTCATCCCTTGGATATGGACACATGAACAAAGTTGTTCAAAGTCACGTATATGAGTATAGGGATTTTCGTCTTCGTCCCCAGAAAATGTTTTTCCTGAACCATCGCTATGGGACTCGGGCGAAGCTCATAACGAACGGCCAGAACGGCCTGAGATGATTTAGGTGGCTCCAAGCTAGCGCCCGTTGGAGCACCATATTTGATAAGCGGGGTTTGATCCATATGTGTATTTGGAGTGAAAATATGAAATCAAACAAAAGATAAAATAGGACCAAATGGTACTAGTTAAAAGCTACCGTTCCACGGCAACGACGCCAGAAATGCTTGCTGGTATTTCTTTTGACTATTGGATAAATCCGCAAGTGCACAGATTATACCGATGTAGCACTTCACCAGGAGTATTCCAGGTATCGTATTTTCCTCAGGGAACGATAGTGATCTAACTAGGATTAAAGATATGTCCTATGATGGATCAAGGGAGACTATGATAACTGGGTTGAGAGGTTCAAGATAGCACAGATGTCTAACAAGGGATAGCTGGTTATACTGGCCTTATCGGCCCTTCTCTTGCAGGAGGTGATGGGATAGATCAGAAAGAGGGAAAAACTCTAACCGGACCGCGTCATCATGTTGTATTGAGGACCTACCTTTTAAGAACTTATCTTACACACGTGGTGGAATACAAAGACTAGATAGAGCTGTCACCTTCTACTAGCACCCACAAACAATCCGTGCGATAAGCGGTTTACAAAAGTAAGATTGAGCTTAGACAACACGTCTATACTTATCTTATTACTTTAACCTTGGCCTAAGATTAAAGCACTCTACTCAGAGAAAAACGATGATCAGGCGCGAAAAGTTGTATAACAGCTAAACTAGATTTTGAGTACTGAATACTATAAAGAACTTAGAAGAAGTCACTTACAAGTGCTAAACTTACAAGAGACTCGCATCCGCTGAGGAAGAACTCCGGAGAAGATTCCCGACAGACCCGGGGCTTTCTCCAAAAGGATCTGCTCACTCTCCTCCAACCAGCATAACACTACTGAAGAGCTCCGCTAAGAGGCTAGAAGTAGTTTCTCCAATGAGGCATGAAATGAATAGGGAGCTCTAGGGGTCTATTTATAGCTAGAGGTGGAGTAGGGGCTACTCCGGTGCCACATCAACGATCTGCGTCACCTTCATCAAGCACCGTTGGATCCAACCGACTTCAGAACCGCCTAAGGATCAAGGGTGTTGATGTGGGGAGTGGGTAAGTCGGTTGGGGAGGTGAAACCGCCATATGGGTGGTCGGCCGACCACCATATTGGCATGTGGGCCATCCTTGACCTACTAGAAGATGGCCCATTGATCAGGGGCTAAGTAGGGGCCTGGTGGGCCACACCTATGGGTCGGCCGATCCCCATGTGGGGTCTGTGGGCCACCTCTGCCTCCTGGACACTGGTCCACCTGTCATATGCCTTGGATGTCGGTTCTGAGTTGAGTTGTCACGTTAATCTTCTTGATGTGGGCCTATGGATCCTTGTGTTGTGAATCTGGACCATTGAGAGGTGAATATACTTGGATCCAAGGGTAGAGAGTATTCTTGAGGGTGTTACATGGATCATGGGGGCTAAGGATGCCAAGTGGGTCCACAGGGTGGTCGGCCGACCCCCTAAGTGGGCCCACTGGCTCCCAAAAGACTCAATTTGTCATTACCTGCATCAAATAGTTAAGGGACATGTGGAACTAGTTATTTGGCACAATTTATTCAGGTTATGCTTGTTTTCCTTTGAGAATGAGGGTGTTGACGGTATTTTGATGGTGACAAATAGCTCTTAATTACCGTCAACAGTGCCCCGTGCGATGTGTGTGCGTGCGTGTGTCGTGGGGTGTGTGTCGCGGCGGGGCGCGTTCCCGTGCGCGTGTGTGCCCGTGCGGTGTGTGTGTGCGTGTTTGTCCCACGCGGGGGGGGGGGGGGGGTGTCGTGGGCTGCGCCGCTCACTCGAACATCCGTTCTACCGATAGAACGTTCGTTCGGCAGTAGCTCCCTCTCTTGAAGCGCCTATAAGTAATTATGACGGCAAATTAATGTTATTATGTTAATAAGTTGTAAGTGTTAGATATTGATTATTATTACTAACCAGGATAGGAGTGATGCTAGCTAAAACATTTTTTAGTTAACAATTATCATGACAAGATTAGTGTATATATTTATTGTTCTAACATTAGTTATTAAGATTAGTGTAATTCGTAAAAAAAGTATATTCTCATTTCGTTAGGACCACCGGTGGCTGTCACTGAAAAACAACCAAAAGAAGATACGAAAGAAAAAAAAATAGAGGAACAGGACATGGTAGAAACGAAAAAAATATACGGACGGAAAAGAATGGGACAAAGAAGAAATAGAAAAAACACGGCCAAGGACCAAGAAATTTTTTAATTTACAAAAGAAAAGATCAGCTTGGATTCTTTAGAATGAGCGGGTAGGATATGGGAAATCTTCGGGTGCGAAAGGCCAGACCCCGACACGATGCCGGAGAGCGAGATGTAGCTCCAGCCACAGCCCACAGCCTATAGCCTATGTGCCGTCCATCAACGGCTGCAATCTCCTCAGCTGGCGTTGCCTCCACCACTGCCTGCAATGTGTTCGACATGTCCCGCTCGCTCTACTTTTCTTTTAAAAGGTTTGCATGCTAAACATTGATGCAGTTCATAGATTCTGCAAAGTTCTCTATGCATGTTACACGATTCTTTGAAAAGAAATCTGCAAGTTTCACAAGATTTGATTTCTCTGAAATTGATTATTGTGTGAGTCGATTTGGATTAGCAATGGTTTCAATTCCCAAAGGCATGCTGCTTTCCAGCATTTTTTTTCCAGCATATTGATATAGCCCACCAAAGTCACCAAGACAATTGGTGTTGGATCGCACATATTCAGTGTCCCTCTTTAGCCATCAGATATACCATGATGTTTTTGGTAAGCATTGTATGCGACCAGATGTTGTAGCTAATATGAAATGTACAGATCAGAGGAGGCAGGCTCATATACTTCAGTGCCCCTTTTTAGCCATCAGATATACCATGATGTTTTTGGTAAGCACTGTATGCAACCAGATGTTGTAGCTAATATGAAATGTTCACATCTTAGTATTGACAGTATGCAAATTTACAGATCAGAGCAGACGTTCTCGTATGCTTGACCTGAGAACCTGGTGGAGCTTACGAAGCATATTATCATTGTTACTTGAACACGAGTCTACCTGAAGGACCGAGAACGGCGACCAGAAGGGGGTGAATGGGAGCCAAATAAAAATTCCTTTCGGAAACTTCTATTGTTTGACCCTTGTCCCAAAATCACACCCAAAAAGCGAGCTCGAGAAAAACAACTCACACACGACCCAACAAGTGGGTAGACACCTTAGGAAGAACCCTAGAGGTGCAACGGAGCGGTCGGAGACAGACGAAAGATCAAGCCTCGAAGGAACTAAGCCAAAAGAGAAAACTGTGTTTTCTCGGACTGTCCGGGTAGGCAGCCCGGGCTGTCCGCCACACAGAGAATCCCAACGCCGGACTGTCCGGGAGGATTGGCGGACTGTCCGCCGGTCACTTGTCCGAAACAACAAGTTTCTGGACACCTCCCTGGTCCGATCTCGGACTGTCCGCACCAGTGTGCCGGACTGTCCGCCGTGCAAAAGCGAAAACCCACACTTCACTGGACAGAAAATGAAGAGCTACAGGTCCAATCGCGGACTGTCCGCCATGTGACCGCGGACTGTCCGCGAAGCCTGAGACAGTAGCAGCCGAAGTCCCTCTGCCGAAGCCCGACCCGTGGACTGTCCGCTAAGGACCCGCGGACTGTCTGGGAACGCCTGGACAGAGGCGAAAACAAGGCGATTTTGAATCCCCTTCTCCAAATCTTCCCAAGAACTCTACCAAATCTTTACCAATAGAAACAAGATTTTGTGGGCATGATCCCAGTACTATTTGTGAGTTATCTCTAAGAGATCATGACTCAATTTGGATCGAATTAATGGGGGGGAAAAGAAATTCGGGAAAAATGCTCAAAAACAAGAACATGAACTTCAAAACACCCGATCTATGAGCTTGTGAGCAATCAAGGGAAACCCTTCGGTGCAAATATTCTTCTCACGTCCCCGCACAAAATGATTCAAACGGAATCGATCGAAACGGCCCGTAGCCAAAGATCTCAAGCCATGAACAATTTCGGGAAAGGGGAACAAGAGCAAGAACACAAAGAACAAGCACAATCGGAGACACAAATCACGAAATTGAACTAACCATGTTTTGAGGCCCAAACTCGGAAACCGTCCTCGGATGGTTTTGAGGCCCAAACCTCCAAACCGCTCGACTCGAGCCACCGTGTCCTCGCCAGTCGGACTCCGAGTCCCCTGAGCCTCTGCTCGACTCGCGCGTCCGCCATCTTGACTCGGTCGACTCGGTCTACCTCCATGTCTTCTCGCACTCGCTGGTGCCAAGTACTAGCCACCACAGCTAGTCCACTGGCGCCCATGGTCCCTTAGTCTGAGCCCTGCTTCCGCCCTTCACCGCTCTCAGTCCATCGGCACGGCAAGCCTCTACTCGACCTTCTCCATGCCATTGACCACTGTCACTAGGCATAACACCTGCACACCATAAGCCGATAGACAGGCACACATTTGCTTTCGCAAGAGGTTAGTTCAAGCCACTCAAACTGAACCGCTCAAGTGTTGAGCAATCACTCATCACAAAACTGAACAACATGGGTACTTATCCACCATGTGTTCGCAATCTCCCCCTTGATGAGTGCATTGTCAACACAAAGGCATTTCAGATTTGAGCCACAAGGTAAAACTCTCCAAATGACCAAAAAGCTAAGAAAGCCAAAAACGGGGTCACTTGAGTGAAGCAAAACGCATCCAAAACTTGGTTCCCAAAGACATGGGCAATGGCTCGACGCAACCAAGCAAAACAAAGCTAGCCCTCAAGAAGAGGCAGAAAACGGGCTCAACACCGCTAGCAAGTCCAAGATACCAATCACAGCTCTCAAAAACTCAGAATACCAATTGAAGCACTAAGGGAGCTCAAAGATACCAAATAAGCCTCATAAGGCTCAAGAAGTCAATCGAAACCTGTCGGAGCCAACAAAACACGCTAGACCCTCCAGAAGAGGCAAAAGCTCAACACATCTAGCAAAAGCTCCCCCTGGGCTAAAGCACACTCAACATATCAAAAAGGGTGAAACGAGCCAAGTACGCAAAAGAGATGCCAATTGAAGAACCAAAGCGAGCCAACGCTCAAAAGGCCACAATTTCCAATTTCTCCCCCTTGACTAATGCAAGTATGAAAAATGCACCATTTTTCTCCCCCTTGGTTGAATATGAATGAAATGCACATTTCTCCCCCTTGTTGACACATGTAGCTCATCAAAGCTCAAAACTCAAGATTTCGGCCACAAATGCCATGATATGCAAAATGAGTGCAACAAGCTTCATACATAGAGCTAAGACAATGAATAGATGCTCTAAGTGATGTGATCCTGTGAGAATAGGAAAAGCTCTACGTGCCCAACAAAAACTCAAGTTGAGCTAAAGATCACTTTAAAAGCCAAAATAGAGAAGATTACATGTGTGAGCAAGGAATGGGTATCACCTCCTAGAGACAGCTAAACATGGCAAATAAGATAGGATCTATCTCAAAGCAATCTTATGTATAGCAAGTAGAACTATCCTAGCAAAGTTCATACAACAAGCCAATGACCCAACTAAACAAAATTTTCAAGTTTCAGAGTTTTGCAGCCAAAATTCAGTTTTAAGCACATTTCAAGTTGTATGCAAGTGGTTGTAAGCAAGGTGATGTCACTGCTTACCAATCAGGCGAAGTCAAATGACTTAACACACCGGTTTTGGTCATACACGACACCGCTCAAGTATCAACCCATATGGGAAGCAGTCTCGAACACACGGTGAAGTGCTCACAATGCAGACCCAACTCGATCTTTCCAATTCACAAAACAGAGAGCAATTTCATTTTAGATATTAATCATGGTGCTCAAAGGTAGTGAATGAAGCAATGAAGAGCCATAGTTACAAGCTATATACAAAACAACCAAGAAGGATCTTCAAAAGCCTACACATGCTAGTGCCATTTCAGAGGTGACATGGGGAATTAATTTCAGTTTTAAAGCTTTTCTAACTTAGCTCTATTGCATATCAAGAGATCAAAGAGAGTCTAAGTTAGGCAACACCATAGACACATAAAGCACCTCAAACAGAGCATATATTCATTATATCGGCTATAGGTATGAAGCTTAAAATGAACTATGTCACAAATGCAAATGAGATGCAAAATGCAATGACACCAATTAAACACTAAAAAGACACCAAAAGAAAGAAAGTCAAAGAAAAGACAAAATAAGAACAAAAAAGAACTATGATACACAAAGAACTTCCCTCAACTAAAAGGGGAAGCAAACACCCAACTCGCCCCGAAGGCGCGAAAACACAGCTTGATCCAAAGGTTTTGTGAGAATATCCGCAAGCTGGTTTTGGGTCTCGACATGCCGGAGATCAATGTCGCCCTTCTTGTAGTGGTCACAGAAGAAGTGAAAACGTACCTTAATGTGCTTGGTCTTAGAGTGAAGCACAGGATTTTTGGCCACACTAATTGCTCTCGTGCTATCGCAAAGCAGAGGCACCTTAGTAAGCACAAGACCAAAATCTTTCAAAGTGGAAATCATCCAAATCAACTGAGAGCAACAACTAGCCGCGACAACATACTCAGCTTCGCACATCGACTGTGCCACGCTACACTATTTGCGCGAAGACCAAGACACCAAAGAAGATCCGAGAAACTGACAAGTCGTAGAAGTGGACTTCCGATCGAGACGACATCCGGCAAAGTCGGCATCAGAATAACCACAAAGCTCAAGAGAAGAAGAGGTGGAAAACCAAAGTCCAAATTCGGGAGTGAAGCGCAAGTACCTCATGACGCGTTTCACCGCCTGCTTGTGCGAAGTCCGTGGGGACGCCTGAAAGCGTGCACACAAGCAGACGGCGAACTGAATGTTCGACTGAGTCGCTGTCAAGTTGTTGACACCGTTTTTCAGCACGTGTCAAATGAATTAAGATTTGTGGCTATTTTCTATCGGCATCGGAAAGTTATCAGTTGAATTTGCCGACAAGGAGGAATGCTGCAGGAAAGACAAATTGTTGCCGATGGAGGCTGGATGATTCTTGCTGACAAGGGTTAATTGGTGAAGTCGAGTCGCCTGAGCTGTAAAGTTGCTGATGCCGATTGCCGATGAGGAGATGTTGCCGATGCCGATAGAAGGTTGCCAGTACAAGGTTGCCGATCGGAAAGTATTGCCGATGCCGATGGGCAGGGGGTGCCGATGGGCATAGGGTGACTTAGCGGTTGGTATCAGCAAGGGATAGCTGATGGTGAAAAAAGGAAGTCGCGGATTGGAAGGATCTGCCGATGGAAAGTTTTCATCGAAACGGAGATGAGGAAACTTGAGATTTTATATCAGTATTATTATAGTAGTTTGAGTCTGACTCTTGCATGAGTCGTTTGTTTTCCATTAAAATAGGCGTGTTTGTTTAGGAAAATAATATTGTTATTTTAGATCCGACTCCTGCGCGGGTCAAGTTTCCTTAAAGTTAGGAGTTTGTTTTAGGAAAGATACGAGTCGTGTATTTGTACAACTCTCCATGCGGGAGTATAAATATGTGCCCAAGGGCTGCGTGTAAAGGAGAATCCAATAAAAATCAAATCAATTTACTCTTATTCTACTTTTACTGCAATTTACCCCTTTTTGCATTAGTCTTAGTTTATCTACGAGTTCTTCAAGCTTCGACGGGCTGCATCACCTTGATCTCCATCAAACCCTTGTAAGTTCCGCGTGGGAGTATCTCTGAGCTTTGACATCCGGGCGCATCGCTGTTGTCTCGTTCAGCTCTGCTCTAGTTATCCTGATCAAGTTCCAATCTCGGCATCCGGGCGCATCGTCGTTGTCTTGATTGAATCTTGTTCTAGCTATTGTCCTTGTCGATTAACTGGTCAAATCGACTGGCACGCCTCCGGATATCGAATTTCGGGTATAAGCCCGAGGTGTTCGCAGATCCTGATGTTTTTTGTGTCAACACCTCTTTTGGCACGCCCAGTGGGACAAGATTAATCAAATTACACATCTATCATGGGTGATAATGCCGATGTTAACCAGAGGAACGTCATTGAAGTCTCCAAGGCCGATCTAAAAGATGATCAGAAGCTGGCCATGGAGAGGGCTATGCAGGAGTACAAGCAATTGTATCTGAAATCCTTCAGCCTAAGCAGGAGCGGTGAAGCAATTCAGAAGCAAGATCCGCCGTTGCCGCGGCAGATCACGTATGACGCCAATCCTGGTAAGTTGCAAGAGATGGTTAATTCAGCTCTAAGTCAAGAATTAATTAGCCACTCCAGCGTGTTGTCCAATACTATCTACAATGTTGTCATGCAATCATTCAAAGAAGGACATGCACCTCAATATGTTGTTCCAGCGTATCATCAACCTGGATCGGCATCTGTAATCCCATTGGCAGCCCCAATGGCGTCTTCCACTCCTGTGGAACTGTCTGCCGATGTGGCTACACCGTCAAGGCCGAACCCTGGCAGCATCACCAAACTCAATATAGATCCAGTGGCGTCGGCAATTTCGGGACCTGCTATCCAGAGTCATCCAGCACCTGCCAACGGGTGGGGTTACGGTATGCCTTCAAATCCATCTGCTGGTTCTAATCTGGTGCAGGGAGACAACTCAGTTTGGAAGGGCTCTATGGCATCGGCAATACAATCACAGCCGGTGGCCCCTATGATACATTACTCTACACCCTCTCCAACTGTGCAAGTGCCATCAGAAGATTTTCAAGTGATTCCTAAAATACCTATGATGCCACCATCGGCAAGCCCTATGCCGATGCAACACGCTACAGCAGCTGGAAGCCAACCTATGGTTGCAAATCCTCAAGTCGGAGTGCTAGTTCCCTAGGGTAATCTGATGATTGACTGCTCCAGGATACAAGAGCAACACGCTCCAGTTAGCTATCAGCCATCGGTAAGTCTTGTGCCGATGATTTATAACCCTGGATGGGCTAACCAGCCGCTAGCTCAACAGCCTGGTGTGTCAACGTATCATTATGGAGGCCCAGCAAACACTCAGAGCGGACCATCGGTACAGTAACCGATGAATACGATGACTCAACCTAATCTGCTAAGTGTGCAAAACTATCCATCGGTAAATCAACCGATGCATAGTGCTTAGATGACTGGTGTTGCGCCCGTGACTACTTCACACCATCTTCAAGAGGCGCATCAGCCAGCTCCACCAGTCAACAACCAGCCAATGAGTCGGCAGGAGCAGGATGCATATTGGACCGATAAGATCGCTGAGGTTATGAAAGAACAATTCGGCATTAAACCCAAAGTCAATACGTACTCTTATCGGACTTCGTATCCTCCAGCATATGACTTAATTCCTCTCCCAAATTGGTACAAAGTGCCTGATTTTACCAAGTTCTCTGGCCAAGACGACACATCGACAATGGAGCACATTAACCGCTTCATTATCCAGTGCGGAGAAGCTGCCAGCAGAGAAGAACTCAGGGTGAGATTGTTTTCTTCATCATTGTCTGGATCGGCATTCACATGGTTTATATCATTGCCTCCAAACTCTGTAATCACATGGGCCGATCTAGAGAGACAATTTCATAAATACTTCTTCGCTGGCATACATGAAAAGAAGCTTACCGATCTGGTCAAACTAAGGCAACGCAATGACGAATCGGTAGAGAACTTTGTTCAGAGGCTGCGGGACATGAAGAACAAGTGCTACAGCCTGGTACTTGATGATCGGCAACTGGCAGATTTGGCTTTCCAAGGATTACTGCCGTACATCAAGGACAAGTACGCGTCCCAAGAATTTGAAAGCCTAAGTCATCTGGTGCAAAGGATTGCCGATCAAGAGATCAAAACCTTTGAACCCAGGAAGACTTGGAACAAGAAGGTGACCTTCATTGGGCAAGAAGAAGATTCTGGGTCAAATGAAGAGCTAAGCATCGGTGCAGCTGAATGGGTGAAGGATAAGAAATCTGTGTCTTGTCCATTCGGTCGAAAAGAAGCTGAAAGATTCACCTTTGATATTACCAAGGCCGATAGGATGTTTGACTTATTACTTCAAGAAGGGCGAATCAGGTTGGCGCCCAACCAAGTAATTCCATCGGTCGAAGAGCTCAAGAAGATCAGGTACTGCAAGTGGCACAATACAACTTCCCACGGTACCAATGACTGCAAGGTATTTAGGCAGCAGTTGTAGTCGGAGATTGAATCTGGACGAATCAAGTTTGAGAGTTCTAAGGTCCAGAAACCGATGAAGATTGATCAGCACCCGTTTCCAAATAATATGGTGGAAACTACTGGAAAAACCAAAGTGCTGACATCAGAAGCTGCCAGGAAGCGTGCATCGGTAGACCCCAACCATCAAGTAACTGAGCATGACGAAAGGAGGTTTGCCGATGACAGAAAAGGCAAGAGAATTGCCGATGAAGGTAGCAGTGCCAATAGGGCTCCTAGTGTTATAATCATGCATAAGCAACCAAGGCAAGACTATCGGCAATCACGGGAAGGGCGATATCGGCAAGAAGAAGAAGAGTACCAGGAATGACTTCGACATAAGGACCACTGGAAGTGTCCCTTCTTTGTCCACTGTTCGGAAGAAGGCATCAAGCTGCTTACTACCAATAATTGTCTTGAATGCAATGGATACTATACCTCCGATCGGTCAAGTAAGAAGCCTTGTTTTGATGATCGGGCATCCAGGTACGCCAAGCCGCTCAGAGAGAAGAGGTCGGCGCATGACCGACTGGGGGGCAAGCTTAGTGCCCATGACAGGCTTGGCAGATGTGTTGATCAAGAGGAGCTGGAGGAGATGGCCAATGCAAGAGTGCCTGACGAAGAAATATTCTACAGAGATCCCAACATCAGAAGAAGTACCGATGCAAGCGGTGGAAAGCAGCACCAGCCTGTTTGGAAAACCAAGCTTCCTCAGTGGTGCCCTAAGGGTCTGACCAAGACTCAGAAGAGAAGGATCCAGTGCGAACGCCGAGGTGATTTATACAACAGTGAGACTCCCTCAGGGGAAAAGCAGTGGAGGCCAAAGCGCAAGGACAGGGATCTATCGGCAGAAATCAATATGGTTGTCATGTTGCCGATGGAGTTCATGGCACCTGTCAGCGATGATGAGGAGACTGCTGAGATGGCACAGTTGATGTTGGACCCAATGATAGCCATCTTCGAGAAGCCTACCGATGATGAAAGGCAGCATTTGAGGGCTTTGTTTGTTAAAGGTAGAGTGGATGGATAGCCTATAACAAAGATGCTGGTAGATGGTGGGGCATCAATCAACATAATGTCGTATGTCGTGTTCAGGAAGCTTGGGAAAGGCGACCAGGACTTAGTCGAAACCGACATGAAGCTCAAGGACTTTGAGGGCAATGTGTCAACAGCTATGGGAGCCGTATGTGTTGACTTAACCATCGGCAGTAAAACTTTGCCGACGACATTTTTCGTGATCAGTGGCAAAGGCACTTACAACTTGCTCCTTGGAAGGGATTGGATCCATGCCAATTGTTGTGTCCCTTCTACTATGCATCAGAGTCTTGTACAGTGGATCGGGGACAGAATTGAAGTCGTTCGAAGTGAAGCCCCATCTACTGTTGCATCGGCAGAATCGGAAACTTATGAGCAAACCAGATGTATATCAGGTGAAGCTTGGGACAAGGAGTTCCTCAAAGTTGCCGATTACCGCATTACACCGATCCAAGCAGTCGGTTTTGAAGAAGAGTTTTAATGGATAGGTTCGCTGATGATGGAAAACTGGGACAGGGCTTCACATCCGCCGATGATTTACTCGATATCGACATTGGCAATGGTAGTAAACCTAGGCCTACTTTTATTAGTGCTAAGTTAGATTCCCAATGTAAGCAGCAGTTAACTGATTTATTAAAGGAATATAAAGATTGTTTTGCTTGGGATTATACAGAGATGTCTGGTTTAGACCGATCGATAGTTGAACATCGGTTACCCATCAAGTCTGGTTTCCAACCACATCGGCAACCTGCGCGCCGATGCAATCCTACTATTCTACCCGACATCAAGGCTGAGATTACAAAGTTAATCGAAGTTGGATTCATTCGGCAATGCCGATATGCCGAATGGATTTCTAATGTGGTTCCTGTGTATAAAAAGAATGGAAAACTTCGTGTTTGTATTGATTTCAGGAATCTTAACAAGGCCACGCTGATGGATGGCTATCCGATGCCTATTGCCGATCTGCTGATTGATTCTGCTGCTGGACATCAAATCATTAGCTTCATGGATGGCAATGCTGGATATAATCAAATATTCATGGCTGAAGAAGACATATCCAAAACTGCTTTCAAATGTCCAGGTCATGTCGGTTTATTTGAGTGGGTTGTCATGACTTTTAGCTTGAAGAATGCCGATGCTACTTATCAGAGAGCAATGAATTTCATCTTTCATAAGTATATCAGCACGATAGTCGAAATCTATATTGATGATGTGGTGGTTAAGTCCAGAGATTTTGGGAAGCATCTTGCCGATTTGCGAAAAATATTGGAATGCACAAGGGAGCATGGGTTGAAGATGAATCCTAATAAGTGTGCATTTGGCGTATCGGCAGGACAGTTTCTGGGCTTTATGGTGCATCAAAGAGGCATCGAGATCGGCAGAAAATCTATTGATGCAATTAACAAAGTGGTTGCTCCTACAAACAAGACTGAGCTTCAGTCCTTGATCGGCAAGATTAATTTCATTAGAAGATTTATATCTAACTTATCTGGTAAGATTAAATCTTTTAGTCCATTGTTAAAGTTGAAAGCCGATCAAAAGTTTACATGGAAAGAAGAACAGCAGTTAGCCTTGGAGCAGATCAAAAGGTATCTGGTGAACCCTCCAGTCTTAGTTCCACCTCAGCACGGAAAGCCTTTCAGATTGTATTTGTCTGCCGATGACAGTGTTATCGGATCGGCTTTAATTCAAGAATTTGAAGGGAAGGAACGTGTGATATATTATGTGAGCAGAAGGTTGGTGGATGCTGAAACCAGGTATTCGGCCATAGAGAGATTATGCTTATGTTTATATTTTTCTTGCATAAAGTTGAGGCATTATTTGTTGTCGGTTGAATGCACTGTTATCTGCAAAGATGATATGGTTAAGTATATGTTGTCGATGCCGATATTAAGTGGAAGAATCGGCAAGTGGATTCTGGCACTTTCGGAGTTTGATCTAAGGTATGAATCGGCTAAGGTAGTTAAGGGTCAGGTGATGGCTGATTTTGTTACGCAGCATTGCAATATGGTAAGCTCTATGGAGATTGCTCCTTAGACTTTGTTCTTTGATGGATCTACGTGCAAGGAAGGAGCAGGTATCGGTGTTCTCTTAATCTCACCCCAAGGGCGGAAGTATGAGATCTCGTTGCCGATTGTTGCTACCTCAACAAACAATCAGGCTGAGTATCAAGCTTTGATAAAAGGGTTGGAATTGCTCAGAGAAGTGCGTGCCGATGCCGTTGAGATCTTTGGTGACTCTATGTTGGTGATCAATCAATTGACTGGAGTATATGAATGCAAAAGTGAAGTGTTGGTTGCACACCATGAGAGGTGTTTACAATTATTGAAGGAATTCAGAGAGTACCGCCTTGAGCATATTCCTAGGTTGCATAGCGAGGAGGCCAATCGGTTAGCACAGAATGCTTCAGGGCCGATTCAAGAAATCATGACATCGGTAACAGTTGCCGATGACTGGAAAAAGGAAATTGCCGATTACTTAAGAGATCCGTCTAAGAAGGTTGAAAGGCGTCTGAGGTTTCAAGCTACCAAGTATGTGCTCCTTGACGGTGAATTGTATTATCGGACGATTGATGGAGTCCTGCTCAAATGCCTTGGTAAAGAGGAATCAAAAGAGTTGATGGGCGAAATCCATGAGGGTGTGTGTGGAGCACATCAATCGGCATTCAAAATGAAGTGGATGATCAGGCGGAATGGATATTATTGGCCGACCATCCTTGAAGATTGCTTCAACTATTTTAAAGGGTGTCAGGATTGTCAGAAGTTTGGTAATGTCCAGAGGGCACCTGCATCGGCAATGAATCCTATAATCAAACCTTGGCCGTTCAGAGGATGGGCTATTGATCTTATCAGCCAAATTTATCCACCATCAAGTAAGGGGCATAAGTTTATACTTGTCGCTACCGATTACTTCACTAAATGGGTTGAGGCAATTCCTTTAAAGAAGGTGACATCGGCAAACATGGTGGATTTTGTTAAAGAACACATTGTTTACCGATTCGGTATTCCTCAAACTATTACTACCGATCAAGGGACCATGTTCACATCGGGAGAGTTTGATGAATTTGCTGCTAGTATAGGGTTCAAGGTATTGAATTCTTCTCCTTATTATGCTCAAGCTAACGGTCAAGCTGAAGCTACTAATAAAGGAGTTATTAAGCTTATCAAACGTAAGATTGAAGAAAACCCTAGAAGGTGGCATGTGGTGTTGAATGAAGCCTTATGGTCATATCGGATGGCTTGTCATGGTGCAACCAAAGTATCGCCGTATCAGTTGGTCTTTGGACACGATGTTGTCCTGCCTTGGGAAATTAAAACTGGCTCTATGCGATTGTCTTTTCAGGATCACTTGACGACCAATGATTATGCTACTCTAATGAAAGACGAGTTGGAGGACTTAGCAGGTCATCGGTTGAGGGCATTGATCAGCATTGAGGAGAATAAGAAGAGGGTTGCCAGATGGTATGACAAGAAAGTAAAGGTAAAAGAATTTGCCGATGGTGATTTGGTTTGGAAGTTGATTTTACCGATTGGGACTAAGAGTTCTAAGTTTGGAAAATGGTCTCCTAATTGGGAAGGTCCTTATCGGATAAAACAGTCTGCTCCTGGCAATGCTTATATTCTAGAAACTCTCGAAGGAGTTGCATTTTCTAGAGCAATCAACGGTAAATACTTGAAGAAATATTACCCTAGTATTTGGGTAGACGCATAGCGTACTCGTTTGAATACCAATGAAAGGGGAAGTTATTTAAGCATCGGTAAAAACGTACTGACATTATATTACAAAGCAAAATCAAGTATCAATGTTACATTTGTCGATACAATGAATAAATTACAATAAGGATTGGATGGCTGATATCGCGCGTAGGTGAATTTGCTCTATCTCATCCATCTCCTTGGCGTCGGCATCGGCGGAGCCCTCGACTGGCTTGACCTTCTTCTTCAATAAAATGGCTTGTCGGGCATTTTGGTCTCTTTCTTGCCGCAGAGCCCTAATGGTGTCGGACAGTTGGGCTTTCTTCTGATTGGCTGTGCTTAGAGCTTCTTCAACCTTTTTCAACTCAGTCAGTAGCTCTTCTTTCCTTGCCGATAGCTGAGTGATTTCTTGCTCAAGATTGGTGCTGGAGATTTCTGCTTGGCCGATGCTCTTGTGTTTTTTGTCGGCAATATTTTTGAACTTGAGCTTCTCTTCCTCAGTCTCGGATTGGGCAGTCCTATCAGCTATGCGACGGGAGAGCCTCTTGTATTGGAGTTGCTTGCTGTCAAGGAAAGTTGCCTGGAAGATTGTGACAGGGAGGTGGCCTTGGATATCCTTGAAAGTTGTCCTTGCTGCAGTTGAATCCTGGATGAGCTGGGGAGTATCTTGTTGCAGCAAGGAAAGCAATGCTTCGAGTTTGGATTTGACCTCTGCCGATAGAGCTGGAGCAGAGCTTTCTTCGTCCTCATCCTCATCGGGAATGTTGATAGCGAAGGAGAATAGGTTGTCTGCTCGAGCGGGGCCTTCTTGGTGCTCATCCTCGTCCTGGGGGTCGACACCGAAGGAGAATAAGCTGTCTGGGGAGTCTTGGGCCTGAAAAAGAAGAAGTTAAAATGCGCCGATCATAAGATTATACTATGAATTTTTTTAGGTGATCGACTTACCATCTTGAAGCGAATTTCTTGCCTAGGACTTGGCATGTTGGATGGTCCAACCTCATCCTGGAGATCGGCAGCGGTTGCCGATGAATGAGCTTCTGTCGGGGAAGCAGTTGACACCGTTGGTGCTGGTGGCGTTGTTGTTGGCGTTGCTTCCGATGTAGTAGCTGGCTCCCGTGGTGGCGACACCGTTCTCTCATCAGGGATTTCGGCTGGTGAAGGTGTCGATGCCGATGTCGCCTCCACTGCTGCAGCGGGTGGAGTTATCTCCTAATCAGGGATATCGTCCAGTGGATGATCAGGGATAGGGGCCGATGATGGTTCTGCCGTTGGCGCATCGGCAGTTGGTGATGCAACTGGAGTCGATGGCGAAGATGGGGTGGCCAATCTCAAGCGCCTTTTCTTCCTTGATGCAGCAGTGGGAGATCCAGCCCGTTTTGATGAAGCCTGGGGGGCATCGGCAGCAGGATTTGGAGGTGCTTGTGTACTTCGAGCAGCTGCCGATGACCTCATTGCTTGAGAATATTTAGTGCAAGTTACGTAAAATAAAATATTGCCGATGAAACAGTATGTAATCGGTATGAGTGAAGATGAGATTTACTGCAAAAACCCGTGTTAAGGTAGCAGCAGCAGCCGATGTGGCCTTGGTTTTTGCAGGCGTCCATTGGGTACCTTCTGAGGGGTGAAGGCAGCTAGTGTGGGGGCATTGTTGCCGATGAGTGATATAGGACTCATCATTCGGAGGTTGAAGGGCTTGCCACTATTGCTCATCTTGGGAATCGGATCGTCAACCTGTTAAGCATAAGGGGGTCAGACGCCGATGATAAAAGTAAAATAATAAGGAATGCATCGGGATAAAAACTTACTGCGTCGTCGGGAATGACGTGGTTGGCGTCAATCATATGCCGATAGTAGTGTGATGACTTGGCGGATAATTGATATCTCCATTCTTGCCACCAGAATTTATACTCATTCGTGATGAAAGATGTTGGTGACCAGGAGGATAAGTCAATATCTGACGTATCGGCATTGGGAGGGAGATTGACGATTTTGTTCCAGTTCATAGCGCTGGAGATAGTCTGCCTTGACTTTACCACCTTGGAGTAGCAGAGCTTGATCGGCAGTTGGCCAAATGCCAGTTGTCTTGCCGCCGCCGATGGGTAGTAGAACTCGTAGGATGGAGGGGCATTCTTCCCAGTTCCGAAGATATTGACTGGGATAGCTCGGGGAACAATGCTGGCCTTCATGATTGTCTGATTTTGAGGCACATTCCCATCGGTAAGGTTGAACAGCAACGGGAATCGGTTGTCCTCGTCAATGTATGGCCACCAGAGCCGTCCCGAAGCAGGGATTCTGTTGTAAAATTTCTGGAAGAATAGGCCAAACTGCTCTGCATCGGCATCGGTCCCTGGCAACACTATGATGGCCTCTCCGAAGTTGAGTGGAGGACGAGTTGCCGATTCATCATCCCTGTATTTGTGATTTTCCGATATGTCTCTTGGGAATTGCTGAGCAAATAAGTCAAACTGGAGGGCTTTGTACATGTGTGCATTTAACCACATGTTTATGAACCACCAGGGGCCTCCAAGGTTGCCGATGGGCCCACCTAACAACAGCTTCTTGGATACTTGATGTAGAAGGCAGTATACCGATCCAAGAAGATATCTGCCTAGAGGAAGTCTTGTTCCATTGGCAAGGAGTTCAGCTGCCGGAAGATGCATGGTGGTAGGTCCGACTGCCCTGCCACAGAAGATGAATTTTTCTAGCCACATATTCAGGAAGATGGCATGCTCCCTCTAGTTTACCGATCCAGTCTTCTGATACTCCTGGATATAGCCAGTCCAGCCGCCGATGTTCCGAGTGTTCACCTTATACTCGGCTTTCCTATTGAACAGAGTGAAGGTATCGGCAGAGGAGACGTCAAGGCCGGTCAGCATGTGCACATCGGTAAGTGTGGGAGTGGCTGGTCCATGTCGGAACAGGAAGGCGTTCATGGTGTCAGACCAGAAGTAAGAGGCCGCTATCAGCATGTTCTCATTTTTCTCCATATCGGCAATGGAGAGCTTGATGCACTGATCCAGACTGCGCTCTGACCAGTAAACTTGTTGTGTTCTAGCGACCCTAAGGTACCAGTTCTTCCACCCTTTGGTGGGCTTGGGCCATGATCGGAAAGCATCCTTCCATAATCCTAAACCGAAGCATTCAGATCTGAAAGGAATCCGGTTGGTTTCCGCGTTGATTATGTAGCTAGGATCAGGATTCCCCATTGGGCCTAAGCAGGTGAAGCTAGACTGCTCGAGAGGGATTAAAACTTTGTTGTACAATTCCTAGGATTCGAAAAGAGAAGAAAAAGAAGGATCAAAGGAAGAAAAAGGGGAAAAATTACGGAATTCATACAGACAAAGGAACTAGCAGGAGATTGGATGAGGAAAGTGGATTTACCTTAGGAATGTCAACTTGGATCGCCATTGGAGCTGAGGGGGTTCTTGCGGTTCGTACTTGGCTTGGGGAAAATACTATTGCTTGAGCTCGAAAGGCTTTTCTTCGGAGACGCCGCCGAAGGTTGAAGATGAAGGCAGGTGAAAGGTGAAAGTGAGCTCAGGGTAAAAAGGCAAATTGGATCCTGCTAACTTTTATAAGTTTACTCAGAGGTATTTTGGAGTTTCTGCTCGTACTATGCAGGAATGTGGAGAGGCCTGCGATGGATGTGCGCGATAATCAAGGAAATATGATTGGATTTGCCACTATTTGTGCTATAATCGAGGGATTTTATTAATAAATTGTGGTTCTGCGCGCGAAGATCGAGGAAGTTGTACAGTTATCTCGAAGGTAACGGCTATAGTAGAGAATTTTGGCGCGTAAAGTATTATACACTCCGAAATTGGGGGGCATGTGTTGACACCGTTTTTCGGCACGTGTCAAATGAATTAAGATTTGTGGCTATTTTCTATCGGCATTGGAAAGTTATCAGTTGAATTTGCCGACAAGGAAGAATGCTGCAGGAAAGACAAGTTGTTGCCGATGGAGGCTGGATGATTCTTGCCGACAAGGGTTAATTGGTGAAGTCGAGTCGCCTGAGCTGTAAAGTTGCTGATGCCGATTGCCGATGAGGAGATGTTGCCGATGCCGATAGAAGGTTGCCAGTACAAGGTTGCCGATCGGAAAGTATTGCCGATGCCGATGGGCAGGGGGTGCCGATGGGCATAGGGTGACTTAGCGGTTGGTATCAGCAAGGGATAGCTGATGGTGAAAAAAGGAAGTCGCGGATTGGAAGGATCTGCCGATGGAAAGTTTTCATCGAAACGGAGATGAGGAAACTGGAGATTTTATATCAGTATTATTATAGTAGTTTGAGTTTGACTCTTGCATGAGTCGTTTGTTTCCCTTTAAAATAGGCGTGTTTGTTTAGGAAAATAATATTGTTATTTTAGATCCGACTCCTGCGCGGGTCAAGTTTCCTTAAAGTTAGGAGTTTGTTTTAGGAAAGATACGAGTCGTGTCTTTGTACAACTCTCCATGCGGGAGTATAAATATGTGCCCAAGGGCTGCGCGTAAAGGAGAATCCAATAAAAATCAAATCAATTTACTCTTATTCTACTTTTACTGCAATTTACCCTTTTTTGCATTAGTCTTAGTTTATCTATGAGTTCTTCAAGCTTCGACGGGCTGCATCACCTTGATCTCTATCAAACCCTTGTAAGTTCTGTGTGGGAGTATCTCTGAGCTTTGACATCCAGGTGCATCGCCGTTGTCTCGTTCAACTCTGCTCTAGTTATCCTGATCAAGTTCCAATCTCGGCATCCGGGCGCATCGCCGTTGTCTTGATTGAATCTTGTTCTAGCTATCATCCTTGTCGATTAACTGGTCAAATCGACTGGCATGCCTCCGGATATCGAATTTCGGGTATAAGCCCGAGGTGTTCGCAGATCCTGACACTTTTTGTGTCAACACAAGTACAAAAGCGACCTGATCATGCTTCGGTACTCCATCTGATCCACCGCATCTCCTTCCTCGTCTGCATCCAAGGCAGTCGTAGTTGACATGGGCATTGAGAGGGGCTTTGCCTCACCCATATCAAACTTCTTCAGGATATCCTTCGTGTACTTGCCTTGGTGCAAAAATGTCCCTTCCCGGGTTTGCTTGATTTGCAACCCGAGAAAGAAGGTCAACTCTCCCATCATGCTCATCTCAAATTCCCTGCTCATAATATCTGCAAACTTGGCAACAAACGCATGAGAAGAACCACCAAAGATGATATCATCCACATATATTTGGACTAGTAGAGTGTCTTTGCCTTGCTTGAGGAGAAACAACGTTTTATCTACCGATCCCATTTTAAAACCCTTAGCTAGCAAAAAAGTTTCTAGCCTATCATACCATGCTCTAGGGGCTTGTTTCAAACCATACAAAGCTTTGTGAAGTTTAAAAACATGGTTTGGAAACTTGGGATTTTCGAAACCGGGAGGTTGTTTAACATAAACTTCCTCCTCTATGTAGCCGTTTAAGAAAGCACTTTTAACGTCCATTTGAAAAAGTTTAAAACCCTTAGAAGCCGTAAAATCTAGAAGGATTCTAATGGCTTCTGAATGAGCTATGGGAGCAAAGGTTTCCTCATAGTCTATTCCCTCCTTTTGAAAAAAGCCTTGAGCTACCAACCTAGACTTGTTGCACACTACCACCCCATCCTCACTTTGTTTATTTTTGAAAACCCATTTGGTACCTATGGGGTGGCAACTAGGTGGTGGAGGAACTAAGACCCAAACACGGTTTCGTTCAAAGTTTTCTAACTCCTCATGCATGGCATTAACCCAATCCGGATCCATCAAAGCGTGTCCAACATCTCGGGCTCAAAAGAAGCGACAAAAGCCGAATGAGCAAAGTGAGAGATATAGGACCTGGACCGCGTGACTCGATGGTCAATGTCACCGATGATGTTCTCCGGTGGGTGTTCCTGCTGGATGTAGCGGAGAGCCTGCCTGGACGAAGTGGCCTCCCCCTCGAAAGCAGCTGGAGCTCCCTCAGGTGCAACGGGCACCGACTGAGGAAGCTGCTCGAATGGCCCCCATGTAGAGGAAGTAGTCGGATCGGGACCGTGAGCCGAAGGGGACGTCGCAGGGTCGACGGGGGCAGCCGGTGGAGTCGGCTCGAGATCACCCCAATCAGCGTCGTCCTGGTCCTCCTCCACAAAGATGCTAGTGTTCACCTCATCATCACCTGCAAGCTCAAAAGCAGTGGAAACACAGGGCATAGTCTCATCGAAGGTAATCTCACAACTCTCCATCACTCGGTTAGTCTCAAGGTTAAGTGCACGATAAGCACGAGAGTGAGTAGAATAACCAAAAAAGATACTGTTAGAAGACCGAGACTCAAATTTTTCCAACTTACCGCCCTTCTTGAGGATGAAACACTTGCACTCAAACACCCATAGGTGACTTACCTTGGGTGGTCTCCCAAAACGCAACTCATAAGAGGTCTTTTTCTTGAAAGCTCGGAGAAAAATGCGATTGGAGACATAGCAAGCAGAACTGAGTGCTTCGGCCCAATACCGCCTAGGAGTCCTATGCTCATCGATCATCTTCCTGGCCATCACAACAAGGGTCCGATTCTTGCGCTCAACAACACCGTTCTGCTGGGGAGTGTGAGGTGAGGAAAACTGGTGATCGAGACCCAAAGAAGAGCAAAGAGTTGCAAAGTGAGCATTCTTGAATTCTGTGTCATTGTCACTGCAGATAGCTCTCATGGCATTCTTAGGTAGCTCATTTTGCAATCTCAAAATCAGATCTCGAACAAGTGGAAAAGCCTCATCCTTACTCTCCAAAAAGAACACCCAAGAGTATCTCGAGTAGTCATCAACGACTACAACCACATACCACTTCCCTCCTTCCGACTTGACCCGAGCTGGACCAACTGTGTCCATGTGTAAGAGCTCGCCGGATCGAGTGGTCATGATCTCAGTCATAGGAGGATGGGAAGCGGCAACCATCTTGCCATGTCTGCAAGGATGGCAAACCAAATCCTGCTCGAACTTCAGCTTTGGCAATCCTCGGATAAGGTCCATTGAGCTAAGCCTTGCAAGAAAGTCAAAATTCATAGGTCCCAATCTCCTATGCCACTTCCAAAGCTCAGAAGAAGAACCAACAAGAAGACAACGAGAAGGTCCGGAAGAGATAGAAAAATCCGCACGAAAAACCTTCTCGAAGGGCAAAATCCGGCAAACAAGATCACCACGAGAGTCCAAAATCCGAGACAAGTTTGGCTTAAAACTCACTTCAAAACCGTCTTCAAGGAGTTGCGAAACCGATAGAAGGTTAAAATGCAAATTTGCAACCAAAGCAACATCCTTGAGTACAAAAGACGAATTGACTCGGATGGACCCTCGGGACACAACCTTACCTTTACTCTTGTCCCCGAATGTGATGTACTCGATGTGGCCCACGGGGTTGAGGCTGGAGAACCACTTGGCACTTCTAGTCATATGGCGTGAGCATCTAGAATCCACAAGCCAAGTCTCCTCCAGTCCTCCTTCCTACATCAACAAAAAACATAGGCCGAGCAAACAGACCAACACTGGGGTTAGTAAACTGTGAAGGATACCAGTGTTGTCCCACTTGCCCAAAGAATGGGTTAGGAGAAAAACCAAACATCTCCTGCCCCACGGGGGAATAGCGATCACCACGATAGGGAAACGTGGTCCGCTAAAGAAGGGTGGAGTGAAGCCACCGCCACGAGGCCCGTAGTCGTATGGGTCACGACCGGTACCCTGTCGGGCATGACCACCACGTGGTCTCACCTCCTAAGGCCTAGCACCTTGAGGCATTGTACCTCTAGGCCTAGAAGTGCGCCTCTGAACTTCTGGTTCACGCACCCCAACTCGTGGGTGGTACATGTCCTGATTGTTCAACTCAACCTGCCTTCGATCATCTTTCTTCCTCCTAAAACAGAACTCAGCCAAGTGCCCATCCTGCTCACAATACTCACACTGGTACCTCACCACACTCTTGGTAGGCACTCTCTTGGTGGGTTGGGTGGCTCTAGCTTTCTTAGGAAGGGGATTACTAAAGATGTCTGGCAGTGTGTCAAGTGGGTTGCGAAGATGGTTCGTTTTTGCAATCCACACTTGCTTCCATGGAGTGGTTTTGGGTGGCTCTTCAAACACACCATCTCTCATAGGTAGCTTTGTAGGATCGGTAGGCTTATGTGTGGAAAACTTGGTAAACTTGGGAGGTGTGGTGGGTTTCTCACTCATGCTCAAACCACTGCACTCACTGATTTTACCGAACATGCTATCATCCTTCCCATCTACAGCAAAGCCTACTCTTGTGCTGCCAGCCCGCTTGCATTGGCTAAGCAGCATTCCCAATTGCGGCTCTCGGCAAGACACCTAGCTCAAGATGGACCGAAGGTATGTGTTTTCTTCCTTGGTACACATGTTGTCGTGTCTGCACGGCGCGATCTCAAGCTCCAAAGCCTCAAAGCAATCTAACTCTCTAGTGCTATCTGAGCTGACCTTCTCTAGCACAACAATCCTAGCATCTCTCTGTGCCAGCTCATAACACAAGCCTAAGCAAGACTTGCTCGTACCAAGTAAGCTAGGCCTAGCCTTCAGCTCACTGACCTCCTCAAGTAGAGTGCCATACTTGTACTGAAGAGTGACAAGATCAAACATGTGGATGGCACAAGCATCGCACTCTACCTCATCGATAACCACCACAGACGCCTTAGCAAAATCTAGCTCATGAAGCGCGCTAAGGTACTTCGCCTTAAAATCGTTCCTCTCTCTAATCGCACGCTTGAGCACAGCATCCTGACTCATGTAGGTGGCGGTCAAAGTCTCAAGCTCAAGAGAGAGAGAGATTCGAGGGTGGGCGATACCTCGGGAGTGTCGGAGTCGGAGTCGTCCTTGCGCTCGCCGACCTTGTCTTCTTCAATCGCCATGGTGCATAAGCCACCGTGCTTGGCGTCGGCGTAGAAGCATAGGCCGTTGACCTTGTCCTCAACCTTTCCCTTCGAATCATCATCGTTGCTCGAAGAAGAGCCTCCGTCGGAGGAGAACTCGATGTCGCTGAGGGAGGCGAGGAAGGCTCGATGATCGTCCTTCACCTTGTCAACCACCTTCTTCGTGGATCTCCGATGAAAGCCGTCCTTGGCTTTGTGCTTGCCGTCAAAGTGATGCTCGTGCTTGTCCTTGCGCTTGGTGAAGTCACCCGCAGCTTTCTTGGGGCATTTTGCGATGAAGTGATCCTCATCACCGCAACGGTAGCACCCCTTGGCCGAACCACCATGCCGACGGTTGAAACGGTTGTTGTGAAACCGTGAGAACTTGGTGATGACCAAAGCCAGCTCATCATCTCCAAGATCCTCCACTTGATCCTCTATCACAGAAATCAAAGACAAAGCGAACAAAGACTGTGAAGGGTCAGAGGAGGAAGAAGACGTATCGACGGGGCCAGAAACCAATGCCATAGATGGTTTCGATGGGTTTTCAAGCTTGGCCCGGGTCTGGTAGTCAATATCCGAGGACTTGAGCTTGCTGAACAGCTCGTCCACGGTCAGGGCATCATAGCCTGGTGACTCCTGAATGGCAGCCACCTTCATCTCCCATACCTTCCGATCAAGAGCATGCAAAAGCTTGATAGCCATCTCATGATCATCATAAGGCAAGTTGGCTCTATTAGCTCAACATCCCGTCACCAGATTCACCGGCCAACTGAGAAAAATTCTCGTACTCTCTACGGTACGTGTCGAAGAGTCTGGACTTGATCTGAGGATTGCCCTCATGATATCGCACAAGTGTTTGCCAGATCTCCCGTGCCATAGTGAGACTCGAAACTCGCTCAAACTCAGGAAGACACAATCTTGAGAAGAGGATGCTACGGGCTCTTGCGTTTGACGCATGTTGAGTGATTTGCAGCTCATTAATCTGAGCGTCAAGAACCACGTAGTCAACAATCTCACAAATCTCCCAATACTTCATATCAAGCCCTTGGAGGTAAGCGGACATGCGCACCTTCCAATAGGCGAAGTTTGTTCCATCGAAGAACGGAGGTTTGCCAGCACCTCGCTCCATGTCGCCTTCGCGGATCAAGAACCGTGTAAGGTGGATTGATCCTTAACCGGCTCTGATACCAATTGAAGGATCGAGAACGGTGACCAGAGGGGGGGTGAATGGGAGCCAAATAAAAATTCCTTTCGGAAACATCTATTGCTTGACCCCTGTCCCAAAATCACACCCAAAAAGCGAGCTCGAGAAAAACGACTCGCACACGACCCAACAAGTGGGTGGACACCTTAGGAAGAACCCTAGAGGTGTAGCGGAGCAGTCGGAGACGGATGAAAGATCAAGCCTCGAAGGAACCAAGCCAAAAGAGAAAACTGTGTTTTCTCGGACTGTACGGGTAGGCAGCCCGGACTATCCGCCACACAGAAAATCCCAACACCAGACTGTCCGGGAGGATTGGCGGACTGTCCGCCGGTCACTTGTCCGAAACAACAAGTTTCTGGACACCTCCTTGGTCCGATCTTGGACTATCCGCACCAGTGTGTCGGACTATCCGCCGTGCAAAAGCGAAAACCCACACTTCACTGGACAGAAAATGAAGAGCTACAGGTCCAGTCGTGGATTGTCTATCATGTGACCGCGGACTGTCTGCGAAGCCTGAGACAGCAGCAGCCGAAGTCCCTCTGCCGAAGCCCGACCCGTGGACTATCCGCTAAGGACCCGCGGACTGTACGGGAACGCCTGGACAGAGGCGAAAACAAGGCGATTTTGAATCCCCTTCTCCAAATCTTCCAAAGAACTCTACCAAATCTTTACCAATAGAAACAAGATTTTGTGGGCATGATCCCAGTACTATTGGTGAGCTATCTCTAAGAGATCATGGCTAAATTTGGATCGAATTAATGGGGGGAAAAGAAATTCAGGAAAAAATGCTCAAGAACAAGAACACGAACTTCAAAACGCCCGATCTATGAGCTTGTGAGGAATCAAGGGAAACCCTTCGATGCAAATATTCTTCTCACGTCCCCGCACAAAATGATTCAAACGGAATCGATCGAAACAGCCCGTAGCCAAAGATCTCAAGCAATGAACAATTTCGGGAAAGGGGAACAAGAGTAAGAACACAAAGAACAAGCACAATCGGAGACATAAATCACGAAATTGAACTAACCATGCTTTACGGAGGGTAAGGCCTCCGATTCCCACTTAAAATCAAAGTGCAAATCCTTACACTAGGGACCTCATGAACTAGAGAGAGAAACTAGAGAGAGAGGTGGTGCAAATGACTTAGAGTTCAAGAGGTAGGATGAGGGATACCCCTTCACCCCCTACTTATCGGGCTTTGGCAATTTCCCAAAGACCCCCTAGATACACTGAGTGAACTACCTAGCCTAAGCATTGCAGTCCAAGATCCGGAAAATATCTTGCTCAATTTGAATGGACGGCCCCGCTTCCTGCCAGGAGTTGTCGTCGCCTCGACGCAACCTCTAGGATTCCGCCACGTGCCATCCCCGCTTCCTCGGAAGCTCCGCCCGGGGTTTTAGGCCCAAACCCGCGAAACCCGCCACCGGTACCTTTCGGCTCAACTACCGAACCCTGAGTTTTGAGGCCCAAACTCGGAAACCATCCTCGGATGGTTTTGAGGCCCAAACCGCTCGACTCGAGCCACCGTGTTCTCGATCGGTCGGACTCCGAGTCCGATGTGCCTCTGCTCAACACGCGCGTCCGCCATCTTGACTCGGTCGACTCGGTCTACCTCCATTTCTTCTCGCACTCGCTGGTGCCAAGTACTAGCCACCACAGCTAGTCCGCCGGCGCCCATGGTCCCTCAGTCCGAGCCCTGCTTCCGCCCTTCACCGCTCTCAGTCCATCAGCACGACAAGCCTCTACTCGACCTTCTCCATGCCATTGACCACTGTCACTAGGCATAACACCTGCACACCACAAGCCGATAGACAGGCACACATTTGCTTTCGCAAGAGGTTAGTTCAAGCCACTCAAACTGAACCGCTCAAGTGTTGAGCAATCACTCATCACAAAACTGAACAACATGGGTAGTTATCCACCATGTGTTCGCACTACCACTAGAGAAAGACCCAGTTACAAATAATTTTATCTTTCAGGATGGAGCAATGGTAAGATAGGCCTTATGGTTTCTGTACCTCAAACTACAAATGCACTCCAATGATTTCCTATATATCCAATTATCAGACCTTGTTTATGCTCATCTAAAATTGATTTTGTTTTTCCATTACAGTGAGGTTTACATCAAGGAATTCTCAAAGGTGACTCCATTCACCATTGAGCAGCTTGTGAGAATATTGAATGTGTAGCTCATAGTGCAGTTGTTTATACATATGAACAATCTGGTTTTATGTTTCAATCTATTCCAATGTCCAACAAACCAACGATAGGGCCACGCTGCTCCTTGTCCGGATCAACAGCTGTATTCGTTTACAATGTACAAATACAATAGGTTGGGCAGTTGGGCTGCTCAATGGAGGGCGCCGCAAAGCCTCGCCTGTCTTTCTAGTAGATTAGTTAATTCAAAGACAAGAACGTGCCAAAACCATACATTATTTACCCCTGTTATAATATTTTGTTTACTTTGAACACATGTTATCTTGTTCATATCAATAATAGAGACCTCCATACCATTCCTTCCTTTTGGAAAATACAAATTACGATACCCGAATATCACCGGGTGAAATGCTGCAACGATAAATCTGTGTGCTTGCAGATCCTGATTTGTAGTAGTTGAGTTATCGTGTTAGGGTTTCTTAGTAATATCATTAATCCTAGTGATGCTACTAATAAGAAATGTCAACAACTATTTCTAACGTCATTGCCGGGGATAGACTCTAACTATATTCCTAGCTAGTAGTGACGCCAAGAAATGCCAACACTAGACTTGACAAATGCCCTTCATGCAAAGTCACCGTCTAGGTTGTTGTAGCTTAGGTCCAACTCAGTTTGATTTGTGAGCTTTCCTACCCATATAGTGGCACAGGACAGGACCAGTGAGCTTGTTAGCATCGAAATCAAGCCATGCCAAATTTCTTGTCAAGGGTTTTAATTTGGCTCGCAGGTTTCCTGTCAGATTTCTCATGGGTAGAAACAACTTTTTTCAGTTTATTCCATGAACAATTAGATAAACGTATGAAGAATTATGCTATACTCCCATTGATGTTATTTTCAAACAATGATAACTCCTCTAGATAACAAAGATTTTTCAAGTTTGAAGGTATCATGCCCACAAGGTCATCTTTTCCTAATAAATCAAGTCGCACCATGGAGGTCATATCCCCGAACTCATACAGAAACGGACCATGCAACTGACTATATATGAGAAATCAAGTTGCTTGAGTGAAAGGATCAAGATGCCCAAGAGGGGCGGTGAATTGGGCTCTTTTAAATTTCTAAGCAATAATTAAAACCTATCAAGAGCCAATTAACTGCCTAGTGCTTTCCCAAGTGTGTCCTAGCTAAACAAGCAAGGCAAGGCAATGAAAGCGGTAAAGCCCTATGCAATTCTACTCAAGCAACAAGAATATAATGCGGAAAGTAATGCTTAAGAGTAATTGCAATAAGGAGTATGGGCAAAAGTAAAGCCAAGGGTCTAATGGGGAAGTATAAATACCCCCCAAGCAAGCCCCTAGCCGCTAGAGGCAAAACCAGCCTCTCTGCGTCACTTCGGACGCACTTTTGGGGTGGAATCCGGACCATCAAGCATGCGTCCAGACCCCCAAACCCTCGGTTCTCAGCACTGAAACCCTGGCAGTCCGTACGCTCTTTACAGTCCGGACGCACGCAACTGGACAGCGTCTGGATCGATTTACCCTCTCTGGAACTCTCTGTGTTGGGTCTGGACGTAGACAATGGTCCGGACTCAGCACACCGGACCGCATCCGGATCATTTTGCACTCTCTGGACCTCTCTGTGTAGGGTCCGGACGCAGCCTGTTGTCCAGACCCTACACTGTTCACAGCGTCCGGTTGGCCTGCAACACGCAGAGCAAGCCCTAGGGTCCAGACGCACAGCCGGTGGTCCGGACCCCGGGATACACTTGCGTCCGGACCTTCTTTTCAGGGCAGATCAACATGCTTCCTTCATGGAAGTTTCTCCACTTGGTCCAAGGACTATTCCTATAGCTTCCTAGTTCTTAGTTTGACAAGTGTGCACCACACCTAAACACTAAGTCTTTCCTAGGTCAAGCTACTAGATAGAACCCCTCTTAATAGTACGGCCAAAGGAAAAATAAAGGTGCTAAACTACTCTAAGTGTCTCTCAACTCCAATGACACTTAGACCTAGTCTAATCTTCAACCTTGTTGCCAATCCTTTGAAAACCGAAACGATTCCAATAAGGGGCATATATACCATGATAGTCCAAAGCAATCATCCATTACCATGACCTAACTTTCTTATTGCCTCTACAAAACACACATTAGTCATAGTAATCTTGCATTGTCGTTAATCACTGAAACACTAGGGACCTAGATGCTTTCAATCTCCCCTTTTTGGTGATTGACGACAATACGCCATAGAGTATGATAAGAGAGTTTTATTTTGGGTTTTCAAGTGACTTGGCTTATCTAAACATGGGTTAGTGAATATGAGTGAATAATACATGCTTAAATAATCCAAGCCACAACATGTACTGAGAATAGGAATTAAGAGCAAGTACATGAGATATGCTTAACACAGGTATATATCAAAGTAAAGCGCGGAAGCATATCAACGGCCAAAAGCATGTGACATAATATATATGAGTGAACCACAAGTCACAAGCAAGTGTACCATCACACAAAAGCAAATGTATGCAATAGGGTAAACATGATGCATGAGTGTGAGAGATATAATACATCAAAAGAACCAAGTCTCTCTCTCAACTCCCCCTATCACTAACATACTCTCACTCTCTCCCCATTTGGCGACAAAGCACCAAAAACTAAGCGTCAGGCGCAGGAGGAGGAGCGGGGTCACTAGCACGAGCGCAAAAGTCGAATTGCTCGTAGTCTGGACTGGAGTCGCTGTCGTCGCTCTGACCCGCTGTGGCTGTAGCTGGCGGAGGAGAAGTAGCTGTCACAGGAGCAATGGCCATAGAAGTAGAAGTTGTAGCATCGGCCACTAACTCTGCTGGTGCATCTAACGGCTGAGTCTTCGGAACCACTGAGTCTGCTGAAACACTAGTCGGCTCGGTCTCCGGAACTACTGCCTCTGACTGTGCCGGTGCATCTATACTAGGCAAAGCTGAAGCTAGAGCTGGCACGGAGGGAGCAGCCGCTGACCCTGGAGCAGGAACTGTAACCGGTGTCTCTAACACTGAAGTCTGAACTACCTATCCCTGGGGCTCATCGGCCACTGGAGTCTTGACAGCCTCGTGCACCGGAGTAGTAGTGACTGGTGCTGCCTCCGACGAAGCCACTAAGGAGGGGAATGTGCCACCTGTCTGTGGTGTGGGCTCCGGTAGAGAGGGCTGGTAGTCTGCAGGGCTACCAAGGCCGGTGAGGGCACTGTAGGTAGCAGAGAGGTCACGAGCTGTACCACCAAGCCCGACAGACGCTGAGTAGGGGGTAAACCCCGTCGTGATAGGCGTGAACTGCGTCGTCTTCCCAATCGTGTCAAACCACTGGGTGACCTGCCTGACTGGAGACTGGAACGGCCCTAAAGGAGTCACACTCTGCTATCCACCAGAGGACTGTGAAGCTGGAGTGGGAGTCACTAGCCGAGTCGGCACTGGAGAAGCTAACCGGCACACGTACGGCTGAGTCGAAACTGCCGGTGTTGTGAAGTATGAGCACGATGGTGCCTGGTACTGAACAAAGTAAGGCATGCCAGGAGGCGGCGACTGAGGTGACAGTCTTGGTGCCTGACTGAACTGAGGCTGAGCTGACTGTCCTAGAAACTAGCCAAGCTGTGAGTGAGCTGAGGGGCCCGCAAACTGCCCAAACTGTCCAGGGGTCGGGCCAAGCTGAAACTGAGGCGACCTGTGAAGAAACGGAGGAGGAGGAGTGCCAGTCTGCTGCAAGATATATCCCATGAACTAGAAGGTCATCGCCTAACCAGCGAGCAGCTGCTCCTAGAACTGGTCCTGCCGGGCCAGAACTTGGCCCATCATGTCCACCATCTGCTGCTGAGAAGTGTCGAGCCTGTCCAAAACCCTCAGAAGGACAGGGTCAGTGGGCGGAGCTGGAGGAGGCGCTGCACTGGAGGGACCTGCCTCTGCGTCGTGAGCTGCTGCTGGACGGGGTGGAGCAGGGCGGTGTGGACGGTAGTCGTCATCACTGTCAGACGGGATCGGCTCAGTGCCCTGATCCAAGTCCTCCTGCAAGTGTAGGTCAGCCAGCTCTCCCTGGGCCACTGCACACATTGCCTCATCCTGGGCATCAATCTCATCCATCTCTCTGGCCGGTACTGCACGGCGAACCCTCCGAAGTGCTCTGTTGCCCCGGAGACCATCAATGACTGCACTCATCATGTAGATCAGAAAGACGGAAGGTGACTGGTCAAGCTCACTAGCAATCTCTGGCACTGAGACTCGAAGAGATAGTGCCAACAAAGAACAGATCCAGTGCCCGTAGGGAAGCTGCCTCCTAGATACTATACCATCTGCTATGGTATCCTCCATCTCACACAGAATGAAGTCGGCAACGTCAAACGGTGTCTGTGTCGTGATCGCTGTCAGGAGGTAGTGCTGGAGGTTCATGAGCGCGTCACGGTACCCAGTACGAGGAAGAAGAGTGCGCCTCATCATGTCGTTGATGAGAAGAATGTGGGGGTGCAAGTTACCAGAAGTCCTACTGTAGCCGGGACCAAACGGAGGGCGAAAGCAGGGAGCGACCAAGTCAGAGTTAGGTGTAGTGCCTCCAACTGCTCTACGGGGGGATCCACAATCCCAAAACACTGCTCGTGGAGCCTCAAAGGAGCCTCTGTCAGGTGGAACCGAGCTCTGAAGTCTGTCAGGTAAGTCCTGTGGCGCTCGCCTCTGAACGTGTACTGGAAGTAAGCATGGTCCGGGTCGATCCAGAGTGAAGCGTAGAACTCTTAGACCCAGTACTCAACATAGCTCCCCAAGCGGCCTAGGAGGTCCGCCAGCCCGGGAAGGTACTCAAGTAGAGGTCGAAGCACCTCTCCACCGGTCTCTAGAATGCGCTCAAGGGGGCACACTCGGTGGAGTCGCAGTCGGATCCTCATGGTACGGGCTGCGTCGTAGAAGTCCTTGTGGCAAGGGTGCCACCAACCAGGAGGAGCATCAGGATGTCTCTGATCCGGGCACCACTCCTCAAGCTCAACTAGCCGGAGCTCACACACCTGTTGTGTAGAAGCTAAACTGAGATCCACATGAACTGGCATCACTGGAGGCCCTGCCATGGACTGAGGTGGTGGAACTGCCCTCGGAACTCTGTTGCCACGGCGAGGACCCTCAGGACGAGGAGCAACCTCAACACGGGCACGAGTAGACCGTCTGCGAGGAGGTGTCTGAGCTGTCTCTACTGCCACTGTGGCGGGAGTCTCCTCTGCTGCTGTTGCTGGAGCCTCTATGGCCTGTGTCTGAGGAGCTCTGGCGGCTGAGGAGACTCTGGAAGACGGAGGGCGAGCATCAATCCGAAGTGAAGCACCACTCTTGGCCATGTCTGCTGCATCAGCTGCGGCGATCGCTGCTAGAGCGTCTCTGTCCAGAAGCTTCCGCTTCTTGCCTGGAATCTTCGCCTTGGCCTTCCCCTTCTGCTGAGCGGTGGAACGGGGAGGGCGAGGCGGCTCGTCGTCAGGACCACCTCCGACATTCTTGCATCGAGCCATAGCAATCAATCAATGTCACACTAAGAGAGGCCCAAATGCCAATGCCACTGAATAGAACTCCCACTGACACACTGACCACTGCCTCTGAATATCAAATATGGAATCCCCACTGACCAAGCTGATCACTGCAAGAGGCCCACAAAGCCACTGAAAATCTCGTGAGGCTTTGCCTCAATCCATACTCGTGGGCTTTTCCCCGAGTTCTCTGTCACTGCCACTGACCTGACTGCCACAAGATAGAATAGATAGGAAATATATAAGCATCATATTTAACTAGAGGTGCGAAAAGCCTATCGGAGGCAAGAAATGTAGATAAGTAAGAGTGAATTTGCCGGCTACCTTAGGTAAGAAGCGCGTCGAATCCAATGCAAGTCGGACAGCGGATCAAGATACCACGAACAACGAACCGTCGACGGCTAAAACGCACGACCGACGAGTCAGGCAAGGAACCCTAGGGAGGTTTGGGGGACAGGAAACCGTAGGGGTGGGGGTTGTTGTGGCTATGGTGGTGAGGGTGAGCCTAGGGTTCAAGGTGAAGCCTAGGGGGGAGGTGGTGTTCTGTTCGGCAAAGAGAAGGGATCAGAGCTCCGCGGCGCTGGAGAGGCGACGGCGCACGAGCAGGGAGCACAGCGACGGCGCTGGCGAGCAGGGCGGTGGTGGCGCAGTGAGCAGGGGCACACGGCGGCGCACGACTGGGGAGCAGGGCGGGCGGTGGAGCACATGGGCCCGCTGGGAGGGGCCGGCGACAGATGTGGACGACGGCGAGAAGGGTGATGGCGGTTGCGGCGGCCGTCGGTGTACGGGCGGGTGAAGTGAGGTGGGGACAGAAGAGGGCGAGCATGAAGAATCATGGCCCTATTGGTTTTGGTGATTAACGGCAATTAGCGATTATTATGGCTAATGTGTGTTTTGCAGAGGCTACGTGTAGCTTAGCCATAGTGATCAACATGAATGGACATCAATGGTTGTCACCTAGCCCCCAAGATGGATATCGTTTTGGATTTCAAAGAGACATGATGAAGACCCTAGAATGATAGGCTAAGTGCCATAAGGTGATGAAGGGCACTTAGAAATAGATAGGGCTTCTATTTTATCTTTGACCGTACTATTAAGAGGGGTTGAGACTAGTACCTTGACTTAGGAGAGCTTCATGACTTAGGTGTGGTGCACACTTGACTTCCTTAGCTCTAAGCAAGACTAAGGTGACCGTAAGATAGCCTAGAACAACTTCCATATTCATCGCGACGATAAACGAAGTTGAAGGAGTTGTTTTCTGAGCGTCGGACGCTGTCCGGCGTGCCGGACGCTGACGCATGCGCGCCCTAGCGTCCAACGGCGTTACAGAGAGCTCCAAAGACGCCCATCTTGCGACGAACGCATTTGTCGCATGGGCGTCGGACGCTCGCGAGCGTCCGGGAATATTTTCCCAGAAACCCGAAAGCAGCCAGTTGGCGCCGGACGCTGAGGCGCAGCGTCCGTCGCCAAGCGCCGAAGCGTCCGGTGCCTGCTACCGTACACAGTAACTAGCCATTGGGGCAAGGCGTCGGAGCGTCCGTCGCCTAGCGTCGGAGCGTCCGTCGCCAACTTAAAAGTTGTGCTTTTTCCAGCCCGAGGCAGTTTTGTGTGGGGGCTATTTATAGCTCTCTCCTTTCTCTCCCACCTTGCCTTTGCTCACTTCAGTTGTTGTGTTGCTTGAGAAGGTTGGGAAGAGAGCAAGAGCCCTAGAGAGAGAGTGATTTGCAAATCCATGCATCCTCTCCTCTAGTTCATCCAAGTGTGCATCCTCCCCCCTCTTGGGCATCTTGATCCTTTCAATTGGTATCAGAGCAAGGTTGCTCTTAACTTAGGCTTTACCGCCTAGAGCAAGATGTCCCATGGGGATGGACCACCTCCCATGTTCGATGGAGACGACTTTCCTTATTGGAAAGTTCGTATGGAGGCCTATCTAGAGGCCGTTGACGTGGTCGTGCTCAAGGCCGCCACAAAGGGAGGTACTCTCTTCGCGGAGGACCTCAACTTTGATAAGCACAATGCCAAGGCGAAGAACATTCTTTTTTGTGGCATTTGCAAGGATATCTTCAACTGAGTGCGTAAAGCCAAAGACGCATTTGAGTTGTGGACCACTATTTGTGCTCTTCACGAAGGCACAAAGAGTGAGCATGAGGAACGCTATCACTTGGTCATGGCTAAGCTTAATTCTTTTTCTATGCATGGAAATGAAAATGCTAATGAGATGTACTCACGTCTTAACATTCTTGTAGAAGAATTGAATGGGCTCGGTCTCAACCAAATGGCACCGGCCGATGTGGTGCGCAAGATTCTTTGTGTCTTGCCCATTGAGAAGTATGGCCACATCGTCACAGTCCTTCACCAAGGGGACCTCTCCGCTGCTACACCAACACAAGTCTTGGGCAAGATCAATGCCCATGAAATGTAAATGAAGATTGGTGATGGTAGCTCTTCTTCCTCCTCCAAGAAGAAAGAAAAAGAGAAGGAAGAGAAGAAGGACTTGGCTCTCAAGGCATCCTCCTCGGAGAAGAGCAAGATGCAACTTGTGTATGAGAGTGCAAGTGATGAAGAGGATGACAATGACCTCGCCCTTATGGTGAAGAAGACAACAAAAATGTTGAAGAGGCTAAACAAGAATGGAGTCAAGTTTGACTCAAAGAAGAAGAAATTCTTCACAAGCTCCTCAAGGAAGCCTCTCTCCAAGATGGATTGCTACAATTGTGGCAAGCTTGGACACTTGGCTCATGCTTGCCCTGAAGAGAAGAAAGACAAGTACAAGAACAAGAAATTCAAAAACAAGTTCAAGTACAACAAGGGCAACAAAGATGAGTCAAGTGATGAGGAGAATAAAGATGACAAGCCATTCAAGAAGAAGAAGAACTTCAACTTCCACAAGAAGAAGAAGGATGGCAAAGCCTACATTGTTGGTGATTGGCTCACCGACATTGAAGACACAAGTGACTCATCCGGTGATGAGAGTGAAGATGAGAAGGTGGTCGCCTTGGTGATTGGGTCATCTACTCCACCGCCACCTCCTCCATCATCTTTGGGCTCATCCTCTACACACCTATGCCTCATGGCTAAAGGTGACAAGAAGGTACAAAAAGAGGATAATGATGATGAGGCTAACTCTAGTGATGATAGTGATGATGAGTTTGAGGCACCTTCCTATGATGAGCTAATTGTGATTTGCAACAAATACACTAAGCTCATTAGGAAGTACAAAACTAAAAGTGAAACACTAGAGAAAGCCAATGATAACTTGCATGCTAAACTTGATGACTTGTCTAGTGCTAATGATGATTTGAAGCTTGAGAACAAATCTCTCTCATCTAGCACTAGGGAGCTCAAAGCCTCACTCAAGCAAGCTAATGAGAAACATGATAAGCTTGAGAGGTCAACACAAGAGCTCCATACAAGATACAACTTGCTAAAAGATGACTACAACCAAGTTAGAAATGAACATGGCACACTTGTGGTAGCTAATGAATTGCTTACAAATGATCTTGCTACACATGTTGCTATTAACCCGGTTGTTAAGTGTCATATAGCTACTTCTTGTGAGGACTTGCTTGATGAAGTTGCTAGTAAGCAAAATCCTAAGTGCAAGGGCAAGAAGGTAGTTGAGGCCGAAAAGTATGATGACTATGTGAAGATGAGGCAAGAGAATTCAAAGCTCAAGGAAGAGTTAATCAATCTCAAGGCCAACAAGTCATTCACCATCAACTCGCCCAAGCAAGATGATAATGATGCAATCACTTTGATCAACTCCCTCAAAGAAGAAAATGCTAAGCTCAAGGTTGAGAAGATCAAGCTTGCAAGTGGAATGGAGAAGTTCACCAAGGGCCACAACCTACAAAGTGAGCTCTTGATGAACACTGTCATGAAGACTGACAAGACCGGAATTGGGTTCAAGGAGAACCAACTCATGAAGGCCAAGTTCAAGATAGAAGCAATGAACTACTACAAGAACAAGGCCATGAGGAACAACTATGACACACCAAAGCCCAAGCCCAAGAAGTGCTTTGGATGTGGTCAAGAGGGTCACTTTGAATTCCAATGCAAGACTCCACCTCCCAAGACCTTGCCCAAGCACACAAGGCCTTTTTCTCATGATGCACACTTCATCATCAACAAGGACTCCAAGGGTAGACCCCTAGTTGTGTTTCTCGATCCTAAGATAAAGAACAAGCCCAAAGTGCTATGGGTTGCTAAGGAGTTGGTGGACAAGGCTATGGGACCTCGCCAAGTGTGGGTTTCCAAACAACAAGCTTAACTTAAAGTTGCTTGTGTGTAGGTGAACTACAAGACCGGTGGAAGTCATTCGGTGATTGATAGTGGTTGCACTCAACATATGACCAGTGACTCCTGTATTGAAGATTCATCATTGATATTCAAAGGGTTTCGGCACAACAATCTCTACCTAGTGGACTTCACCTCAAATGAAGCTAGTTTGCAAACATGTCTATTCTCCAAGAGTTCTTTGGGTTGGCTATGGCATAGAAGATTAGCACATGTGGGAATGTCAACTTTGAAGAAGCTTGTCAAGAAGGAATTGGTTAGAGGTGTCAAGGATGTTGTGTTTGAGAAGGACAAACTTTGTAGTGCATGTCAAGCCGGCAAGCAAGTGGCAAACACTCATCCAACCAAAGCTTTCATGTCAACCTCAAGAGTCCTAGAGCTACTCCACATGGATTTATTTGTACCTACCACCTATGCTAGCCTTGGGGGCAATCTCTTTTGCTTGGTGGTAGTTGATGACTACTCTAGGTACACTTGGGTGTTCTTTCTTCAAGATAAGGGAGAGACTCAATCAATTTTCAAGAAGTTTGCAACTAGAGCCTAAAATGAGTTTGATGTGAAGATGGGACCGAGTTTTTGAACACCAAGATTGAAGACTATTGTGATGAAGTTGGGATCAAGCATGAGGTGTCCGCCACCTATATCCCACAACAAAATGGTGTAGTAGAGAGGAAGAACCGGACACTTGTCACTCTTGCAAGATCAATGCTTGATGAATACAACACTCCCGAGAAGTTTTGGGCTGAAGCAATCAACACCGCATGCTATGCGGCCAACCGACTATTTGTCCAAAGGCTTCTCAAGAAGACCCCCTATGAGCTTGTGAATGGGAAGAAACCGGATATATCCTTCTTCTGAGTGTTTGGATGCAAAGTGTACATCTACAAGAAGCGCCAACACTTGGGCAAGTTCCAAAGGAGATGTGACATTGGTTTCTTACTTGGTTATTCTCTTCAATCCAAGGCGTATCGAGTATTTAACAAAGCCTCCGGCCTAGTTGAAGAAACATATGACTTGGAGTTTGATGAAACTAATGGCTCTCAAGAAGAGCATGAGAATCTTGATGATGTAGGTGATGAACCCTTGAGGGACGCTATGAAAAATATGCCTGTTGGTGCCATCAACCCACTAGAGGTGGAAGAAGTAGAAGATGATGCAAATCAAGTACCTTCTCCACCACACACGCCTCAAGTTGATGAAGAACAAGTGAGGGAAGCTCAAGAAGATACCTTCATCCCTCAAGATCAAGCCGAGGCACAAGCTAGTGATGTTGATGCACCACATCCTCCTCCCCAAGTGATTGATAGAAGATCTACACCTATGCTTCAAGCTCATCCACAAGACCTCATCATAGGGAGTCCATCAAGGGGGGTAACAACACGATCTAAACTTGCTTCTTATGTTTAGCATCACTCCTTTGTTTCCTTTGTTGAGCCTTCTAGTGTGGAGGATGCACTTGCGGATCCAGATTGGGTGAACGCCATCCATGAAGAGTTGAACAACTTCACCCAGAACGAAGTGTGGACACTAGTAGAAAAGCCCAAAGGATCAAGAATCATTGGCACCAAATGGGTGTTTAGGAACAAGCAAGATCATCCAGGCGTGGTTGTGAGAAAGAAGGCAAGATTGGTGGCAAAAGGGTTCTCCCAAGTTGAAGGCTTGGATTTTGGGGAGACCTTTGCACCGGTTGCAAGACTAGAAGCCATTTGTATCCTTTTGGCATATGCTTCACATCATAAAATGAAACTTTTTCAAATGGATGTGAAGAGTGCCTTTCTAAATGGTTTCATGAATGAACTTGTCTTTGTCTCACAACCTCCCGGGTTTGAAGACCCAAATTGTCCTAATCATGTGTATAGGTTGTCCAAGGCACTATATGGATTGAAGCAAGCTCCAAGAGCTTGGTATGAGAGGCTAAGGGACTTCCTAATCAAGAAGGGTTTCAAGATCGGGATCGTCGACACAACACTATTCACCAAGAAGCTTAATGGAGAGATCTTTGTTTGCCAAGTATATGTCGATGACATTATATTTGGGTCAACAAACCAAGATCATAGCAAGGAATTTGGTGCATTGATGTCCAAGGAGTTCGAGATGTCCATGATTGGCGAGCTTACCTTCTTCCTTGGCTTTCAAGTGAAGCAAATGCGGGAAGGCACCTTCATCTCTCAACAGAAGTACACTCAAGACTTGCTCAAGAAGTTCAAGATGGAGGATAGCAAGCCAATCAAAACCCCAATGCCAACCAATGCACACCTTGACCTTGATGTGGGAGGTAAACCAATTGATCAAACTCTCTATCGCTCTATGATCGGTAGTTTACTTTACCTCACCGCATCTAGGTCGGATATCATGTTTAGTGTGTGTATGTGTGCTAGGTTTCAAGCAAACCCTAAGGAGTCACATCTAAGTGCGGTTAAAAGAATCCTTAGGTACATAAGGCACACCCCTAGCATTGGCCTTTGGTATCCCAAAGGAGCTCCCTTCCTACTTTGTGGCTATTCCGATTCGGACTATGCCGGGTGTAAGGTTGATAGGAAGAGTACCTTCGGCGGTTGCCACATGTCGATGATTGGCAAGCTAACCTTCTTCCTTGGCTTCCAAGTGAAGCAATTGAGGGAGGGCACCTTCATATCTCAAGAGAAGTACACTAATGATGTGCTCAAGAAATTCAAGATGGAGGATTGCAAGCCAATCAAGACCCCAATGCCTACAAATGGGCATCTCGATCTCGATGAGGGAGGTAAACCGATAGACCAAACTATTTACCGCTCTATGATCAGTAGTTTACTTTACCTCACCGCATCTAGGCCGGATATCATGTTTAGTGTGTGTATGTGTGCTAGGTTTCAAGCAAACCCTAAGGAGTCGCATCTAACTGCGGTTAAAAGAATCCTTAGGTACATAAGGCACACCCCTAGCATTGGCCTTTGGTATCCCAAAGAGCTCCCTTCCTACTTTGTGGCTATTCCGATTCGGACTATGCCGGGTGTAAGGTTGATAGGAAGAGTACCTCCGGCGGTTGCCATTTGCTAGGAAGATCACTTGTTTCTTGGTCCTCTAAGAAGCAAAATAGTGTGGCATTGTCTACCGCCGAGGCGGAATACATAGCCATGGGAGCAAGTTGTGCACAAATCTTATACATGTCCCAAACACTTCTTGATTACGGCGTGGTTTTAAAAGATGTTCCACTCTTGTGTGATAATGAAAGCGCCATAAAGCTTGCTAATAACCCGGTTCAAAACTCTCGCACCAAGCACATTGATATTCGCCATCACTTTCTTAGAGATCATGTGGCTAGGAAAGACATCACACTAGTGGGAGTTTCTAGCGAAAATCAATTGGCGGATATCTTCACTAAACCTCTCGATGAAGCAACCTTTTGTAGGTTGAGAAGCGAGTTGAATGTTCTTGATCACTCTAACTTCACTAAAAAATGAGTTTGTGTGAACCATGCATTATATGTAATATAATCATGTTAATCTAGTAATGCACATAGGCTTGGCTAACATGGTTGGAATAACCGTTCTTGAACGTGTGAAGAAGTCCAAATCATGGTTTAAACTTGCAAGCAACCTAGATTCAAATTCTTGTAATGCATTGCATTTGCATGTGTTGTTTGTTGTTTCTTTTCGGTTAAGTTTGAGCATCCTCTGTGTTCGTCCACTTAGGGGGAGAATTCCAAGCTCAAGACACTTTTTTATAACCCTCTTGTGGCCATATGATGTCTCCTTGCAAGTTTTCATTCGAATATTTTGAGCTAAAACTAAATGAAAGCCTATGGCAAAATAGTTGCAAAGGAGAGTTTGAGAGATGGTTCCCACATCAAGTCCAATCAGGTGTTATTTGGTTCTAATTTGGATTGGAACTTGGTTGGGAGAAAGGCGTAAAAATCAGGTTTGAAAAATTCTATTTCAAAAGGCGTCGGACGCTGCCGATTGACGCTCGGCGACAAATGCCTCAGCGTCCGTCGCGATCGTCCGGACATTAAAGCCGCTCGGAAAAAGGGGCGTCGGACGCTTGCTAGCGTCCATCGCATGGGCGTCAGACATGTCTGGCGCTCCATGAAGCTCTCTGGTCCTCTCTGTTCGTGCGCCGGACGCTTCACAGCGTCCATCGCCAAGGCGTCAGACGCGTCTGTCGCCAAGAGGAGCTCTCTGTATCCTTTCTGTTAGCGCGTCGGACGCTGTGACCTAGCGTCCGTCGCCCCCGACGGAGGGTCCGTTGCGAACTAACAGAGCGCATATCATTTCGAAAACCACTCTTTTCCCCTCGGTCTTCCTCACTCGCATCCGTACGCCGCCGTTTCACCAAGTCGCCGCCGCCGTGTTTGTGCTCGCGCCCTCCCTGTTTCTCCTCGCCACCCCTCACCAGAGAGCTCCGCCACCGGTGAGCTCCCGTGCCTGCGCCGCCACCCGCCTTCCCGTGCCCCTCGCCTCCCCTCTGTCTCGTCCTCTTTTGACCGAGCACAACCAAGAGGGCAAAGTGGTTTCTCTCCAAGAACCACTCTCTTGCTCCATCGTCTGATCTTCAAGGGTTGCGGACTGTGTTGAGCCTTTGACCGAGGTTTCTTCTCTATTCTCTTGTGTCATTGAGATCAGAGGTATGGCATGACAGTAACGATCTACATCTTACCTACTTCATGCTTCTCTTTAGCATCACTCATCTCTAGTTACTTGCTTATTGTTATATACTCTCTATCTATCGTGCAGTGGTTTGCTTGGCAGTGGCAGTTGAACTCAGGGCAAAGCCCGCGAGTAAGGAACGAGGCAAAGCCTCGAGAGTGTCAGTCTAGGGCCGTCGAGCCACTCTTTGTTTGGTTGGGCAGTGGATCGTTAGTTGTTTGGTTTTTATCAGTGGCAGTTGGTCTCAGTGGTTTGAGTTGGCAGTTGTCAGTATCAGTGACAGTTGTTCTTCCCATGGCCGACAATGCCACGCACGAAGAACGCCGGCCTCGTTCCCGGTAGTGGTGGTGACCCTCCTCCTCCACCGCGTCCACCCACCGACCGTGACAGGGGAAAGAAGAAGCTAGTGTAGAGGAAGAGGAAGCGACCACTAATGGATCCAGACTCAGTGGCCGCCCTTGCAGCAGCAGAGGCAGCAGAGCTTGCCAAGCGAGGTGGATGTCGCGCCGGTTTGAGGATCTCTCCTCGCCGTGGAGCGCGTCGTGAGTCCCTCGCTCGCACAGAGGCAGTGCCAGAGACTCCAGAGACAGAGGAGCCAGCAGAGGCAGAGGTTGCAGAGCACTCGTCAGTTCAGGAGCTCATGGCTCGCATAGTTACTCGCACTCGTGGTCCGTCGCCTCCTCCTAGGCCCGATGGACCACGACGTAATGACAGACCTCCTCCGAGACCTCGAGTGTCAGATCCAGTGAGGTACAATGTCCAGGGCATGTCAGCCAAGAAAATTCAAGATATGAGATTTGTAGACTTTCAGACTTGGTTTCCAGCACAGCGAGACCCTCGTGTCAGTTCAGACTTCTACACGACAGTGCACGAGGATTTCTACAGAGCCTACGTCGAGACGCATGCACCGCTACGGGCACACAGAGTTTGTCCCCTGCATGCGATTGTAGAGGTCGGTGGTCCTGATATAGCTCAGCACCTTGAGTACCTAGGTGGCTTGACAGGATTGATCGGCAAGGTTGGGAACTATCAGGAGGACTAGGTCAGACAGTTCTACGCTTCTCTGTGGGTCTCACCCGACCACGACTTTCTGCACTTCGCTTTCAGAGGTTGAGACCACAGGATCTACGCGACCCGGATCTGAGAGATCTTTCACCTAGAGGCTTCAGAGACACGGATTCACACCTTGTGCTACGGTGACCAGGATGCACCATGTCGTCCTCATGAGGGAGAGGTGCCCTCAGTTGAGTTTGTGCGGCCTTGCTTCAGAGAGCCGTTCGGAGAAGGGTCTAGTCGAGGCACCCGTGACCTCACGACGACTGCCCGGATCCTGAACGAGGTACTTAGGCGCACCATACTACCCCGAGTGGGAGCTCGTGAGACTATCACCCGTCTGCAGTTGTGGCTCTTAGCACATCTTGTCCGCAAAGAGAAGTTTGACTTATGGGACTTGATTGTGAGTGAGATGGAGGATATCATTGCCTCAGGATTCAGAGGTCACTGGCAGCTCCAGTACGCACATTGGATATCTTATCTGATGGTTTCTCGTGGCGAGTCTATCTCCCAGCTTACCACCCTCACCCGATCTGACATTGTCTTTCCTGAGTATAACATGAGTCAGTTGGTGAGTCACAGTGGCAGAGGTCGCTTGAGGCGTCAGGGACCGCACACACGTCAGACAGGTGTTCCACCTGAGTCAGCGGTACACTAGGAGACAGTAGTTCCTGGGTTGGGAGATGATGAGCTTGTAGATATAGATGCTCAGATTGATGTTGCTGCCGATGATGCCTATGTGGATGATGTTCCTTCTAGCAGCTCAGATGACGACTATAGGTCGATTCCAGAGTATGTAACACGGTCCCATGACCACGAGGCCGGTGGGTCAGGTTCAGTGTTAGGCACTTCAGAGGCCACCATCCTCTCTCTTCTAACCAGCATGCAACAGGAGCAGGTCTGACAGGCAGAGGAGCAGAGGAGACAGGCAAAGGATGTCAGGAAACTCACCGCTCAGCAGTTAGCAGCTCAGGCAGAGGCTCAGGCTCGTCAGGATGAGTTCCAGCGCCAGTTCCTCTCATATCAGATGCAGCAGGCTGAGCTTTAGAAGACGCAGACCTTGCTACTAGAGCGTCTTCTCAGTTCGAGCTCTGGGCAGACTTTCACTCCACAGCTTCAGTTGCCCGGAGTCTCACAGCAGCAGCAGTTCACCTCTCAGCCACAGCAGCCACCTGTGTCAGTGATGCCGACTCCAGCACTACCGTACGGAGGACAACAGAGTCAGGCACCTGTTTCACCTCTCTACCAGGCACCAGCTTCTCCAGGGTGTCAGTCTCCGAGGACCCAGGTGTCCTCTTGGTTAGCCTCCCCGGCGAGTTTAGGACAGGTTTCACACCTATCCGGGGAACTACCATAGCTGAGGCCTCTCGCGACCTTTTAGCCTCCTATTTGGAGATTACAAGAGAGGATCCTCCAGCACCAGTAGCTCAGCACGAGCCTCTGCCAGCAGAGGTTGAGGTGGATCCTCTGGCGACGGGCACTCACCTTTCTTCAGTTGCCTCATCAGAGATCGCAACAGACCAGTCCACACAGACAGTCACCACTCCTCAAGCTGCAGTTCAGACAGATGCCATCTCAGTGGCAGTGGATACAGTTGCGTCACAGACATTGGCAGAGGAAGTTATAGTGGCAATGTCCTCACCTCCTCAGTCCTAGCCAGCCGAGCTAGTTACAGCAGTTTCTCTTGTGGCTCTGGTAGTGAAATCTTCCCCAGCGCCTCGTAAGTTCTCACGTCGGGCTCGACCCGCCACTACAGAGGTCGGACCGTCTGAGGCTCCAGCTCAGGATGTTACTCCTTTCGTGCCTCAGGGGGAGCCAGAGGAGTCAGCTCAGCCTACCCAGACCGCTACTCAGTCAGACACCGCTCCAGAGGGCAAGGCAGCTGAGGACAACGATGATAGTCCAGACTACTCCCAGTTCGATCTTCACTCCCGCTCCTCAGATGGTTCCCTTCCAAATGCTCCAGCAGATCCATAGTTTTTGGTGCTTGGCGCCAAAGGGGGAGAGAGGGTAGTCGAGTATTAGAGATAGGGGGAGGGATTTGGATCTTTGTTGTGCTTAAATTCCCCGTACTCATTCATCATGTCTACTTTCATGCACTTGTATCTATGTGTGTTGGATGATGTTTGATGGTTGTGTGATATATGGTTGTGTGAGACAAACTCTTGATTATCACTAATATATCTTGCGAGTTGTCATATGGTTCATGATATGTCTCAATGATCAAATGGTAATTGAGCTTCCGCACTATACTCCGATACATGTTTGAGAATATCATGAGGTACTCCGATTTCCTTTTCATATTCATGAGTACCACGTTTGTGATTTGGTGTTGGTGAGCAAGTTTGCTTCATTCTCTATTTTACTAACCCTTTCTCATCCCATCCAAGTCACTTATAATCCTAATCTTTCAAATCTTATATCCATACTCGAGGAGTTATTGTCGTCAATCACCAAAAAGGGGGAGATTGAAGAATCATGGCCCTATTGGTTTCGGTGATTAACGACAATTAGCGATTATTATGGCTAATGTGTGTTTTGTAGAGGCTACGCGTAGCTTAGCCATAGTGATCAACATGAATGGGCATCAATGGTTGTCACCTAGCCCCCAAGATGGATATCGTTTCAGATTTCAAAGAGACATGATGAAGACCCTAGAATGATAGGCTAAGTGGCATAAGGTGATGAAGGGCACTTAGAAATAGATAGGGCTTCTATTTGATCTTTGACCGTACTATTAAGAGGGGTTGAGACTAGTAGCTTGACTTAGGAGAGCTTCATGACCTAGGTGTGGTGCACACTTGACTTCCTTAGCTCTAAGAAAGCCTATGGTGACCGTAAGATAGCCTAGAACAACTTCCATATTCATCGCGATGATAAACGAAGTTGAAGGAGCTGTTTTCTAAGCGTCAGACACTGAGGTCCAGGGCGCCGGACGCTGTCCAGCGCGCCAGACGCTGGCGCTGGACGCTGACGCATGCACGCCCTAGCGTCCGACGGCGTTACAGAGAGCTCCAGAGACGCCCATCTTGCGACGGACGCGTCTGTCGCATGGGCGTCAGACGCTCGCGAGTGTCCGGGAATATTTTCCCAGAAACCCGAGAGCAGCCAGTTGGCGCTGGACGCTGAGGCGTAGCGTCCGTCGCCAAGCGCCGGAGCGTCCGGCGCCTGCTACCGTACACAGTAACTAGCCGTTGGGGCAGGGCGTCGGAGCGTCTGTCGCCAACTTAAAAGTTGTGCTTTTTCTAGCCCGAGGCAGTTTTGTGTGGGGCTTATTTATAGCTCCCTCCTTTCTCTCCCACCTTGCCTTTGCTCATTTCAGTTGTTGTGTTGCTTGAGAAGGTTGGGAAGAGAGCAAGAGCAATAGAGAGAGAGAGTGATTTGCAAATCCATCCATCCTCTCCTCTAGTTCATCCAAGAGTTAAAGTGTGCATCCTCTAGTTGTGAAGCTTGAGTGAGTCAAGTGAAGATCAAGGCTTGCTACTCTTGCTGATCGACATCACCTAGACGGTCCGGTGGTTCTTGGAGGAAGGTGATCGCCGGAGGATTGTCGGCGGCCCTTCTTCATCGACGTTGTGATCGGTTGTGGGCGATTCACCGAGCCGGAGTGGCGAAGAATCAGCCCGTAGAGAGCACTCATCCCTTGCGCGGGATTGAGGGGGAGCTATACCTTGCGAGGTGCTCCAACGAGGACTAGGGGGAGTGTTGACTCCTCGATACCTCGGCAAAACATCGTCGTGTCAAGCATCTCTTTCCCTAGCTCTTTCATACCACATTACTTTCCGCACTTGTCTTTCAATTCATACTAGAATTGTGTAGGAAGTTTTCGCTTTCATTTGGCTTGCTACCGCTTTCTAGCTAGGACACACAAACGGTAGGCACTAGGGGGTTAATTGGCTCTTGATAGGTTTAATTCTTGTCTAGAAATTAAAAACAGCCCAATTCACCCCCCCCCCCTCTTGGTCATCTTGATCCCTTCGGAGCACTAATGGGTAACTGCGCAAAATCCCCGAGCTCCGGACGCAGGATGGAGTCCGGATAGATGACACCGGACGCAGGAGGGTCTAAATCCGCGTGACAAGCTCTCTGTGAAAAAGTGATCCGGGCCCTGAACGAGGTCCGGACGCAGTGAACAGAGAGCGACCGGAGTCACTTTGCGGTCGGATGCACAGTGGGGGAGGGCGACCGGACACAAGAGCATTGGTCCGGACGGCTTAAAACGCGCGTCCAGACTGTGCGACCGGTGCAGAACAAGGAACAGAGGGGGTGATCCGGACGCAAAATGCAGTTCGGACGCAGGGCAAAAACAGCGTCCGGACCTTGATACAAAGCCAGAATGCATTAGAATTTTTTTTCTATCTCTCCCTTGCTCTCTCCCATACTATTTCCAACACAAATAAGACTCGAATGAACACTTGTTGGACATAGTGTGAGAACCATCACTCAAACCCTCATGATTTTTCAAATAGTTAGCCTTTGTCTTAGCTCTTTTTAATGAAAATAGGCAATAAACAAGGGCGAGGGACACCGTAAGGCCATTAGCAGGGGTATAGTAACAACTTGAGCGTGGAATGCTCCCCCTAAAATGGACGAACTCAGAGGATGCTCAAACTTAACCGAAAAAGAACGATCAAGCAACAAACATGCATATGTAATGCAATACTTGAAATTGAATCTAGTTGCTTGTCAAGTTTAAACCGCGATTAAGCTTCTTCACACACTTTGGGGCGGTTATCTTAACCGCATTAGACAAGCCTATGTGAATGCAACGTACCAACACAAGATCATCTTTTAGTGAAGTTACTTAGATCAAGCACATTTAGTTCACTTCTCAACCTACAAAAGGTTACTTCATCAAGTGGTTTTGTGAAGATATCCACCAATTGATCTTCACTTCTTACACCAACAAGGGAGATATCTTTCTTTGAAACATGATCCCTTAGAAAGTGATGACTGATATCAATGTGCTTAGTGCGTGAGTGTTGAACCGGATTGTTTGCAAGTTTTACCGCACTTTCATTATCACAAAGAAGTGGTACACTTTTAAGATCAACACCATAGTCTAGAAGAGTTTGTTTCATGTATAGGATTTGTGCACAACAAGCTCTGGCGGCTATGTATTCTGCTTCCACGGTAGACAAAGCCACACTATTTTGTTTCTTAGATGACCATGATACAAGTGATATTCCAAGCAAATGGCAATTCCACGGTAGACAAAGCCACACTATTTTGTTTCTTAGATGACCATGATACAAGTGATATTCCAAGCAAATGGCAACCTCCGGAGGTACTCTTCCTATCAACTTTGCAACCGGCATAATCCGAATCAGAATAGCTCACTAGTTGAAAAGTAGCTCCTTTTGGATACCAAAGGCCAATGCTTGGGGTGTGCTTTACATATCTAAGGATTCTTTTTATGGCACTTAGATGGGATTCCTTAGGTTTTGCTTGAAACCTAGCACACATGCACACACTAAACATGATATCGGGCCTAGATGCGGTAAGATATAACAAACTACCAATCATAGAACGATAGAGAGTTTGATCAATAGGTTTACCGTCCTCATCAAGGTCGAGGTGTCCATTTGTTGGCATTGGGGTCTTGATTGGCTTACAATCTTCCATCTTGAACTTCTTTAGCACATCATTGGTATACTTCTCTTGAGATACAAATGTGCCTTCTCTCAATTGCTTCACTTGAAACCCAAGGAGTAAAGTAAGCTCTCCAATCATGGTCATCTCAAATTCCTTCGACATCAAGTCACCAAACTCCTTGCAATCATCTTCATTCGTCGAGCCAAAGATAATATCATCAACATATACTTGACAAATGAAGATATCTCCATCTTGCTTCTTGGTGAATAGTGTTGTGTCAACCTTCCCAATAGTGAATCCCTTCTTAAATAGGAAGTCCCAAAGACGCTCATACCAAGCTCTAGGGGCTTGCTTTAGCCCATATAGCGCCTTGGACAACCTATAAACATGGTTAGGATATCGAGGGTCCTCAAAACCGGGAGGTTGATTGACATAGACTAGTTCATTTATGAAACCATTTAACAATGCACTTTTCACATCCATTTGATATAACTTCATCTCATGGTGGGATGCATATGAAAGGAGGATACGAATGGCTTCAAGTCTTGCAACCGGTGCAAAGGTCTCCCCAAAATCCAAGCCTTCAACTTGGGAGAATCCCTTTGCAACTAGCTGTCGGATACCTAGAAATAGGGTACCCAAATTACCAGACTCCACAAAAACAAAACCATCCTCGGGGGCTCCTCCGCCTCGCCCGAGCCAAGGTGGCGTCATCCATGACGTCATCAACCCTCGAGGGCTCCTCCGCCTCGCCCGAGCCAAGGTGGCGTCGCCCGTGACGTCATCAACCCTCGGAGGCTCTTCCGCCTCGCCCGAGCCAAGGTGGCGTCGTCCGTGACGTCATCGACCCTTGGGGGCTCCTCCGCCTCGCCCGAGCCAGGGTGGCGTCGTCCGTGACGTCGTCGACCCTCGGGGGCTCTCCTGAGTCGTCCGATCCTTGTTAACGTCATCTGTGACGGTCCACGCCCTCGGAGACTTCACCGCCACGCCGCGGCCCAAGGCGCTCTAGCCCACATAGTCAAAAGGTCCACAGTACCCACCATCCTCAGGGATGGGGCTCAAAGCATGAGCCTCCATGCCAACCCCTGTTCACCCTGAGGTACAGGGTCCTGTGCTGCCTAACCGATGACTTCGGCGCGTAATATCCACGCCATGGCTCCGAAGGATACTCCAACAGGGATTAGGGCATCATCAAGCACTGTATGACGGAACGCGGGAGTGCCTGGTCCTGTGCGACCAGTGTCCACCCATACCCGGAAAGGGGAAACAGCAGGGTTCCCGGTCACAAGACGCATGGCTATAGCCCGGTGAGGACGAACAGGACTCGGACATGCGTCCACTAGCGCAATCTTCTCCAAGAAGGAAGACAGGATGAAGACGAAGGCCTTCTTCGGCAGCAACCCAAGCCGGGCCCAAACTCGCTCCTCCTCTCTCTACTGTACTCCTCCATCTCTCCCTACGTATAAAGGGAGGGAATGGACCCCCAATCTAGCTCTCTTGACTCTCAGACATTCATTCACACACACTCAAACACGCACACACGCGAGCCCACACAGAACCAAGAACCTCGTACGCACGAGACCTGGGAACCGCCTTCCCTCTCTCACCCAAAGCTTGTAGCTCCCCTCTACGGGCTCTCCGCGCTCGGTAATACAATCCCGCAACACACTGGACGTAGGGCGTTCGTGCCTAAACCAGTATAAACCTCCGTGTTCTCCGAGCGCAACCATCCGAACTCCGACACGCTTAGAAATTTACTTGTTGGTCGTCTGGACCTCGCCATTTTAGACACCGACACTAGCCTTTCCTTGTGTTGACGCAAAATGTGACGTATTGCGCCTCACACACAGCAAGCCGGAAAGTGTGACTTCAACCGGGCACCGGGTGCTTCAAGAACCGAAAACGTGCCAGTCAGTTTGACCTAAAACTAACAAGGGATGAAAGTCATTAGATATAAATTGGAACGTGTCGGGTAATACCAGACAGTTCCATATGTACGGCCCTGAAGCCACTTACGACGACATACAGCTATGAAAGCTATCTGCCAACAGGTTTTATGGAAAGTTCGGCTAAAATAGACATATAACATACAAAACACTGATTGCCGAACGCGTATGCATGAAAGGAAGAAATACATGATTGATTATAAGTTGAAGCATAACCAAGCTCGGCAATCCAACCGAGTTGGGATCCATGAAGAGGGAAACATGTAAGAAAGCATGATCAAACCAATCTAAGCCTGCGCCTGCCGCACGACACCTAGCTTTGTCAAGATTTAAACGTGAAAAGCATGCATGAACCCGCAACATGTAAAGCATAACCAAGATTGGCAATCAGCCGAATTAGGGTCCATGAAGAAGGAAACACGTAAGAAAACATGATTAAACTAATCTAAAGCCTGCATCTGCCACACGATACCTAGCATCATCAAAGCTTAAACATGGATAACATGCGTGTACCCACGACACGTGACAATCTAGATCTAAACTAATTCGGCTATTGTGAATATAAGATCTATTTGTAGAAACAACATGAAAGCACTACTATAATGTGGATGAATCTACAAGATTAAGAAAGTCGAACCGTATCAATCTAGATTAGGAAAAAGGTGTTTGCAATATACATAAAGATTATATAGAACATGCAACACGATAACTTAATGAATCCAATAGATCTTGCCAAATCTACTAGAGCCGATAACTATCTTGCTTCTGTTGTGCATGTGAAGCAAGCACCTGCCGCACGGTGTGTACATCACAAACAAAACACAAGAGAAGATTTGATAACTATCTTGCCTTTGCTAAGCACAAGCAAGCACCTGCCGCACGGTGTGTACTTGTAAACAAAACATAAGCAAAGACTTCCTGATTGTTAAGCAAAGATCCGCCGCACGACCATTGAAAAACAAACAAGACTACTTGCATCAACATCTAAATCCACCGCATGATACTAGACATGATAGCAAGGTTGCCGGGACTTACGGAGGTCGACGGGTCGATGATTCCTCTCAAAGAACACGATGACACGACAAAGGACTCGAAGTTGGTACGGGACCGGTTGTATTGATTTGGTTGTGAACCATCTGTTACAATGGCCGGGGGTTTATATTTATACCCGTGGGCTGATGACTCCTGGCTAACCGACGTACGAGACCTGCCTAACAAAACATCTATATAAAAGGAAACAATAAGATACATGGACTCTATTTTTCCTTATCTAAAGTCTTTGCTAATGACGCTCCTTTGGCCGACGTATGCCTCCTGGTTCGGTTAGATCGGCAAAGCTTCCGTGTGTCGGAACGTGACACGCCTGGCCTCTGTATATACATGTACATGGCACGCGCCCCTTGCTCATGCACCAACAGATCGTGCTATATATAGAATACTCCTCGTAATCCTCCTAGCCAGTGCATTGTTAATCTCTCCATATATAACTCCGTATTGCCATGGCAGATTTTAGCCGATTGCGTGCATGCTTGCCTCTTTCATCGTGCACGTGCATCTCGACGCCTTATTTATTCCTGAAAATAATACTCTTTTTCCTTTCTTGCATACATGTGATGCACCATACTTTGGTAAGTGACATGACATAATATCTGGCCGGTCGTGCATGCTTGGCTTCCTGGATAGTTGATCCGTGAGTCTGGTGATCGTACCACCTGTATCTCCTGTTTGATCTTCGTTGGCAACCACCAGGCGTTTTGCATTTTCAGAAAATCTCCTTGTTAACAATATTTCTTGACAAACCAAATTCTGGTGTCAACACCTTGTTTCTAACCACTTGACCTTGATCATCTTGCTTGTTGCGGAACACCCACTTGGTTCCTATCACTCTTGCATCTTGTGACTTTTCTTCTAGAGTCCACACTTGATTGCGGGTGAAGTTGTTCAATTCTTTATGCATAGGATTCACCCAATCCGGATTCTCAAGCGCTTCCTCTACACAAGTAGGCTCAACACAAGAAATAAAGGAGTGATGTTCAATAAATGAAGCAATCTTTTGGGACCGAGTCATTACTCCCCTTGACGGACTCCCAATGATGAGTTCTTGTGGATGGGCTTGGAGTATGGGTGTAGATCTTCTATCAACCACTTGAGGAGGAGGATTAGGTGCATCAATATCTTGAGCTTGGGCCTCTACTTGAGCTTGAGGGATGAAAGTATCTTCATTTGTTTCCCTCGCTTTATCATCATTATCTTGAGGCCCTTGTGATGTAGAAGGTTGAGCATTTGCATTATCTTCAACTTCTATCACCACTTGATCTTCTTCTTTGGAGTTGATTGCATCGGTAGGCATGTTCTTCATAGCCTTCCTCAATGGTTCATCACCTACATCATCAAGATTTTCATTTTCTCCTTGGGAGCCATTAGTCTCATCAAATTCCAAGTCATACGTTTCTTCAACTAAGCCGGTGGCTTGGTTAAATACACGATATGCTTTGGATTTCAAGGAATAACCAACTAGGAAGCCAATATCACATCTTCTTTGAAACTTCCCTAGATGTTGATGCTTCTTGTAGATGTAGACCTTGCACCCAAATAACCTAAAGAATGATACATCCGGCTTCTTCCCATTGAGTAACTCATATGGTGTCTTCTTCAAGAATCTTTGGATGAACAATCTATTTGAAGAATAGCATGCGGTGTTTATAGCTTCGGCCCAAAACTTCTCCGGGGTTTCATACTCATCTAGTATGGTTCTTGCAAGTGTAATCAATGTCCGGTTCTTCCTCTCAACCACTCCATTTTGTTGAGGTGTATATGTAGCGGACACTTCATGCTTGATCCCAACTTCATCACAATAATCTTTAATCTTTGTGTTCATAAACTCGGTGCCATTATCACTTCTTATTTTCTTGATCTCCACATCAAACTCATTTTGGGCTCTCTTAGCAAACTTCTTGAAAGAGCTTGTGGCTTCCCCTTTGTCGTGAAGAAAGAACACCCATGTATATCTTGAATAATCATCCACTATCACAAGAGAAAAGAGGTTGCCATCCAAACTAGCATATGTTGTAGGTCCAAACAAGTCCATGTGTAGAAGCTCAAGAACTCTTGATGTTGACATGAATGCTTTGTGGGGGTGAGTGTTGGCAACTTGCTTGCCGGCTTGACATGCACTACAAAGCTTATCCTTCTCAAACACAACATCCTTGATGCCTCTAACCATTTCCTTCTTCAATAGCTTCTTGAGAGTAGACATACCAACATGAGCTAGCCTTCTATGCCACAACCAACCAAGAGATGACTTAGTGAACAAGCATGTTTGGAGGTTGGCATCATTTGATGAGAAATCCACAAGGTAGAGGTTATTGTGCTGAAATCCTTTGAATATGACTTGACTATCATCAATCTTTGACACAATGACTTCATTTGGAGTGAACAAGCATTGAAATCCAAGATCACACAATTGGCCAACCGAGAGTAAGTTGAAGCTTAGTGCTGCAACTAGCAAGACATTTGATATTGAGTTGTCATTTCAGATTTCCATTTTTTCAAGTCCTTTGACCTTTCCCTTTGAGTTATCCCAAATGTAATCGTGTCTTGGTTGTTGACATCTTCTTCCAATGAGGTTAACATCCGGGGGTCACCGGTCATGTGTTGAGTGCATCCACTATCTATCACCCAATGACTTCCACCGGTCTTGTAGTTCACCTACACACACAAGAGATCAAGCTTGTTGTCTAGGCACCCATTGAGTACGGGGGCTCATTGCTTTCTCTACTAGTGACTTAGCCACACAAAGTGTCTTTGGTCTATTCTTGTTGGGTGGTCCCAAGAAAACAACAAGTGGCTTGCCCTTGACATCCTTGTTGATGATGTAGTGAGCATTGTATGCAAAGAGCCTAGTGTGCTTGGGCAAGGGTTGTGGAGGTGGAGTCACACAATTATGAGAAAAGTGTCCTTGCTTCCCACACTCAAAGCATGTCTTCATCTTTGGCTTTGGCTTTGCTTGATAGAAGTATTTGGCTTGTTGTTAATATTGAGCTTTGGCTTTAGCTTTGGCCTTCTTCACTTGAGCGGACTTGTAACCAAGACCGGCTTTGTCATTCTTCATGACGGTGTTCATAAGGAGCTCACTTTGAAGATTGTGGCCCTTAGTGAACCTCTCCATTCCAATGGCTAGATGGTTCTTCTCATTCTTTAGCCTCTTGTTCTCTTCTCTAAGCATATCAACTTCAAGTGCCACATCATAGTCTTCATCTTGTGACTCAATCACTATTGACTTGGTTGACTTGAGCTTGATAAGATCTTGCTTGAGCTTCTCATTCTCATTCTTGATTTTGACATAGTCATCATAGTGATCCGCCACAACCACTTGCTTGCCTTTGCACTTAGGCTCTTGCTCAATGGGCTCATCAATAAAATCATCACAAGAAGTGACAATGTCTATCTTGACAATGGGGTTAGCAACAATAGGCAAAGCATCTTCAAGACATTCATTAGAAATAAGAAGAGTATCATAGTTCATCTTTACTTCAGTGTACTCTTCCCTAAGTTTGTTGCATATTTCTCTAAGCTCTTGTGATGTCCTCTCTAGCTTATCATGTTTCTCTTTTAGCTCTTTGAGAGAGGATTTGAGCTCCTTAGCATGTGAGGATAAGGATTTGTTTTCACTTATTAGCTCATCACTAGCATTTGATGTTATTTCAAGTTTTTCATGCAAGTCATCATTTTTTCTTTCAAGCTTCTCATTTTTAGCTTGCTCCTTCTCAACAAGTTTGGTGTATTTAGTGAGCAATTTTATGAGTTCATCATAAGAAGGAGCTTCACACTCATTGTCACTTTCACTACCACTATCATCACTATCCTCTACTTTAGATTGTACCTTCCGGTCACCCTTGGCCATAAGGCATAGGTGTGTAGAGGATGTGGTAGTAGAAGATGGCGATGGTGGAGGAGGCAATGAAGTCCCAATGACAAGAGAGGCCACCTTATCATCATCACTATCTTCACCGGATGAGTCACTAGTGTCTCCAATGTCGGTTAACCAATCACCAACAATATATGCCTTGCCATCTTGCTTCTTATGGTGTTGGAAATCCTTCTTCTTGAAGCCACCTTTCTTCTTGTAAGGCTTCTCAACTCTCTTGTCATCATCACTTGACTCATATTTCTCTTCTTTGCCATTCTTGTACTTCTTCTTGTACTTGTCCTTCTTGGGCTTGGGACAATGGTGAGCTAGATGGCCAAGATCACGACAATTGTAGCACATCATCTCCGACAAGGGCTTTCTCTTGTTACTAGTGAAGAACTTCTTCATCTTTGAATCAAACTTGACACCGCTCTTGTTTAGCTTCTTTAGCATCTTGGTGGTCTTCCTCACCATTAGAGCGATGTTGGAGTCATCATCTTCACTTGAACTATCATACACCATCTTTGACTTGCCTGTGTCATGGCTAGCTTTGAAGGCCAAGTCTTTCTTCTTGGTGGATGATGAAGCTTCTTCTTCTTTGTTGATGTGCATGTACATCTCATGTGCATTGATCTTTCCCAAGACTTGAGTTGGTGTATAGTTGGAAAGATCACCTTGATGTAACACGGTCACAATGTTGGCATACTTGGCAATTGGAAGCACACAAAGAATCTTTCTCACAACATCGGCTTCATCCATTTGCTTTAGCCCAAGAGCATTCAATTCTTCTACAAAAACATTTAAGCGTGAGTACATTTTGTTTGCATTTTCATGAGCAAGCATGGTAAAAGCATTCATCTTATTCATGACTAAGTGATATCGCTCTTCCCGCTCGCTCTTTGTGCCATCATGAAGAGCACAAATGTTCTTCCACAACTCATGTGCATTCTTAGAAGTGCGCACGCGGTTGAACACTTATTTGCCAATGCCCCTAAAGAGGGTGTTCCGGGCTTTGGCATTCCACTTCTCATAGTGGACCTCGTCACCGAATGGTTCTCCATCAAATTGAGGAAATCCATCGGTGGCGGCTTTGAGCACACCAACATCCAAGGCTTCGAGGTAAGCCTCCATACGCACTTTCCAATAAGGAAAGTCGTCTCCATCAAACATGGGTGGCGGTCCATCCCCATGGGACATCTTGCTCTAGGTGGTGAAGCCTAAATTAGAGCAACTCGGTTGCTTTCCCAAGTGTGTCCTAGCTAAACAAGCAAGGCAAGGCAATGAAAGCGGTAAAGCCCTATCAATTCTACTCAAGCAACAAGAATATAATGCGGAAAGTAATGCTTAAGAGTAATTGCAATAAGTAAGGAGTAGGGGCAAAAGTAAAGCCAAGGGGCTGATGGGGAAGTATAAATACCCCCAAGCAAGCCCCTAGCCGTTAGAGGCAACATCAGCCTCTCTGTGTCACTCCGGACGCACTTTTGGGGTGGAATCCGGACCATCAAGCATGCGTCCGGACCCCCCAAACCCTCGGTTCTCAGCACTGAAACCCTGGCAGTCCGGACGCTCTTTACAGTCCGGACGCAGGCAACCGAACAGCGTCCGGATCGGTTTACCCTCTCTGGAACTCTCTGTGTTGGGTCCGGACGCAGACAATGGTCCGGACTCAGCACACCGGACCGTGTCCGGATCATTTTGCACTCTCTGGAGCTCTCTGTGTAGGGTCCGGACGCAGCCTGCTGTCCAGACCCTGCACTGTTCACAGCGTCCGGTTGGCCTGCAACGCGCAGAGCAAACCCTAGGGACCGGACGCACAGCCGATGGTCCGGACCCAGGGATACACTTGCGTCCGGACCTTCTTTTCAGGGCAGATCAACATGCTTCCTTCATGGAAGTTTCTCCACTTGGTCCAAGGACTATCCCTATAGCTTCCTAGTTCTTAGTTTGACAAGTGTGCACCACACCTAAACACTAAGTCTTTCCTAGGTCAAGCTACTAGATAGAACCCCTCTTAATAGTATGGTCAAAGGAAAAATAAAGGTGTTAAACTACTCTAAGTGTCTCTCAACTCCAATGACACTTAGACCTAGTCTAATCTCCAACCTTGTCGTCAGTCCTTTGAAAACCGAAACGATTCCAATAAGGGGCACATATACCATGATAGTCCAAAGCAACCATCCATTACCATGACCTAACTTTTTTATTGCCTCTGCAAAACACACGTTAGTCATAGTAATCTTGTATTGTCGTTAATCACCGAAACACTAGGGACCTAGATGCTTTCATTGAGGCTAGTTAAATATCAAAACCAGTTGGGTGCGATATGCTTGTGGAAACGGTTAGCCGTAATGCTGAGAGATTCAAGACATGATGTCAGATTTGAACCCGAAAGAAAATCCGGGCAGGTGCTAAGGTCAGAGAAAGAGAGATCAAGACTTACAAGAGATGGAAGCTTGTTCACCACGGAAACCCACTTGGTGATGGTAACTAATAAGGTTCACCTAGGTCATGTCGAGGTGCTCAAGGGAAGATAACCGTGACAGCCAAGTGATATCCTTGGAGTGCGTGTCGCCAAAAATGGAATCAAGATTCAGTAACGCAAGTTGGAGAGGTTACCCAGGTGTGGTGGTATCCTTCCAAAAGCTGGACCTCGATAGGTCGAGATATCTCAATTCATGTAAAGAGCCTAAGAAGGTCTTGTTTGAATGCGCATGTATCGACATCAAACCACATGGATTGTAGTGTATATTAGTTCAAATACACTCCAATACATGTGGGTTTAGAGAGATACATGTGCATCCAAACAAGATCGAAGTCGGGTATTTTCACCATGCTGAACCGGTTGCAGCTAAGGTCCAGATAGTGCAAGTGTTGCAAACTAGTGCTGCAAACCAACAAGTGGGGAGCTTATGTTACCCCCAAGCACCTGGTGGACACCGTTGTCGCAGTCTGGGCCATGTAGATCGAGCTTAACAACATGACCAGTTGTATTGCTGTACTGGACACCCTGCCATTTGCAACAGTTATCGCCCTCCCATGACGACAGGCGGTTTGTATTGTATGAAAGTCCAGCTCTGAAGGCGAGGAGAGCTATATATATATATATACACCTCTTCAGTGTATCGGTTGTCTGGGTAGAAGTAGAACGGTATAGATGCCTCTGCGGAGCTCTTGGTGTGGGTAGAAACGAGCAGGGTTATGGCTATCTGGATGCAGGAGATGTCAAGCGTGCCCATTGTTGCTTTGCTTTGGATCTCTCTGTTCTTCTTTGCGAGGAGTTATTTAGCAGGTGACCTCTAAAACTGCTATAACGGAGCTAAATGAAACTATAGCAGACTATAGTCTTTAAGTTATACATAAAAACGTAAAGAGTTTGATCAGCCTCGTATAGCTATAGTCAGATATTTATAGCCTCTTTGGTAGGGATTCTGAACCAGCTCCTAGAGCTGTTTTTCGGCTCCCACATCCAAACGGGTGCAATCTGAGGTGCTCCCATGAAGAAGCCCGGATTTCACGGTCTCAGCAGCAGGTGCAGTCGCTGGGAGCCAAAAAGAAACAAGCTCCCACCGGCTCCTCTATTAGATGTGTCAGACAAGTATATCGCTACCCCTCAAGTTCACAAGTAATTACAGAGAATCTGCCATTGTCTCCTCCACCCACTCTCTCATCTTTTGCATCAGGTGTTACGGTCATGATGGGGCATCTTGGACATTGTCCTAATCTTATCTATCTATAGTAGACCCGAGGAGCTGAGTTGTTTTTAAGGAGCGGGAGCTCTACCAAACGGACTCTTAAAGTCTTAGTTTGAACTAGTCAACATTACTTTATCTACCTTGACGTGGTTGGTGTTGGGCAGCTAGTGTTGTAGCTAAGAATTATTGATATAGGGGTGTTTGGATCCAAAAATTTTACTTGTGTAAAGTATTATATCGTTTTGTTTGTATTTAGTAATTATTATCCAATTATGAAATAATTAGATTTAAAAAAATTATCTTGTAAATTACACACATACTATGTAATTAGTTATTTTTTATCTATATTTAATACTTTATGGATACGTTGAATGTGACATGAAATCTTGTAAAGTTTTGAAATTTTGAGCTTTATGCAGGAATGCGCTGGAATGTTTCTCGTTGTCCTCTGATGTGACTGGGGTGTCATGAAAAGATTGGAGAAGCAATTTCCTAGCACCTACCAGTCAGTCCTCAAAAGCTGAATGATTGCCGGTGGCCATTTCTAGGCCATATATTCACAAGGCCAAATTTTCTTTATTGTTCTTATGTTTTTCATCAAATATTTTCTTTCTTTTTCAGAAGATTAAACCGGTGGTCCATTCTATTTATTGCTAGGACTTAAATTGACCAGTGCAAGCACTTTCTTTATTAGGTTTATTTAGTAATTATCAATATTATAATTGTTGTTGTTATTATCACTTGATTAAGTATATCATTATTCATTAGAACAACTAAAAAATACCCTCCAATATAGCTTCTCTAATTAGCTAAATATAGTCCTTCTCTATTTTGAATTTTTCATTAACCAAAGATGAAGAGCGAGATGGACTCTCTGGAGTACGCACAAGATAAAAAAATTATTAAAGGGTGAAAAGATATAGAAATTATTTTTATTCAAATACTTCTCCAAATAATCATTTAGAGGGTGTTTTTTAGCAATATTCTTGGAGATGCTCCTAGGCCTCTTTTATTTATTTGTTTTATTTATTTTCTCTCTTCTTTTTTTATCTGCTGAAAGGACCAAAGTATGTGGCAATAGCAGATATTCCTCTATCCACTAAAGACACTGGTTGATAAATGGCAAGTAGCAATACAATACTTTCTAAATATGTGTGACTATTTAATGAAAAAGTGTTAGTCTATCCCCTAAAGTCTCTTGTATTTGGATAAAACTTTTAATGCATTTATACATTATATATTATACATGGTGAGGGGGAAAAATTAGGAAACAAAATCACGGGGTGTCTTGATTTACCTCTACATCATGTTTGTGTCTTTATCTTATCTAATGGACTATTGCCTAATTAGGTTGTACAAATGCCAAATCTGCTTCCAGGCCTCTTTATCTTGTCATTTTACATGTTATACAGACAAGAAGATACTTTATGTCCAAGCTATGCACCTTTCAAATGCAAGTTACTGTTGACATCATTTTTTTTTTGTACGGGTCAATATTAAACCAAGTATATTGATCGGCAAAGGGGTAAATGTTGTTCCTCATCGGCATCCAGGTGCTATTGGTTTAATTACCGATAGAAGGAGAAGAATGTGCCGATGGGTAAGTGTGATGGAAGAAGCGTCAAAGAGGAAAGAAGATATGTTTTGCCGATAAGAAGGAATTACCGATGGATACAGGTTGATGTGGCTGACGTCAGCAGGAAGTTGTCAATGGCAATAGAAGGAAGTTGCGGATTGAAGGAATCTGCCGATGGAAAGTTTCATCGTAGGGAAGACAGATAAGGAAACTGACGATTTTATGCTAGTGCTATTGTTTTAGTTTGAATCCGACTCTTGCACGAGTCGTTTTATTTCCTTAAAAATAGGAGTTTTGTTTAGTATGAGTCGTGTCCATGTATAACTCTTTTTACCGGAGTATAAATATGTACCTAGGGCTCGTATGAAAAGACATTCAATACAATCAAACAAATCTATTATTTTCGTCTTACTTTTCCAGCATCTACTTTTTTCGTATTAGTTATAGTTTATCTACGAGTTCTTACGATCTCGACAGGCTGCATCTACAAGATCTCCGTCTACCTCGCGAGTTCCGTTTTTTGAGCAATCTGAGCCTTGACGTCCGGGCGTATCGCTGTCGTCTCGTTCATCGTTGTTCTAGTTATCGTCCTTATTGATTAACTGGTCAAATCAACTGGCACACCTTGGAAATCGAGTTCGGATATAAGCCCGAGGTGTTCGCAGATCCGACGTTTTTTGTGTCAAGGAACCTTCATCTTTACGACCCTCTAAGAAAGATGGTAATGACATATGTTTGTATTAGCTTGACTTCTTACATTACCTGTGGTTTATATGTTTTACATTTTTCTTTTTTCTTTTTTGCAAACTCCAAAATGCATGTTTTTGGGGCCACAAGAGAGCCATTGGATTTGGATGACGGTGATGCCGAGCAGGAGGCACAAAAGAAGGGTGGAAAGCTGTCCAAGAAAAAGCTGGAGCGCGTTGAAGTTCAGAAAACTTAACACATATGAACACAATTTCGTGGTGTTTGTGATTTTGTTTGGAACTTAATTGTATAGTATGATAAGGTACTAAGTTTAAGCTTTGTTCATCTTACATTATCCCTTAATGTGTGTCCCTTGAAGATTACTTAATAAACAAACGATTCGATTGTGATTTTGTTATAAAACTTTAAATAATATTATTTTATTTCATTATCAATCTCTCGTAAAGTTTTGGAATTTTGAAGCAAACAGTACCGCTGCAACAGCTTTATGCAAGAATGCGTTGGAATGCTTCTCGTTGTCCTCTGATGTGACTGGTGTGTCATGAAAAGATGGGAGAAGCAATTTCCTAGCACCTACCAGTCAGTCCTCAAAAACTGAATGATTGTCGGTGGCCATTTCTAGGCCATATATTCACAAGGCCAAATTTTCTTTATTGTTCTTATGTTTTCCATCAAATAATTTCTTTCTTTTCAGAAGATTAAACCGGTGGTCCATTCTATTTATTGCTAGGACTTAAATTGACCAGTGCAAGCACTTTCTTTATTAAGTTTATTTAGTAATTATCAATATTATAATTGTTGTTGTTATTATCACTTGATTAAGTATATCATTAGAGCAACTATAAAATACCCTCCAATATAGCTTCTCTAATTAGCTAAATATAGTCCTTCTCTATTTTGAATTTTTCATTAACCAAAGATGAAGAGCGAGATGGACTCTCTCGAGTATGCACACGATAAAAAAAATATTTGAAGAGATCAAGATGCCCAAGAGGAGCTGAATTGGGATTGTTTTAAATTTCTAAAGCAAATATGAAAACCTAAGAAAATGTCAATTCCCCGTGCCTAAAAAAAGTGTCCTAGTCTAGAAAGCGGTAGCAAGTCAATGAAATTGAAGAACACCCTACACAATTCTAGTCAAGCATGATCAAGTATGAAACAAGAACAAGTATGAAATGCTTGAAAGTAATTACGGAAAGGTAAAGAGCTAGGAGAAGAAGGATGTTGACACGACGACGTTTTGCCTAGGTATCGAGGAGTCGACACTCCCCCCTAGTCCTTGTTGGAGCACCCACGCAAGGGTATCGCTCTAACTCGATCCACGCAAGGACTGAGTGCCCTCTACGGGTTGATTCTTTGCCGCTCCCACTCGGTGAATCGCTAAGCAAATGGTAGTTACCAACTATTAACATCGATTGTTAAACTTGAAAAAATCAATAAGGACTGAGTGCTCTCTATGGGTTGATTCTTCGCCGCTCCGGCTCGGTGAATCACCCACAACCAATCACAACTTGTAGAGGAGGGCCGCCAACAATCTCTCGACAGTCACCTCGCCTCTAATCGCCACCAAACCGTCTAGGTGATGTCGATCACCAAGAGTAATAAGCTTCGAACTCTCACTTGACTTACTCAAGCCTCATGAGATGAGATGGATCGATGCACACTTGAACTCTTGGATTCACTAGTGAAGGCTCAACTTGGATGGATTCTCAAATCTCTCTCACTATGGCTCTTGCTCTCTCTCCCACTCTCTCAAGGAGTCTCTCAGCTGATAGAATGAGCAAAGGCAAGAGATGAGAGCAAGTCATGGGCTATATATAGCCCCCTCACAAAACTTCCTCGGTGGATTGCTGAAACGCGCAGATTAAATTTGCGTCGGACGCTCCGACGCCAGCCCCAACGGCTAGTTGCTTTTCAAACTGAAATGCATCGGACGCACCGACGCCATAGTATCATACGCGTCCGACAAAGCTAGGAGCTCTCGGGTTCCTTCCAGAAAAACATCGACACACCCTAGCGTCCAACGCCATGTCACAGGACGTGTCCGTTGGCTTCAGACCCTCTCTGGAACCTCTCTGCATAGCCATCTGACGCACTAAACTTTCTACCTCAGCGTCTGATGCAAGTGTCCGAGCAAACTTTAATATCCTGAGAGCACCAGACGGGTCTGATGCCTCTCTCAGGTGAGTCCGACGCCAAACCCTAGGCGCTGGCACTGCATCGGACGCGTCTGACGCCCACGGCGCCAGCATCCGATGCCACTTAAGAACCTCTCTCAACTCCAAATCACTTAGCCATGTATATGGAAGTTGTTCTAGGCTATCTTAGGGTCAACCTAGGCTCACTTAGGGCTATGTATGTCAAGTGTGCACCACAACTATACCATAAAGCCCTTCTAAGTCAAGCTCCTCATTCTAAACCCTCTTAATAGTACGGTCAAAGGTAAAACAAAGACCTAGTCTATACCAAAGACCTAGTCTATACTAAGTGTCATTCATCTCCTTGTGGCACTTAGACTTATTCATTCTAATTTCTAAGGTCTTCATCTCCGTCTTTTGAAATCCGAAAACTTTATCCATCTTGAGGGCATTAGAGAACCACCGGTTGCCCATTCACACTTGTCACTATGACTTAACATCTTAAATGCCTCTGTAAAACACACGTTAGCCATAATAAGACCGTATTGTTGTTAATCACCGAAACCATGGGGCCTAGATGCTTTCAATATTAAATGATGAAAAGATATCAAAATTATTTTAATTCAAATACTTCTCCAAATAATCATTTAGAGGGTGATTTTTAGAAATATTCTTGGAGATGCTCCTAGGCCTCTTTTATTTCTTTGTTTAATTCATTTTCTCCTTTTTTATCTTTTTTTTTGCTCCTGAAAGGACCAAAGTATGTGGCAATAGCAGATATTTCTCTATCCCATAAAAAATGTTATTCTCAATTCTGGGAAGTCGATTTTATTTCCTATTTCTTCAACGTTTTCTTTTGCAAAGTAATGATAAAAGATGCATCACTTACGTGGTGTTACCGGCATGACCGCATGATACTGAATGAAATGGTTCAATATGTTATATTACCTTTTTGTACATGAATATATAAGGACATATAGATTGTTTCAATGTACTCAAATTTCTCCGTACATGGTTTCTTCAGATTCAAATATCAAAGCAACATTGTTTTTTAGGTATATATTACATGGAGCAAAATATGATGAATTTACGTTTGAATACCTGTATTTTATTATATCATGTCCCAAAATCTCTAGAATGCACTATAGAGAGGGAGTATTAAATAGCTAGCTCAAGTATTATAATGTATTCTAGAGATTTTGGGATAGTTAAGAGAGAATACAAAAGATACATGTGTCATCACATCATTTCTTAACAGACACTCATCAACGTGATTGATAGAATTGGTTGATAAATCGCAAGTAGCAATACAATACTTATCAAATACTCCATTTGTCCCATATTAGAGTACGTCCTAGAGCTTGTCCCAAAGATCCATGCAAAAAAAAATGTCCAAAAATCCCTGTAAGTGAATCATTGTACTTGACTATGATATCCGGTAGAAGGAGCTCGGCAGCAGCGCTCCGGCCAAGAAGTGTTTTTTATTGAACTCTCCCCATTACCAATGTACTCCGTCAGTATATTTTTCTTTCTTTTTTATTCTTATACTTTCTTTTTTATTCATCTTCAGCTAGTGGACGACAATGAAGTGACAAATGATAGTAGGTTGGGTTAGAAGAGACCAGATGCAAGGCTACAACGTCATGTATTACAAAACAAATTTAAATTCCAAAACATCTAACATTTTGCGACAGAGGAAGTATGTATTTTTTTCTCGATCACGCAAAAGATTTGCGCGTTTTTATATTAAGATAGAGAGAAAGTTTAATATAACACGCCTTGACGGTACCCTAGAGGGTTAAATGAAATGTACGTGCACGCCTTGACGATGCCCTAGGAAGTATGTATGACTATTTAATGAAAAAATGTTAGTCTATCCCCTAAATTGCCTTGTATTTCGATACAATTTTTGATGCACTTATACATTATATTACCTGAACAGCTAAGCAAATGGTAGTAACCAACTATTAACATCGATTGTTAAACTTGAAAAAAATCAATAAGGAAAAAATAGTACTAATAGTGGTGCACAGTAAAGCGAATAAAGTAATGTATACAGTGACCAAATGGTGCCTGAGGGGCGGCTTCAAAAAAATTCTTGTCAAGGGATATAATACTCCTTTCATCAAAAGCAGCACAAAAAAAAGAATAAAAAAGACCTAAGGGCACTCACAGACTCTATCATAGAGTCTAAACCTATTTATTACCTCGAATCTTGTGGACTTCGAGTCTAAATAAGATTTGGAGTCTTGTTTTTTCACCCTCTCTCTTTAATAAATATACTGTCACATCAACAAAATATCATAAATAAGTGATAATAAATAGTCTTGGACTCTATGATACAGTCTTGCATTGTGAGTGTCCTAATGCTATATTCAAGTGCTTGCATTGGTCACTTTTGAGTCCTAGCAATAAATAACATGGACCACCCGTCAAATCTTCTGAAAATGAAAGAAATTATTTGATGAAAAATATAAAAACTATGGCCTAGAATAGCCACCAGCGATCTTTCAGCTTCTGAGGAGCGAGGACCATGACTGGTAGGAGCTAGGAAATTTCTTCTCCGATCTTTCCACACCACACCAATCATAAGTACCTGCAGACTAGTTCAAACACTGGAAACGCTAGAGTTAAATGTATCACCATAATAATCCTTAACAACTCCTGACCAAATCGCTCCTCGCAAAGAACAACAGAGAGATCCACAGCAAAGCAACAATGGCCAGGCTTGACATCTTCTGCATCCAGATAGCCATAGCCCTGCTCGTTTTTACCCACGCCAAAAGCTCCGCAGAGGCATCTACCCATACAAATGATTCCACCAAGGGGTGCATAGCCCATGAGCGGTCAGCTCTCCTCGCCTTCAGAGCTGGCCTTTCAGACCCTGCAAACCGCCTGTCATCATGGGAGGGAGATAACTGTTGCGAATGGAAGGGCGTCCAGTGCAGCAACACAACCGGTCACGTTGTTAAGCTCCATCTACAAGGCCCGGACTGCGACAACAGTGTTGTGAGTAAGCAGGTGCTTGGAGGTAACATAAGCTCCTCACTTGTTGGTTTGCAACACTTGCAGTATCTGGACCTTAGCTGCAACCGGTTCAGCATGGTGAAACTACCCGAGTTCTTGGGCTCTTTACATGAGTTGAGGTATCTCGACCTATCGTTGTCCAGCTTAGTTGGAAGGATACCACCACACCTGGGTAACCTCTCCAACTTGCGTTACTTGAATCTTCATTCCAGTTTTGGTGACACGCACTCCACGGATATCACCTGGCTGTCACGGTTATCTTCCCTTGAGCACCTCGACATGAGCGGGGTGAACCTCAGTACTATCACGAATTGGGTTTCTGTGGTGAACAAGCTTCCTTCTCTTGTAAGTCTTGATCTCTCTTTCTGCGACCTTAGCACCTGCCCGGATTCTCTTTCAGATTCAAATCTGACATCTCTTGAATCCCTCAGCATTTGGGATAACCGTTTCCACAAGCACATCGCACCCAACTGGTTTTGGTATTTGACTAGCCTCAAGCAACTTGATGTCTCATGCAGTCAGTTGCATGGTCCATTTCCGGATGAGTTAGGGAATATGACCTCCATGGTGCGACTTGATTTGTCAGGAAATGACCTTGTGGGCATGATACCTTCAAACTTGAAAAATCTTTGTAGTCTGGAAGAGTTATATTTGTTTGTCAATGGGAGTATAGCAGAATTCTTCAAACGTTTACCTAGTTGTTCATGGAATAAATTGAAAACATTGTCTCTACCCTACAGCAATCTGACAGGAAACCTACCAGACAAATTAGAGCCCTTCAGAAATTTGACACGGCTTGATCTCGGTCATAACAAGCTCACTGGTCCTGTGCCACTGTGGGTAGGAAAACTCACAAATCTAACTGAGTTGGACCTAAGCTCCAACAACCTAGACGGTGACTTGCATGAAGGGCATTTGTCAGGCCTAGTAAACTTGGAGCACTTGTCTCTGTCTGACAACTCCATAGCCATCAGAGTGAACTCGACTTGGGTTCCTCCCTTTAATCTTACATATCTTGAACTTCGGTCGTGCATCCTGGGGCCTAAATTTCCAACTTGGCTCAGATGGCAAATAAATATGTTCAATCTCGATATCTCAAACACAAGCATATCTGACATGGTTCCAGATTGGTTCTGGACAACGGCTTCCTCGGTTGACTTTCTGAACATGAGAAGAAATCAAATCAGTGGTTTCCTATCACCTCAGATGGAACTTATGAGAGCATCTGCAATGGATCTAAGTTCTAACCAGTTCGGTGGTCCAATACCTAAGCTTCCTATTTATCTAACTGACTTGGATCTTAGTAGAAACAATTTATATGGGCCACTACCACTGGATTTTGGAGCGCCCGGGCTTGAAAGACTTTTTCTATATAGCAACTCCATTTCTGGCACTGTCCCATCTTCATTGTGCAAATTGCAGTCCCTGGTATTCTTGGATATCTCAGGCAATAAACTCACTGGATCGCTTCCTGATTGCCAAGGCTATGAATACACAACAAACATGACGGGTTTGAGTATTCGTACTCTAAGCTTAAACAATAACCACCTCTCCAGTGAATTTCCTTTGTTTCTCCGAAACTGCCAGAAACTCAAATTCCTTGATCTATCACATAATCAATTCTTTGGAACTTTACACCCATGGATTGGGGATAAGCTACCATCTTTGGGGTTCTTGCGGTTACGGCATAATATGTTTTTTGGTCACATTCCAGTGGAGTTGGCGAATCTGATTAACCTTCAGTATTTGGACCTCGCCTACAATAACTTCTCAGGCATTATACCAAAATCTATTGTCAACTGGAAGAGGATGACACTAACAGTAACAGGTGACAACGGTGATGACTATGAAGATCCACTGGATTATGGAATGTCATTTGGTCTAAATGAAATGATGGAGTATAATGACAGTTTTACTGTAGTCACAAAAGGTCAAGAGCAGCTATATACAGGAGAAATAATTTATATGGTGAATCTGGATTTATCTTGTAACAATCTTACTGGAGAGATACCTGAAGAGATATGCACTCTCGTTGCACTGAATAACTTGAACTTGTCATGGAATGCCTTAAGTGGAGAAGTTCCTAGAAACATCGGTGACTTGGCACAAGTAGAATCCCTCGACCTATCACACAATGAGCTATCCGGTGAAATCCCCACAAGCTTATCAGCTCTCACATATTTGAGCCACTTGAACCTGTCCTATAACAATCTATCAGGAAAGATACCATCTGGAAATCAACTTCAAGTGCTCGATGATCAGGCATCAATCTATGTCGGCAACCCAGGTCTCTGCGGTCCTCCTCTCACAAAGAAATGTCCTGAAACTAACTTGATCCCTGCAGCTCCAGAAGATCAAAAGGATGCAAGCGATAATGTTTTCCTTCTTCTCGGCATGAGTTCCGGATTTGTGATAGGTCTATGGACAGTCTTCTGCATCCTCTTGTTCAAGACCAAATGGAGAATTGTTTGCTTCACGTTCTATGATACATTGTATGACTGGGTTTACGTCCAAGCAGCTGTTCACTTGGCTTCTCTGACAAGAAAAATGGATACCAGGAGCTGATATCAGAATCAGCTGCCCGCTTCGTTGCTCCTTACCTAATGTTGCGACTTGGAATAATGTAATGGACATCTACATATCTATCGTTAAAAAAAAAGTGTGTTTACATAAATATAAGTTGTCCGCGACAATGCTATATATATGGCTTCACCTTTGGCATGTTCTCCTTTGAATTAACTAATATATATCCTTCCCTAGCGAAAATGTCCCTATGTTACTACGGGACATACAATCTGTAATCAAGTCACCTCGACGGCATGCAGTTCAGAGATTTTATTCAATAGATTCACATCATGCGTTTTCATTTATCTTGGAATCAAAATCTATAACATATCCCAACGTGCTCTACACGAAATCGTATAAACTTAGGATGTTTGGAGATTTATCCAGTGATCGGGTAGTGTATTTCAATTTTACTTTGGATTGGACTGGACACACTGCTCCAACTTCTAAAAGTATAGGACAGAGCAAATGATAAAGAAAAAAGTTCCATACTTAAATATTAGTATAGAATACTCTACTGACTCCATCCTAAATTATAAAATATTTTAAGAATCTTAAAAGAGTCAAAGTATCTTTAAGTTTGGGACAATGTATAAATAAGTTGCAAAACTCTGTTTGGGCCAGGGCCACCTATACTAGTATACTAGTCTGGATTATGAATTTGGGCCGCAAACTGGACCTATTCTATACTGGATGACATCTTTAGCCCAATGTATAATTTCAGCACACTGGACTGAGGACAACAGTACAGGAAGGACCCTCTATATGAGGTCCAACTTGTTTGTTAATTATTACTGTAGATCTTTGGCCAAATGAAGACGGCAGCCAATCGTCCCTTATATATTCCACTTGTTTGTTCGTATATAGCATATGTATGGTGCTCTTATTATCAATGTATAAGCTTGTCAATAAATATATATCAGTCAAATTGGTAGAAATAAATAGGTGTAATGAAACTGTTGTCAAGCTACAAAGAAGGGCGTGGCTCCATATATATATCCGTTCTCGTGTGATGATTTGATGCCCGGGCGCACGGACGCAGCATCCATGCATAGCCAGGTGCATGCAGCACGAGTCAGTCGTCTCGTCTCGTCTCGTCGGTCTCTGGTGTACGTGTTGTTGGTCCACATAGACGACATTAATTAGCTACTTTGAGCAAGACTTTGATCGAAATGGACCGCTGAAGGCTGGCCGAGCTGAGGGTGATCGATCGAAGAAATGTTCTGCAGCAGCAGCAGGCAGCAATGATATATAAGTAGATAGGTCGTACGTTCACCTCGTGCCGTGCATGAGAAAACTACTGTACCACCCCCTGATTAAAAATCCAGACTCGAGTTATGATGGATCAGGCACGTACCAACTGTAGCTATCCCAGCTATATATAGCTCCTCTCTATCTAGGCCCCCATCTGCATCTGCATCTGCATCTGCATCTGCATGGAATGGATGGATGGATCATGGATGTAGCTAGTATAATGAGGGCAAGCGGATCTCAACGGCCAAGTCCCGCGGTAGTTAGGCCGTGCGATTGGATGATGCAGAGACATGCAGATGCAGTAGCGCAGGCAAAGGCATCTCCCTCCTCCATGCATGCATCTGTGCCTATCTGCTCGCTCTGATGGTGATACATTAGCTAGACCTAGGCATAGGCCCATAGCCTCATCAGATTCGCCCATGCACGGCGCCACGATGCATGGAGCATTGGTCCCAACCGGGCCGCCGGTCGTCCCGTGGACACGCACGGCATACGGGCCGGCATGGACCATGCAGTGCATGGATAATACAGTACGTACCAGTACCACGTACTCATGTCACACAGCAGCAGCAGCAGCACGCTGAACCAGGAAAATACGTACTGTAAGTATGTATCTACTCCCTTGGTCCATAAATAAGTGTCGTGACATGAGTTTCACTTAATTTTTAAAAAATATATACAACATTTGTATCTCCTAATAAATTTATTAAAAAACTAGATTTAAAAATCTTTCTAACGATATCAATTATGTAGTATAAATATATTTTAATATATAATTAGTTGAAGAACTTTTTTAGAATCGCAACGACAGTTATTTAGAGACGGAGGCAGACAGCAACAGTACACGGGGTACTCCTACTCCACGAGCGAGATGGAGAGCTTGGCGTCCCAGCACGCAACTAACGCAGCCGCGGCCCGCACCGCAAGACAGAAACGGCCGGAGCCACACACACGATGGACCATGCATGGCTGCTTGCTTTGGCTGGCGCTCATTAGGGCATCCGCAACGGCCGGATAGAAATCGCTAGAGCGGACGAAGAGAGAGAAAATAAAAAACACTAGCTGCATGGTATGAAGCAAAGGGGCCACCGAGTCAGTCACAATAGATTTCTTGGGTTGTGTGCGAGCTGATCGATTGTTTCGTCGCTAGCGCTTTACCCTCCCATCTCTTGATTGGCTGGCTGGCCCTCCTAACTAGCAAGGTGTCAGCCATTGCGGACGCCGAGTCTGATATGAGCAGTTTCCACTTTATTTCGACTTCACCCGCCGGCTCCCTCCCTCCATCTGGTGGGGGTTTATGTGCGCCACTCCAACTCATTCTCACGGGTGGTGAGTGGTGGTTTTGACTTGTACTGTGCTCTATCCATGAAAGAAAAGATTTTTTTAAGTTGTTCTAAGTCAATTTTTTAAACTTTGATTATTTTTTTAGAAAAAAACATTAAAAGATATAGTAATAAATTAGTACTATTAGATTTATTATAGAACATATTTTCACGTCGTGTTCATATTAAGTCATAGATATTGTTATATTTTTCTATAATAAAGTTAGTAAAAGTTAAAAAAAAATTAACTGACACAAATTCTAGGAATTGATTCTTTCAGATATAGAAGGAGTATATGATACTCGTTCCTCCCATCATTTGATGTCGACGTAGATTACGTGTTGCAAGTTTGATTTGAATTTTAAAAATATATCTCCAAAGATTTTTCTACTAACACTAATTATCTATCATAAATATTAATATTTTTAATATATATTTAGTTAAAATTCTTTTTCAATAAGAATAAAAAATGACATATATTTATGAAAAGAGAGTATGAAGTAGTAGCGTGTTGCATGGCGGCCCGCATTTGACGGCTTGCTAAAACTATATATAATTAGTGTTATGAAAAAATTGGTTAATTGAATAGTGTTATGTGAGAGAGATCGAATAAGTTGATTAAATAGTGTTAAGTTGAGAGTAGTTTAAGCGAATAGAGTTAGGCCATGCACCTTTCTTTCATTTTTACATCTTCAGTTATATTTTCTCACTGTCTTCTTTTTCTTTTTGGGGTGTGCCCGGCAGTGTGTGTAGACTCTTTCTAAAGTGATGTACCTACAACGGAACGAAATGATGCTTCTCTCGTTGATTGTTAGGGATGCTTCTCGTTGATTGTTGGGATGGTGTTGAAGGTTTAATTCGTCCGCGAAGCGATTAGTCAACTGCTACAGAACTCGGCACTGTGCTTCTAATTTGTCCGTCGTAGTAGTACATACGGAGTACCAATAAGTTGCCATATGCCAATCATACACGAGGATCGGAGTGGAGTAATTTTCTATCCCAGCTAGTTAGCTACTGTAGCTACGAGTTGAGTCTCCAGACCGACCGACCGACCAGATCTCGCTCTCACACAGCCCGGGCACGTTAGGTGCAGTACACAGCAGAAACATGTGCACCCGCCAAACTAGGAGGAGTACAGCAATATTCGAGGGGCAATCAGCAGGCCCTCTGCATTTTTCTTGTCACAGCTACGACTACGGGCAGGGAGTGCATGACAACCAGTGTTTCCGTCACGACGGTGCCACGTTTCCCTTGAGTTTGAATGGTGTGGTGTCGGAACTACTACCACTATTATACTATTTATATTTGTTCTAGCAAAAAAAAAAACCCGTACGTTGAATAGGACTATAAGTTAATGTACTATATAGACGATGAGAGTGGCAGCATGACAAAACTGCATAAGGGTTTTCCCATGTATGTTTTTTTTCCTCGTAGCCTCAGATATTATGTAGGCTCGGATAAAATAAGTAGATGTTCTAAACTTATCATATTATCTTGGTGAAGATACATATGCTTAAAGAGATAGATGGTGGTCCATTCTAAAAAAGAAGAGGGAGAGAAAATAAAGGCGTGACATGATAAAAGGAAAAAAATCACTTTATGAGCCCCAAGTAGTTATAGTTTGCATTGTGTACATAATAGCCTCAACATTTAGAATAGGAAAAAGGGGTGCCCTAATAAAATCCAAAAAATCACTAGTAGTGTTAGCCTTCATTGGTGGTGTCCTAATAGAATAGAAAAAAAAAAGGTTGAATGAAAACATGGGGACCAAGCAGGAAAAAGGGGAAAAGAAAAAGGACATGATTGTAGAGAGCAGCTGAGTACTACGTATATTTTGCCCATCTGTTGCTTATGGCCTTGTTTAGTTCCTATGAAATTCAAAAAAATTTAAGTTTTGACTCATGATTTTGTAAAATAGAACTAAACCTTACTCAATTTTTTTAGCAAAAGTGGTCCATTCTCTATTTTGAATTTTGGACTCAAAATGTCAAAATGAACGAAACTTTACATTGGTTTGTGTGCCACCCTTACAATATAATCCTCATCATTGAAATCTAAAATAAGTCAAATTTTGGTTGGAACTAAACAGTCATCCACTGCAATATTTTGTATTCTGGATTTTGGAATCCAAAATAATTGAGATTTTTTATTTTTGATTTCTGAACGCATATATATATATATATATATATATATATATATATATATATATATATATATATATTGCCGCAGCAGCGAGTAAACTTCTCCAACTAGCAAACTCGTAGTCATGCAGGAGAAGCAGCTGAGTATTTCTAGTAATAGTAGTCTACTCCATATAGTTACAAATTACTACACGAGCCCAGCAAATGACCTGAATCAAACACAAAAGGTGGCAGTAGCCCTTTTCCTTCTTCTGCGACCCCACGCGTAGAGTAAAATTGTAAAAAAGGACCACAGATTTGTCACTACTCACTAGTAGCAGTAGTGGCGTAGTGCTAACGGAGAAAAGCAGGCCAGGCAAGAATCCATGGCAGTGACGACGCACTTTTTGAGAGGTCGGAGGGTACTCCACTCGAACCAGTGAGGTGCGGACAAATCCAGACACCCAAATCAAAGATCGCACCAAAAGCAGGTGGCCAGGCCAGGCCAGGCCTCTACCTATCCGCACGATCGACATGCACCACAACGCGCAACAGCAGACAGCCGGGCCGACCGGCGCGGACAGCGTGCGAGAACGAGAATTGCGAGATCGCGGCAGCCGGCTAGTAGGTCGGCAAAGCCGCCGGGCACGGCCGGGCAACAGACAAGACAAGAAGAGAGCCGCCGTGAACTGATTAATTAGTCGTGGACGGGACCAACTGAATAAAGATTAATTAGCGCGCCGAGGCGTCTCGGAGGAAGGTGACGACGAGACGAGCGGTCTGCTGCTCAATGTTCACCTTCCTCGGCCTGCAGACTGGCGAGTGGTGACGAGTCGCGTTCAAGGCTAATTAATGTAATTGCTGCCATTTCTTTGTCCTTTCCGTCGCTACCTCCTATAGCGATGTAGTAGTAGTAGCGTGTGAGATTTGCGCCGGTGCCCAAGCCGCAAAGCGTGCCATTTTGGATTTCGGGAAGCAATTCGCCGCTGGTACGGTCTATGGATGAACGGCAAAGATTATATATAAGGAAAAAACCTTATATATTTTTTTAGGAAAAATATAGAATCCAGAGTTTGTTTTGGGCATGGGAAACAAGAGGCGCGGGAGTGAATGCATGAGCTCCCAATCCAAGAGCTTATTAGAGCATCTCCAACAGCCCAACTGAATATAGGAAAAGAAAAAAAATACTCATCTTCAATAGTTACTCGTAATTCATTTGGCAAACACACAATTTCGTGGACCCAACATTTTTTTTCCGTCTCCTTGACGCACGCGATCTCGGGCCGTCGCCCCTTCGGCCGGGTCGGCAGCGTCGTCCGTGCGGCCTCTAGCTAGCCGCAATGCAAGCTGCAGCTTGGCCTGGCGGACGTGCGTGCTTGCTTGCTAGCTAGCTGTTTAATTCGCGCGGCCGGCGAAACCACCAGCTGCGCCGCGGAAGACACAAGCTCGCAGGCCACGCGATGAGCATGTTCGAGGGGATGGAGAGGGGGCGGGTATGGCGGCGCTGGGCCGATGGGCGGGGTCGTGCTCTCGCGGGACCCAACGCCCGACCGGCACCTGGAGGTCTTCGGCACTGATCGCCGGCGCGGGAAAGAAGACGTCGGGGAAAAAATTACGGCAAGGAAAGAAATCGGCGCGGGAGGAAGAAGTCCGACGATAATTTTGGCGATGCGCGGCGACGGATGATTTGACAGGATTTTTGCTCTGTATCAAAAATAGGAAGGCAGAGTTGTTGGAGAGGAAAATTTATCAATTTGCTAAAAATAAAAGGATGGGAAGGTTGGACCTCCGAAACAAAAGACAAAAGCAGCAATAATTCGGCAAAGCCTCCTCATAATCCAAAATGGCTCCGCCGTGCCGCGAAAGCAGGAACCCCTCGAATTCAGCGGGGTGTTCCCACAGAATTCCACGCTCTCCAATCTCTCGCATCAGGCTTCCGCGCCAGGCTGACCGGGACGGGACGGGACGGCGACGGCAGTTATGGCTGACCGGGACGTGACGCCCGACCGTGCGACGGGGACGTCTGGCGTGCGCCCCGGCCCTGGTCGTTGGGACCTGCGTGCGCGCGTGGGACCCTCTGGTTCGAACAGATGAGAACGCCCACGCGCTGTGGGGCTATTTACGGGAGTGCCACTTTGCCGTTGCGCGGGGAGGTGAGCCTCATTGGCGCACAGACGCTTTGCCATTGGTTTCCTGTACGCTATATTTTTATTTTGAATGAATGAATGGATGGATAGGTGTAGCGCTCCACTCCTGCAGTTTTCATTGCTTGACCGCACCTACTTACACCGCGGGGCATCAGCATGGTACAGTACTACGGGGCAATATCGTATGCAGAGCTATCGTCACCCCTGACGAATACAGTATAGGGGAACAAACATTTTCAAGCAAATCCAACCACGGAATATATTATATCTATTTTAAGATCCAAACAGATATAAATAGTGAACTAGACAATTGTTAATTTAAACTAAATATAACAATTATCCAACTAATTGAATCAAGATAATAATTATTAGCTAGATAACTATTATGAATCTAAATTAGGTCTTAAATTGAAGGGCAGATTTTTAAGCAAAATGGAACCACGACGAGAACTCGGCAACGCTACGGGCTACGGCCGGACGTACGGGGGTCGAAAAAACAAAAAGGTTAATCCGTTGCGTCCCATCATCGTCCCCAGATCGGGACTTCGGGAGAGGGTTGGCGATCCCCTGTGGCCTGCCTCCATTTTGGATCCATGTCCGTCACGAGCGGGGCAGCGCCTGCGCCTGCCCAGCCCAGCCGCCCGACCCCGACCCGAGGAGCCCCAGTAGTGGCGGCGATGATGGGATGGCGCAGCGGGCCAGCAGCGCAGCAGGGCAGGGCAGGGCAGGGCAGGGCGGGGCGTGCCCACGCTACAGTGGCTGCACCCTGTGGCATGTGCAGTCTCAGCCAAAAAGCAGGCACTGACCGTGACTGACTGCCAAGCAAAAGTACATGTTCTCGCTACTATCGCTTTTCGTTCCCAACTTCCCATGCACTCTCGAGCTCTCGTCGGATGAAAATGGTACGGATATTTATTCGACCGAATTCGTTGAGAGAAGTTTAGACCTGTCCGTATCCGAGTCCGAAGATTAACATCCGATACTGTATCCATGTTCGAATACTAAAATCGGTATATTTATGATGTCGATATCTAATCGTATCCTATTCGATATTTCTGATACTATTCGTATTCGAATCCGAATCCGAACAAAAATATGAAAACAAATACAATATCAACGATATCCGTTCGTATCCGATCCGTTTTCATCCTTACGTAGGAGCAGCAGTATATGCTCTCTGGTGAGAGCAATCTCGTTCTCGGTTTGGTTGTACTTATCGGTCACCGAAACAGTAAATAGTATCACTCAGTTTATCAATAACTGAAACGATCAGATGAATAAGATGATGTGTACCCGATCAAAGTAGCATATTGTAGTTGTTTGTTTGTTTTTTTTACCGCCCTCAAGGTGTACAATCAATGTGTTTCTGCCGGCAGGTCACATACTTCATTTGCTTGGATTCCACGTAAATGAACGACACTACGGTTATTAATTTCCATCAAGATGAAAGTCCGTACCCAACTACAAGTTTTTGCTTAGTGCTTACTTCCTCTGTCCTTAAAATAATAGATTTCTATAGTTGTTAAGTACTTTGACCAATTTTAAAAATAAACATTTAAATTTATAGTATTAAATTAGTATCATTAGGTTTATCATAGAACATATTTTCACCTGACACTCATTTTAAGTCATAGATGTTATATTTTTTTATAAAGTTAGTCAAAGTTAAAAAAAAATGACTAACACAAATTCTAGAAATTAATTATTTCAGAAATGGAAGGATTACACACATACTCCCTCCGTTCCATTAAAAATATTGTTTTAAGATTTGACACTTTTGTTTGACCGTTAGTCTTATTAAATTTTTTTTGTAATTCTTATTTATTTTATTATAACTTATTTTATTATTAGATATACTTTCATAATATTTTATTTATTTTATCATTTATATACATTTTTTAATAAGACGAATCGTCAAACAAGAAATCTAAAACTAAAAACAAAACTTTTAATGAAATAGAGGAACTAGTACATGCGGAATACCAAACTGAGTGAAGATGAGTGAAGATTCCTCTAATTTAGATATGGAGGGAGTATATACTACTAGCTACTAATAGCTTAGACTCGACTGCAAGGATGGATCTCTATCTCTTCTCCACCATGCTGAAACAGGCAAGACGACGTGCTACAAATTTACTAGCACCGAGAGTATTTATCGGCACCTGCTGCGATTTAGAGCTCTAACAACGATTCACAAAATATGTAGTACTATCTCTTCTCCACCATGCTGAAAGAGACAAGACGACGTGCTACAAATTTACTAGCACCGGCAGTATTTTACCAGCACATAACGATTCACAAAATACTTAGTATATTGACGGTTTTGCACGAACAAAACAATGGCCAGGCCGGTCCCGGTACAGGTTTGTTGGTGACATATACAACTTGCCGAGGGGGCATGGCTTGGGTACATTTAGGACAACGAAAACTTATCATGTATGTTGTTTTCTGTACTAAAGGTACAGAGAGGTAGGTAGTTAGATTGTCTCCAACAGGAAATCTATTTGGATACCCAAATTTAAAATAGGTCTTCAGCAGAAGATCTATATACAACAGACTTATTTTGGGTGTCAGAAAAGTTATAACCTAAATTTGAGTCTTATCTCTTCTGGAAACTTATTTGCTGAAAGAGTTGTTTTTTAGATCGTATTATTAGAGAAGACTAAAAATAAATATGGAACCTTTTGGCTGTAGCACTATCCAAAATACAAATGGGTCTTGTATTTTGGGTTATGTTTGTTGGAGATAATCTTAGGATGAGTAGTAGATATATAATTATACAGGTTGGTGGCACGTAATACCTGGTCCCAACGCCTAAGTATTATATTAAATATCCCCCATCTTAAATTATACTTCATCCAGAATGTCTCAACTTTGACCAAATTTATATAATACTAATATTTATGATATAAAATAAGTATTATTAGATTATTTATTAATTATATTTTTATTTATATCTATTTGATGCTATAAATCTTTGTACTTAGTTAAATTTAAGATACTTTGACTCTTCAAGTAAGTTAAAAATGACTTACTATAACATAGGACATAGAGAGCATATAGGCTAGTCTCGATAGAAGTTTTATCAAAGTTTCATAGACATTACATTGATGTGCCACGTATTGACGAAGAGATAAATCGATGATAAAAGCTTCTTGGAAATAGATAGAGTTTCATGGGGATGAAAATCCTTTTGTACTATTTTTAAAATATGATTGTGTCAAAAACTACATCATAAAACTTCTATTGACAATGACCTAATTGTCACAATCTGAACGGTATATCGGGACGTCTCCAATGGTCTAGCTTATTGCTAGCTCATAAATTTTTTAATCACTAAATATTATAAGAGACAAAAGACTAGAGTGGACTCAAGAGATAGTCTCATAGCACACTTCTCTCACAGCACCTGTCGGTGTTTAGAAAACTACCAACGAGTAAATTTGTACACGTATCGGGCTCTGAATGGTGAGACAAAGAGACAAGAGGTTTATACTGGTTCGGGCAAGAAATCTCTACTTCCAGTGTGGAGATGCTCGTGTTCCTTATCTCTGCTTGCAGGGGGCTACAAGCTGGTTCGAGAGAGGGGGTATGAGCCCCAGTCCCTGGATGGTGTAGTGAGTGTGTATGCTATCGACTAGCCGTGTTCTTCGGGTGTGAGTGAGATCTCTTTCTCTGAAAGCTTGAGAGTAGAGAGCTCTGGGTCCCTTGAGTCGTCCCCCTGTCCTCCTTTTATAGTCGCAAGGAGGGCAGGGGAGTTACAAACATGCGTCGAGAGATATCTATCTAGGATACCGAGCCCTTTCTTTCTTCGTGAAGGGTGTTGGACACTTATAATACTATATTCCTATTGTCTTCGTACTTGGTCGGAGGAGAAGAGTCGTGTCGACTCCTTGTTGCATCGCTGGAGGATACGGGGGGTCCGGTTAATCCCGTAGCATAGTAGAGGTATGGAGTGCGTTGTACTGTTGGAAGGTACATGGATGTACCTTCTTATAATTCTTTTTATATACGATAGATTCCTTCGCCTTGGGCCAATGAACTCTGTTATTCAGTGGGCCCCATGCACCCGACGTACTTCCGTTCGGAGGGTCCTTCTAGGGGCCCGGAGGTACACAAGGGTGGTCGTTGCTCCGTAGGCCCCGTCTGTCACGGAGCCCTGTGCCATCCCGTCCTGAATTGGAGGACTCGGCGTGTCTCCGTTCAGGTAGGGGACTAGGGCGTTATCTTGAGCTCCGGTTTATACGGGGCGTACGATCCTCAGGACGGCGTACCTCCGTTCTTATCGGCGTTTGCACCGTCAGCGTCTACGGAGCGGTAGCCACCACCTTCTACAAGGGGGTAGATAGGTCTTTTCCCTACCGTCGGCGCTCTTCATGTCTTCCGTTGGTTGTGAAGTCGCCTCGTCCCCTGTGTCGGGCGAGATGGATTTACGTCTGTCTGGGCGCACGTATGTCTACCCGAGCCGGCGAGATCCTATGAATCACATGCCCTCTCTTCGTGGGCCGAGGGTGATTTGTCCCTGATGGACTTCTCATCCCTATCTAGATGGCCGTTGTGGGGCCTTTAGTTTATGGTTTTATTTCTGAAAGTTTATCATTAAATTAGATCTCCAACAGTAGCGCCCGAGCCTTAGGAAGATTTCCTAATTGTCTTGTTGAGGCTTTATATTCGTTGCCTTGGAATCTATTTTAATCCTTCGCCGAGAGGGTGCGCGCGAGCGCACCCGCTTGGTGTAGCCCCCGAGCCTGGGTGAGAGTGTAACTCTTGCGCAGGTTTAGATTTCGTCGTTTTTGTCTTGATGTTTTGATCGCAATCGGTGGATATGCTCAGACTGCTTCGCACCGCAATCTTTTGATGGCGCAGACGGACTGAACCGGGTCGATTTCGAGTTCCGTTCTGACCACCTGTCGTTGCTGTCGGTGGCACTGTTTAGTCATGATGCTATGAGCATTGAAACTTGTTCTCCTCTAGCCTGCTGCCACGCTTCGTACCTTCCTGCTGTCAACGCATTGGCTTGTCCGTTGTGATCAGAGGTAATGGAGCGGCTATCTTGCCTTCTCACGCATCCATTAACGAGCTCTCTGCGTACGACGATTTTCTGTGGCGTGAAGCCCCTGGGTGTATGCCAATACATGGTTTTTTCTATGGTTGTGGCCGTTCGGTCGGGCCGCAGGGATCGGTTTGTGCCTGAGTCGGGGTTAAAGCCGCGGTAGTGATCTGTCAGTGACCGGGATACCGCCGCGACAGGCCTAGGGATTAGGACGACTCGCGCCGCGCCCTAGCTGGTGGCATTTGTCGGTGCTCCGCGTGTCACGCCCCCAGCGTGCGGTGCATCGACCTGCTCGCGGTGACAAGACTTGGCATAGCACATCTCGCGTTCCCCTGACCATTTTTGCAAGTTGAAGATGGGAATGGTGGGCCCCGTCCCGATATAGAGCGATTTCGGTCTTTGCTGACCCCGTCGCCTGGCCTATTTAAAGCAGCGAGATGAGCGAACTGTTTCATCCCGTTCTTTGCTTTACTCCCTGTCTGAATTCTTTGTGCTTGAGCCACTGTCGTTTGTTAAGTCATGGACCGTGGTAAGCGTCCCCTGGAGAGAGGTCTCGTCGGGGGGGAACACATCCGATCCTCGGAGCCTTCATCGCCGGATGGTTGAGGCGGGATGGTGCTCGTGTCGTGCCATTCTGGACATCTTCTTTTTTCCTGTTATGGCCCGGACACTGATTTGTCTGCTGCTTTTTTATTAGGAGGCCTTATTCGTCCCCTAACGTCTCCGCCCCTCGCGGTTTTGAGGTGTGGGCGGCGCCTTCCAACTTGCTCACGCCGACCTGTCCAGTGTTCAGCGTTGGTCCGAGAGGCATTCTTCGTCTGGCTGCGATTCCTGCGCCTCCGGGACCAACACCAGCGCCTCTCATGCATCGGTTTTAGAGCTTGTTGGAGGAGTTGCTCAGTCGCCCAATATCGAACCTTCGCCGTATTCAGGACACAGAGCCGCTCTATCGGATGATTGAGGGCTTTCGCCAGAGCCTTCTAGGGCCCGTTCAGGTGGGTTGTGGTCTTCGTGATCAGCTGGTTGAGGCTGACAGGCGCGTCGTGGGTAAGCTTTCGTGTTTTTCCTTTAGACGTGTTCTGTCGTGCTTTGCTCGTGACGTATTGTGTTGTCTTTTCCTTCGCAGCGCTAGAGATGGAACTACAGACGCTCCGTTCTGCTGCGGACGATATCGTCGGCCTTCTTCACGCGCCTGGGGACACCGTGGTCGATCGTCTTCAGGTTGTTCCTACGCGCGTACGCAATGTCATTGCGCGCGCCATCTTCCGTGGGGTGGGAGTCGCGTTTGCCATGGCCGAGGTCCGCACTGGAATAGATATGATGGATGTCGTCGGGTTCCCTCATGGTCGGAGCGTCGACCAGTATGTTCATCTCATCGAGTGTCTTTCTGACGCGGCGGAGGCCGTCGTCGACGTCGTGCCGACCGAGGGGGTCCTGGCGGAGGAGCCGAGGGTGGCGGCTCCATGATCGTTAGTCCTCCTTAGAGTTGGATGTGTTTTGCTAGTTGACGTGCTTTTATTTTGCTTGTAAGGACTGGGCCTGTTGAACCCTTATCTTTAGCTTCTGCAATCATCGTTTCTAGCTATCATTTTTGTTTCGTAGGCCTTTGTTAGTTTGCCTATCATGTTTGTTGGACCATGCGTCTAGGGGGCTATCGCAACCCCCATGTTTCTTCCTCGCACCCCCATGGTCTAGGATGTGGAAGTGAGCAATCTCGAATCTTACCTCGATGGCCGAGATCGAGCGCTCGGCGAATTGCAAACGGGTAATCTAGGTGAGACCACGGATCCTCATCCGTGGAGGCGCGCACTGGCGGAAGTCCATCGTGGACCGATCTCTAATCTTCGACATTCGATACGTATAGTACCCGGACCCGTTCGATGGGGTCCGAGGGCTCGATGCCGCCCCTCGTGGGGTTTACCACATATTTTGTTATCTGTCAAAGCTTAAACACGTTTACTAAGCGCGTTCGACGTGAAGACGTCTGCGTTCCGACCGCTAGGGTCCGCTTAGCAACGTCCCTCACTCTTCGTTTTTTGGCCAGGGAGGCTGTAGAACCCGTAATGTTTTGGGCCAACCAAGATCCCTTGGCCTAGTTATCTCATTTGTTAAATGAGTACTACGGGTAACAAACGGTCTTTTGGTTGTTACTCCGTTTTTGGTCCCTGCACTTTGCATAGTAGGGATAAAGAATTTGATGTTCTTTTAAATGACGTACTTACCGGTTGTGCTCACCTTTTTATTGATCGCAGTGGACTGGTTGTGTTCTCGCAACGCCTGCCTGTTCCTAGGGAGTTGGCGTTGCGTGCGCTCCGTGGGCCCTTGCAGTCAGTCGCTTGGTTTGGTGAAGCGGCGTACGTGTCCTCTCGTTGTTTGCTGATGTCGTCCGTGCCTGGGAAATAAAGAGTCGCGCCTCTGCGGGCCCGAGGGGTGTGCGCATGGAAGATGGAGAGGTAATAGCCATGTGCTATATATTGGATGGGGTCTGTAGTAGTACTACTTTCTACCGCTCTTCTCGGTCTTCTTCTTCTTCTTTGCGCCAGCCTATAGTAGTAAGAAAGGAGGGTTTCTTGTCGTCGTCGTCGTCGAAAGGGGTCGTTGTCGTCGGGGAGGTGCGCCTACCCCATCCGTGAGATGGATGCCATCCGCGTTCGTCTTGTCATGGCGTCTGGTGCTTTATTGCTGCTGCCGGAGGAGATCCTCTTCCAGATCCTTCTCCGCGCCATCGACCACGGGGTTAGTTATACCGTCTACATGCGCCTTCGTCAGGTATGCGGCCTTTTCGGAGGATCTGCAACAATGGCGAGCTTGTTCGGCTTTTATCCCTCCGAGTGATGCAATGCTGGTGTCGGTCGACGCACCACATGCTTCGGGAGGTGATTCTTGTGCGTCACTTCGTCGAGGCCGACCATCGGGAAGCCTTGTGTTTCCGCGGCGTGGAGAAGTTGATGTTGTGTGGTCAGGACCCCTCTGGTTGGGCACTCATTAAGCTGGCAATCCAGGCTGGGGATGCCGGGGCGATGTAGTTCCGAGCTATGCTGTTGTACTTTGCAGATCCGACGAACCCCGAAGCTCTCGCTCTCTTCAACCAAACTACTGACGACGTGATTCCGGGTGGCCGTTGGGGCAGCCGCGGCCTCAACTCGCTTCGTTTTGACTCCGGCGAGGATCTTCACGTTGTTGCGAAGGGGATGGGTCTTCGTTGCTCGAAGCGCTTGCCGATGATATCAGTCGATCGCTATCCTGACTGTACTTGGGAATGGTGTAGGACCCCTGGGCCGCCACGCGGGAATCTGTTCGGAGCTACTATGTACTGTAGCCCGGAGTGTCGTCTTAGTTATGAGTTCGATCTCTGGTGTATGCATCTCTCCGACGAGGTTAACTGTTGTGTCCGTAAGATGAGGCTGTGATGCTGAATAGTTCATCCGGTTTGTGGTTCTTTTGTTTTTGGAATGGTTGTAATGAACTTGGATTGTATATATTTGTTCGAATTTATCTTTTTCTTCGTGTGTATCGGGTAGCCTCCGGGAAAGGGGTTTTTTTGCCTGTCGAGTGTGGCAAGAAAAGCTCTTTCCCAAGACTTTGTGAAAAGAAATTTTCAATTGAAATGTTGTAAAGGGGAATTTTTCAGGGGTAGAAACGACATAGCTGTTGTATGTTCCAGGCGTTGGTGAAGATTTTTCCGGCGAAGGTTTTGAGTCGATAGACTCCTGGTCTTATTACTTCGTGGATAATGTAGGGTCCTTCCCAGGGCGATGTGAGCTTGCGCCGCTCCTTATTGCTCTGGATTTTTCGGAGTACTAGATCGCCTGGCTGGAAGTCCCTTGGTCGGACGCGTCGATCGTGGTACCGGTGTAGCGCCTGTTGGTACTTGGCTGAATGTAGGAGGGCGGCGTCTCTGGCCTCGTCAATCTGATCTACGGCGTCTTCCAGGAAAATTTCTGCCTTCTTGGGATCGTAGGATTCCACCCTTGGGGACCCATATTCAAGGTCGGTGGGTAAGACGGCTTCCGAGCCGTAGACCAGGAAAAATGGTGAAAAGCCGGTAGCCCTCCTTCGTGTTTTCCTCAGACTCCACAGAATGGCAGGGAGCTCTTGGAGCCATTTCTTCCCGTATTTGTTTAGCCGGTCAAAAATCCTAGCCTTGATTTCCTGTAGGATGAGTCCGTTGGCACGCTCGACTTGCCCGTTGTACTCTGGGTGCGCGACGGAGGCCCAATCAACCCTTATGTGGTGTTCGTCACACCATCTTAGGAATTCATCCGCGGTGAAGTTCATCCCGTTATCGATGATAATAGAGTTGGGCACTCCGAAGCGTTGAATTATGTTTTCATAGAAATTGACAGTTTCTTCCGCCCTGATGTTTGTGATGGGGCGTAATTCGATCCATTTGGTGAACTTGTCGATGTCGACCAATAGGTGTGTGTAGCCCCCGGGCGCTTTGTCAAATTTTCCAACCATGTCAAGCCCCCAAACTGCAAACAACTATGTAAGAGGGATGGTTTGGAGTGCCTGGGCAGGCATGTGGATCTGCCTGGCGAAGAACTGGCAACCCTCACAGGCGCGGACCAAGGCATGCGCGTCGGCCACGGCCGTCGGCCAGTAAAAACCTTGTCAGAACACGGTGCCCACGAGGGTTTTTAGCTCCCGCGTGGTGTCCGCAAACCCCTGGTGGATGTCTTGGAACAGCTTTTTCCCCTGTTCGGCGAGGATACAACATTGCAGGATGCCGGTGGCGCTCCCCTTGTAAAGTTCGCTTTCCACAAGAACGAACACCTTGGCTCGTCTGGCGAGCCGTTTATCTTCCACCAGGTTCGTGGGGAGCTCTCCTTTGGCCAGGCGATCTGTGTATGGTTGCCTCCAATCTTTTTCTTTTGGTGTTGACTCTTCCGATTCTATGTTCATTGCCTCCGTCACCTCATCGTCCTGAGTAGTCAAGATCTCGGTGGCGCCTGAGGCCATCTAGGAGATGGCGTCGGGAGAGCTAGAGACTCCTGACTCTCTGGTATTAATGGATGGTTTAGGTTGGTCACTCGCGAAAACCCCGGGAGGTGCGGGTTCTTGGCTTGAAGCCGCTTTTGCCAACGCGCCGGCTTCTTCGTTCTGTCGTCGCGGTATGTGGTTGAGCTCAAGGTCGTCGAACTTGGACTCAAGCTTCTGCACCTCTTGGCAGTAGGCTGTCATGCGTGGATCGACACAATTGGATTGCTTCATGACTTGGTTGACTACCAGCTGGGAGTCGCCGCGAGTGTCGAGCCGCCTGACGCCTAAGTCAACTGCTATCCGTAGTCCATTAAGCAGAGCTTCGTACTCACCCTCGTTGTTGGACGCTGGGAACAGCAGGCGCACCATATATTTCATGGTCACCCCGTGGGGTGACGTCAGGACGACCCCTACGTCTGCTCCGGTTTTCATAAGGAAACCGTCGAAACACAGGGTCCAATACTCCTGCTCAAACGCCTGAGTAGGGAGAGTTGCGTTCGTCCATTCGGCAATGAAATCGGACAAGACATGCGATTTGATGGCGCTTCGCGGAGCGTAAGTAACATTTTTATCCATCAATTCCAACGCCCATTTGGCGATGCGATGGGTGGTGTCCCTGTTCAAGATGACTTCTCCCAGCGGCGCGTCGCTCACGACCGTAACTTTATGTGATCCAAAGTAATGTAGCAGCTTTCTCTTAGTCATAATCACCGCGTATACCAACTTCTGCAGATGGGAGTACCGGGTTTTCGAGTCACTTAGTACTTCGCTGACAAAATACACGGGTCTCTGTACTTTGAGTACGTGCCCTTCCTCTTCCCTTTTGACGACAAGGACCGTGCTTACCACCTGCCTCGTGGCGGAGATGTACAGTAGCAGTTCCTCATCGTCAGTAGGGGATACTAGGATCGGCGCGTTGGTCAGCAACTGGTTGATATGGTCAAGAGCTGACTGGGCCTCGGATGTCCACGCGAATCGCTCGGATTTTTTCAAAAGCTTGTATAGAGGCAAGCTTTTTTCACCGAGGCGGGAAATAAAGCGGTTGAGCGACGCGAGGCATCCGGTGACCCGCTGTACTCCTTTCACGTTGTGGATCGGCCCCATCTTTTCGATGGCTGTGATCTTTTCAGGCTTAGCTTCGATTCCTCTTTCGGAGACGACAAATCCAAGGAGCATGCCTTTGGGGACCCCAAAGACGAACTTCTTCGGATTAAGTTTGATGTTGTTCTTTTTAAGTTTTGCGAATGTGAGGGTAAGATTAGCTACGAGCCCATCGGTGTGCTGGGTTTTGACGACGATATCGTCTACGTAGACCTCGACTGTTTTGCTCACTAGTTCATCAAAGCATCGGATCATGGTCCGTTGAAAGGTGGCGCCAGCGTTTCGGAGTCCGAAAGGCTTGGTGACGTAGCAGAAAGATCCGAACGGGGTGATGAACGACGTCGCGAGCTGGTCCGACTCATTCATCTTGATTTGATGGTACCCTGAGTACGCATCGAGGAAACAAAGGAGCTCGCATCCTAATGTCGCGTCGACTATTTGGTCGATGCGAGGTAACAAGTACGGGTCTTTTGGGCAGACCTTGTTAAGGCTCGTATAATCAACGCACATCCTCCATTTCCCATTCTTTTTTCGCACTAGTACAGGGTTAGCGAGCCACTCGGGGTGGTACACTTCTTTGATGAAGCCCGCGACGAGAAGTTTCTTGATATCTTCTCTGATCGCGGCGCGTCTTTCTTCATCGAAGCGGCGCAGTCGTTGCTTGACGGGGCGGGAATCCAGTTTGATATGCAAGGAATGCTCGGCGACGTCCCTGGGTATGCCTGACATATCCGAGGGCCTCCATGCAAATACGTCGATGTTTGCACGAAGGTAGTCGACGAGCTCGCTTTCCTATTTGGGAGAAAGGGAAGTGCTGACGCGCGCGGTCCTTTCCTCCCCGTCCCGAGTGTCGAGAACGACCGTCTTCGTGGACCCTGTGGGTTCCAAGGATCCGACCTTCTTGGCGTTCGGGGCCCCTTCTCGTGACGCGATGGCCTCGGCCGCCATTTCGGCCGCCAGTTGCTTCGAAGCTACGAGCGCTGACGCGTACGTGCAGCATTCGACGTCGCACTCGTACGCGCGTCGGGGCGCCGCTCCCACTGTGATGACGCCCTTAGGGCCTGGCATTTTCAGCTTTAGGTAGGTATAGTTCGGAACGGCCATGAACTTGGCATAGCATGGTCGTCCCAGTATGGCATGGTACGTTCCCCTGAAGCCGACGACCTCGGAAGTTAACGTTTCCTTTCAGAAATTGTTCGGCTTGCCGAGCGTGACGGGCAGATCAATCTGTCCGGTGGGATCCGCCATCTTGCCGGGAATTACCCCGAAGAACGGGGGCCCCGAGGGCCGTAGACGTGACCGTGGTATCCTCATGGTGTCGAGGGTCTCAGCGTAGAGGATGTTGAGCCCGCTCCCGCCATCCATGAGGACCTTAGTGAGGTGCTTTGTGCCAACGATGGGATCAACAACTAACGGATAGCGACCTTCTGTTGACGCTTGGAGCTGCATGACGTTGGGCCGCCGAAGATCATCAAGGTCTCGTCCGCCGAGATGTAGCCGTCGTTTTTTGCTCCGCCATCTTCGCCGTCGTCCTCTTTCTTCTTCGTCCATCTCTTCTTCCTCGAGCCACCACCGAGAAACTTCTTCATAAGGTTACAATCCTTGAGGAGGTGTTTGACAGGGTTCGCGTGGTTCGGACAGGTCCGTTCCAGCATTTTCTCGAAGTGATCGTTGGTCGGCGCGTCCTGCTACTCCTCGCCCTTCTCGGCGGCGACGACGAACGATGAGTCGTATCATTGTCGGTTGCGCCCCTTCTTGTATGGGCGAGCCGAGGGCCCTTCTACTTCCGCTTCGTCGCGCTTGCTGCGGCCGGGTGCGCCCTGGAAGACAGCGCCGATTGCCTCTTCGCCTGAGGCATGATTTGTGGCGATGTCAAGTAGTTCCTTCGTTGTTTTGGGCTTTTTGCATCCTAGTTTGTGAACAAGAGATTCGCAAGTAGTCTCTGATAGGAAGGCTACGACGACGTCGCCATCGGATATGTCCGGGAGCTTGTTACACTATTGAGAAAAGCGACGAATGTATTCTCGGAGGGTTTCGCCTCGCTTTTGCCTACAGTTCTTGAGGTCCCAAGAATTATCAGGACGGACGTAGGTACCTTGAAAGTTTCCAACGAAGGTGTCTTTCAGGTCTCCCTAGTTTTGTATCTTCCCTTTCGGGAGGTGCTCTAGCCACCCGCGCGTCGTATCTGAGAGGTAGAGCTGCCTTTCGCGCCTTGGAGCACGGGCCTTCCCCGTCGCCTCACGAGAGGACGCGACCTCCGTCTCCAAGCGAGGACAGGGTGGTTTTTGCAAAAGTAGCAGCCTAGAGACGGACCGAAAGGACCCGTTGTACATGCCCTAAGGACAACTCGAGTGCTACCATTGAATCGAGGCTGATATAAGCATGTTGAAAATCGATGATGTTGTAGTTATTTGTTCAAGTTTAAGCATCGGTTAGTGTGGTCATGAAACAATTAAAGAAATATGAACTTGCCTTGCTTCAGCTGCATGCCCAATTGGGTCATCAATTTCATTGTCGATCGTTGCAGAAATAAATTAGACGTCTAACATGACGAATCAAGGATTATAGATGATGAATCTGCAGCTTATATTGTACTCAACATGATGTAACCGTGCATGTTCTTTCATCACTTTCGAATGTGTTTGGTACGATTCTGGAATATTGGATCTTAGTACCTCGTGTATAATGTTTTGTGTTATTAATTGTTAAATTTGACACAACGATAGTACTTTGGCTTTGGTGTTCAACATAGCTATGTTCATTTAGAACATCAACAACATCGAGAAAAGCTATTAGAGCAGCCCCAATGTATCTTGCCAAGGCCGGCAGTAGGGTAGTAGGGCCAAAGAGCAGGCGATAGTAGGCATTCAAACACCGTGCACAATGTCCATCTGGGTATTAGTGGATCCCAAGAAAAAAAAAGAAACCACCGCTCCGTACGCAAGGCCTACTGCTCGACACAGTAGCACTGCTACTGGTTACAATCAATGCATGTTTTCGTACTTAGCCTCACAAAGTGCATGTTTGGATCTTTTTAACAAATTAGTAAAAGAACAAAAGAATTAAAGTGTCAAATTTGAGTACAACTAAATAAATCCTTAAATTTTATTTGGATGTAGTCAGATTCACACTAATTTATATATGTTAGAGTGTATTAAAGTGTAACTTAAACTAAAATTCACCTAATCTATCTCAACACCCATAGATTGAGGTCCTTATTTGGTTCGGATGGTTTGAACTACCTACGTGGACAATTATACTCTACCATCCGAAACAATGCTAGGGAGTAGGATCATCTTCTCTCAGGACTCAAAAGTCAGGCTAGGTGGGCATCACACAAAAGCACACGTGACCACAAAACGGATAAGGCGTCGCGCATACTACAGACCTTAACGGCATTTGTTCAATAAAATAAAAAGACTAAAGACCCTAGTGGCTGCCTCCACACTGCATCGAGCGAAAAGTCTGTAAAAAGTTCAGACAAACTTTTTTGGCCAGCAGCACCGGATGAACCCAGAAGCAGTGGCAAGTGGCAACAGAGACCAGATCAACCCTGGGATCCAGCGGTGGCAGCGGCTGCAACAGCAACAAGACGAAGCAGCACGCACTGGAGCTATAAGCTCTTGGTGGACCACGTCCACGAGGACCATGTCACTGTCCAGTGCGCGCGCACACACACACACACAGACACAGGCGCACAGGACACCGCGCGCGGGACCGCACACCCCCTGCCACGAGTCGTCTCTGCTCCTGCCAGGTGGTCCCCTCCCCCCAGCTAGGGCAGCCTGCTCAGCCCACGAGGGCACCCTGGGTCGCATTTACTCTAGAGCGCTCCCAGGCCGTCCGATTGGAAACCGACGGGAGTTACATCTCTGGCCCCATCTACCAGTTTTTAAATGCGTTTCCCCATATCCAGAGAGTGGCATATAGCTAGTAATATTGGAGAAGACGGAGGGGCGAAGAGGGTAGGCATGATTTGTGGCGATGTCAAGTAGTTCCTTCGTTGTTTTGGGCTTTTTGCATCCTAGTTTGTGAACAAGAGATTCGCAAGTAGTCTCTGATAGGAAGGCTACGACGACGTCGCCATCGGATATGTCCGGGAGCTTGTTACACTATTGAGAAAAGCGACGAATGTATTCTCGGAGGGTTTCGCCTCGCTTTTGCCTACAGTTCTTGAGGTCCCAAGAATTATCAGGACGGACGTAGGTACCTTGAAAGTTTCCAACGAAGGTGTCTTTCAGGTCTCCCTAGTTTTGTATCTTCCCTTTCGGGAGGTGCTCTAGCCACCCGCGCGTCGTATCTGAGAGGTAGAGCTGCCTTTCGCGCCTTGGAGCACGGGCCTTCCCCGTCGCCTCACGAGAGGACGCGACCTCCGTCTCCAAGCGAGGACAGGGTGGTTTTTGCAAAAGTAGCAGCCTAGAGACGGACCGAAAGGACCCGTTGTACATGCCCTAAGGACAACTCGAGTGCTACCATTGAATCGAGGCTGATATAAGCATGTTGAAAATCGATGATGTTGTAGTTATTTGTTCAAGTTTAAGCATCGGTTAGTGTGGTCATGAAACAATTAAAGAAATATGAACTTGCCTTGCTTCAGCTGCATGCCCAATTGGGTCATCAATTTCATTGTCGATCGTTGCAGAAATAAATTAGACGTCTAACATGACGAATCAAGGATTATAGATGATGAATCTGCAGCTTATATTGTACTCAACATGATGTAACCGTGCATGTTCTTTCATCACTTTCGAATGTGTTTGGTACGATTCTGGAATATTGGATCTTAGTACCTCGTGTATAATGTTTTGTGTTATTAATTGTTAAATTTGACACAACGATAGTACTTTGGCTTTGGTGTTCAACATAGCTATGTTCATTTAGAACATCAACAACATCGAGAAAAGCTATTAGAGCAGCCCCAATGTATCTTGCCAAGGCCGGCAGTAGGGTAGTAGGGCCAAAGAGCAGGCGATAGTAGGCATTCAAACACCGTGCACAATGTCCATCTGGGTATTAGTGGATCCCAAGAAAAAAAAAGAAACCACCGCTCCGTACGCAAGGCCTACTGCTCGACACAGTAGCACTGCTACTGGTTACAATCAATGCATGTTTTCGTACTTAGCCTCACAAAGTGCATGTTTGGATCTTTTTAACAAATTAGTAAAAGAACAAAAGAATTAAAGTGTCAAATTTGAGTACAACTAAATAAATCCTTAAATTTTATTTGGATGTAGTCAGATTCACACTAATTTATATATGTTAGAGTGTATTAAAGTGTAACTTAAACTAAAATTCACCTAATCTATCTCAACACCCATAGATTGAGGTCCTTATTTGGTTCGGATGGTTTGAACTACCTACGTGGACAATTATACTCTACCATCCGAAACAATGCTAGGGAGTAGGATCATCTTCTCTCAGGACTCAAAAGTCAGGCTAGGTGGGCATCACACAAAAGCACACGTGACCACAAAACGGATAAGGCGTCGCGCATACTACAGACCTTAACGGCATTTGTTCAATAAAATAAAAAGACTAAAGACCCTAGTGGCTGCCTCCACACTGCATCGAGCGAAAAGTCTGTAAAAAGTTCAGACAAAACTTTTTTGGCCAGCAGCACCGGATGAACCCAGAAGCGGTGGCAAGTGGCAACAGAGACCAGATCAACCCTGGGATCCAGCGGTGGCAGCGGCTGCAACAGCAACAAGACGAAGCAGCACGCACTGGAGCTATAAGCTCTTGGTGGACCACGTCCACGAGGACCATGTCACTGTCCAGTGCGCGCGCACACACACACACACAGACACAGGCGCACAGGACACCGCGCGCGGGACCGCACACCCCCTGCCACGAGTCGTCTCTGCTCCTGCCAGGTGGTCCCCTCCCCCCAGCTAGGGCAGCCTGCTCAGCCCACGAGGGCACCCTGGGTCGCATTTACTCTAGAGCGCTCCCAGGCCGTCCGATTGGAAACCGACGGGAGTTACATCTCTGGCCCCATCTACCAGTTTTTAAATGCGTTTCCCCATATCCAGAGAGTGGCATATAGCTAGTAATATTGGAGAAGACGGAGGGGCGAAGAGGGTAATTCGGCGGTCGACGGCGATCGGGGCTGCGCTGTGGAGCGTGGAGGTCGTGGGGAAGCCTGCAGGAAGTGGGAGAGGTAGTAGTAGCTGAGAGACTAGCGCGGAGCAATGGAGGTGGTTTTAATTGCTTCGGCGCTCTTGGCTCTTTAATGGCCACTTCTTCCAACGCCTCTCCGGCACAGCTCCCACGCGTTCGCACTGAGGTCTAGGGTTTGCCGGCGTCGCTTCGCTCGGCAAGGAGGAGAGGGGTGCGCTGCTGTGGGCGGCGGTTGGAGGCCGGAGCCCGTTCGTCGCTGTCGCGTCCCCGGTGCGTCTCTTCCCCTTCGGGGCCTCTGGTTTCCTGTTCCGTCTTCTTCGTTTCCGGGGGGGGGCTGCGATTTCGTCCGCTCGGATGGGGAGCTGCAGAAATTGGATGGTTTTTGTCTCCCCTGTTTTTGCAGTTCCATTCGTTTAATAAAGGAAGGAAATGTGAGCCGAATCCCTCGTCGCCTACGTTACCAGCGTTGCATTTTTGGGGACGGGGGATTTCCTTTGTGGGAGAAATTTCTATTCCGGTTTTGATTCCCCCACATGGAGAGGCCAATTCTGAGGCGCGAGGCGCGGCGAGATCTGCGAGGACTCGAATAGTCTGTGACGGCGTGCCTGGAATCGTGTTGCAATCGTGTGGGCAGGCAGGCGGGAGGGCGAGGCTGCACTGTGCAATCTGACCAGCAGCCAAAGCCGAGGGGGCCGAGGTCAGTCACCTTTCCCGGCTACAGTGGCGGCGAGGGCACTCGCAGCACAGGCGCGGCGCAGCGACAGCACAGCGGTGGTGCCCGCTCCCATCTGCGGCCACCCATAAAGGCTTGCGATCTTTCTCTCAATCCGCGGCATCGGGTCGGGACCCAGCCCAACACTTGGAACTGGGGGAAAAGGCCGCCTCCTTTTTTAACGCAATCATCTCTACAAGGGGGTGTTGCTCGCCTTTTTGGTTCCGCCCCGCCTGCCAAGCAGGTCCGGCGTCCAACTCTGGTGGCAGCTGCCAGCGGCGTGGTACTCGCTCGCTCTGCTCGGTCTCCCCTCTCCGTTGCCATTAAAAGCCCCGGAGCGGTTGTTGTGTTGTTTGTACTAGGCGAGCATCACTTCCAGTTCGCTTTACTTTCTTTGGCTGCTTCTTCTTCGGTCTTGGGTTGTTGAGTTATTTGCCTCGGCAGTTGAGCTTCTGGCTTAGAGCTTCTGGATTTGTAGGCATTGCTGGTTGTCTAGAGGAAGAAGATGATGGTGGGCTCTTCCCAGCAGCAGCTGCTGCAGAGGAAGGGCAAGTCCGTGGCTGGCAAGGCCGCGACCGTGGCGGCAGAGAAGGTGGTGGTCGCGGTGAGGGCAGCCACGAGGGAGATCTCTAAGAGCGCCATCGTCTGGGCGCTCACGCATGTCGTCCAACCGGGCGGAAGCATCATACTCCTCGTCGTCATCCCGGCACAGAGCTCTGGTATTGTTTTCACTTTTGGCTTTCCTGTTTGCTACATCAGGATATCAATGATCACCGAATTTCATGGTCTTTATTCCCTAGAGTTGTCAATGTTTCTCTGGTTTTGCTGTAGTTGCCTGAAAATATCTTCACACTTCTTTATTTCAGGCAGGAAGTTCTGGGGCTTTCCATTGTTCGCCGGAGACTGTGCAAGTGGCCATAAGTCAATGTTGGATCAGAAATGTGATTTATCAGAGTTATGTTCTCAAATGTTGAAGAAACTTGAGGTGTATGATATAGACAAGGTTTGGAGCTGGGGCTAATGCTCGTTTTCATGTTTGATAAATTTGTCATATAGTTGTGTGCTTAATTTATTGTTGTTTCTGTAGATTAATGTGGGTTATAAGCTTGTTTCCGGCTCTCCTTCTGGTGTTGTTGCTGCTGAGTGTAAGCAAGCACAGGCAAGCTGGGTTGTGCTAGACAAGTAATGGTCAACTCCTTAAACAGTAGTTTCTTGACTACAGCCTACATTCGTTTCATTGTTATTTTTGCTTAATATAAATTGTATGCTGCTGCTACTCAGGGATTTGAAGCATGAGGAGAAGCGTTGTGTGGAGGAGCTTCAGTGCAACATTGTTGTTATGAAGCGTTCTCAGCCTAAAGTCCTTCGACTTAATCTTGTGGGATCTCCTGATAAAGAGCCTAAGCCAAAGCTAAGGCAACATGTGCAGTTCCACCTGCGTTGAATGGTTCTGCTGGTAAAACTGCAACTGATGTTAAGGAGGCACGGAGTTCAATTCGAGGACCTGCTGTAACCCCAAATAGCAGCCCAGACCTGGAGACACCTTTCGGAAGTAGTACTGAAGCGGGAACTTCCTCTGTATCGAGTTCGGACCCTGGGACGTCTCCATTTTCTGCTTCTGAAACAAATGGTTCTCTGAAGAAAGAGGTTCAAGCAACAAAGGATAAAATTCAGCATTCAGATGTCAATATTTCTGATTCAGACAGTGAAACATTGAGCCCTCCAGCAAATTTCTCACTTCAGCCGTGGATGTCTGATATTCTACATGGAGCATCCTCAAGATCACTTGGTAAAGTTCCACGAAAAACTCGTACTGCAACCGCAGATGCTTTGCTGGACAAGATTTCCAAGCTGGATCTCCTGAATGAAATTAGTGCTATGAGAAGCAGGTCAGACTTAAACTTCCGAGGAGATGTTAGGGATGCTGTCTCGTTGGCAAGGAACGCACCTCCTGGACCACCTCCGCTTTGTTCAATATGTCAGCACAAGGCACCTGTTTTCGGAAAGCCTCCTCGGTGGTTTAGTTACGCTGAACTGGAACTTGCAACTGGTGGTTTCTCCCAAGCAAATTTCTTAGCTGAAGGTGGATTTGGGTCTGTTCATCGAGGTGTCCTTCCTGATGGGCAGGCTATTGCTGTTAAGCAACACAAGCTTGCTAGTTCCCAGGGTGATGTTGAGTTCTGCTCAGAGGTGGAAGTTCTTAGCTGTGCACAACACCGAAATGTTGTAATGCTGATTGGTTTTTGTGTTGAGGACAGAAGGCGTTTATTGGTTTATGAGTACATCTGCAATAGATCTTTGGATTCACATCTCTATGGTAAGATCAATTTCTCGGAAGCATTTATGTACATAAAACCATATTAGTTTAGTTATGGTACTTGCTGTCTCCAAGTTCATGATGCACCTAACAACTTTTGTTTTCCTGATTCTTCTCCCCTCTGTTTCACTTTTTTCTTGTGCCCAGAGTCCTGCAAACCTAGTGATGTTGACACATATCTGTCCTGTTAATCTATTCTTGAAATATCATTCAGGTCGTAATAGAGAAACATTGGAGTGGACTGCACGACAAAAGATTGCAGTTGGTGCTGCTCGTGGGCTGCGCTACCTCCACGAGGAATGTAGAGTTGGCTGCATAATCCATCGTGACATGAGACCAAACAACATCCTTGTCACACATGATTTTGAACCACTGGTATAGTCCTACTTTGCTGATTGTGGTGTAAAGTTGACCATTTATTCTTGTGTCTTTGGCATTAGGCAGCTTTCCATATAGGTTAAAGTTTCTGCATCCGATGCAATCAATCATCAGACAATTATCCTTCGTATTGACTGGTGGTGGACTATGTTGCATTAAACTTTCTGATTATGTTTGGAGTTTTGCTTAGGGAGGTCAATATATCCTACTCTTTGCTATTACAGTTATCTGCATGATAGGATGGCCTTATCTAAAGCAGATTTTATATGGAGCGATGCTTATCTATTGTCTGCTGAACTCTGCCAACCATCCAAATTTTTTTTGTGGTTCCTGTTGAACTCTTAATTTCATGTTATGATTGCCTGACAGGTTGGAGATTTTGGCCTGGCGCGATGGCAACCTGATGGAGACATGGGTGTGGATACAAGAGTTATTGGCACATTTGGGTGGGTTTTAAAATTTTCATCATAGGCAATTTCAACTTTTGAGTGCAGCTAACTAGAGAACTTTATTACTGTCTTGCAGTTATATGGCACCTGAATATGCGCAGACTGGGCAAATAACAGAGAAGGCTGATGTATACTCTTTTGGGGTTGTGTTAGTGGAACTTGTCACTGGGCGGAAGGCTGTTGACATTAACCGACCAAAGGGTCAGCAGCTTCTAACTGAATGGGTGAGTTGCATATTCGATCCTCGTTTCTCCCTAGTCAAGCCTATTTTTGTTTGGATAGCTAGGAGCCTTAGTCATTTTGCTTCACAGTAATGATTCATATGGTTTGTGGAACTCCACTCTGGTAGCCAATAGTTTTTTTCTGTTCTATATATAAACTACGATTTTGTGTTGAACTTGTGAGATTTGGATTGAACAGGCACGCCCATTCTTGGAAGAGTATGCAATTGACGAACTCATAGACCCACGACTTGGAGAGCGCTACTCTGAAAATGAGGTGCACTGCATGCTGCACGCAGCAAACCTGTGCATAAGACGTGACCCACATTCAAGGCCTCGCATGTCCCATGTTAGTGATGAAACTAAACTTTTTACATCTTCATATCCAGTGATAAAAGCTAGATTGCATGTATGCTTACCCCTTGTGTCTTGTGAATAAAGGTTCTTCGCATTCTTGAGGGTGACATGGTCGTGGAATCTGGTTCAATTACTGGCAGTAGTGATTCTGGGAGCAGAAGCTGGAGAATGCTGAACGAACAACAACATTACCAGGAGTACAGTAGCCCGGCTCAACAAGAAGCGCAAAGGGCAGGCGAGGGGAAACGCTCGTACAGTGCTTTGAGGGCCTCTTGGGACCGAGACAAGAAGAGTATCTCCAACAGATATTAGTGCTGTCTCATAATGCAGTGAAGCTGAGGTTGCCCAATCCTGTATTATTCCCTCACCCTACCTCCCGGTCTCAGTTTTTTTTTTTTGGGTTCATTTGTCTTCACTTGCTAGCAATTTGTAGGCTGAAAGCTTTTGCTGATACATTGTCCTGGTGTATAGTAGAAATGGTGATAGGTTTACAAGTATATTGAGCTGCAAGTTAGCTCATATTTTGTGTATGATTTGAGGAAATGCGATCACAAGTGGCCACAGTTATGCTTGGAATCTGAGTAACCTGATCGTACGCTGGCAATAGTTATGGAAAATCGTATGGTCACATGAGACTAGACTCTAGAGGCCTGATTATTTGGGATTTGGATCCCGATGTGATTGTTATACTGTTGCGTGAGCACGCTTTTTTTCTCGAAAAGTACTTAAGTTGTGGTATCTCCACGCTGTTGTTGTCAGTCACGCTGTATGCATTCGTTGCGCTACAGGTAACCTAGCTGGTATTGTGCAATAATGCCACATGAGTGGTTGCCTTCCACCACAGGGCCCGAGTTAGGGTGCTGACAGGTAATGGGAGGAGATGAAGAACGTCGTCTCAGACCAGCCGCAGCCGGCCATTGCGTCCTACCCGTACCCTCATTTATACAGTGGCGCACTGTAACGGCTGCTGGCCTACACCTGCAGCGCGTCTGGCAACAGGAAACAGGCAGAGAGAGAGAGAGAGAGGGCCTCCCAGTCCCGCACAGGTTGCTGCAAACGGCGAAAAGATGCTGGCTATCTAGCGCTTGCGTTGGGCCCGGCCCGAGAACCCGATAGACGGGACGGCTGCTGCTCTGCAACGCTAGAGCTAGTACTCAACTAGCCCAAAAATATCTAAACATGAGAGTTAGATTGTGCTAGTTGTAACTAGCCCACCCAAAAAACTAGTTCCCCAAAGAGCTAGGTCCCCAAAGAGGTGATTATAATTCTCACCTCATATGCAACTACAAAAAAAATGTTATAATTCACAAACCAAACATCCAAATAAAATTTTAATTACACCATTAAATTCGTTACCATAAATACTTTAAAATAAAATCTCACATAGATACATTTGGATGATTTGTAAAAATAATTTATTATCAAACTAGCTCAAACTAGCCTTGGATTTAAACACCCCTTTAGTTAGAGCTAGTTTAGGCTAATTTACAAATTAACTCTAACCTCTAGCTCTAGCCGAGCTAGTTTGATCCAAACAGGGCCCATGTCTGTCTCTGCTGGAGCTCTTGCCCCGGCCGCAAGCCCGCGCGCGACACGTCGGTCCAGGCCGGCCGGCATCGCGTCGCGTGGGCGTGGACACACACATCTATCACGTCCTGGCATCAACTGCATGTCAGCGGCCGCCAGAGCAGCGCTCATCATTGCCTGCGTTCCTGTGCGCCGCTCCAGACGCGACGACGGCGACGGCCAGGGGCCACCGGCGGGCCAATAGCTACGGTGTGGCTGCGACTGCGAGCAAGATGCCACTGTGGTGCGGCGTGGTGGTCCGTGCACGGTGGCGCAGGCAAGCAAGAGCAATCATCGTTCTCCTTCATGGAGGAACAGGGGGGTGCGCCTGAGCTGTTGACCCGGTGGTCCGGCCGGTGGTCGCAGAACTGGCCGTCTCGCCGGACCGCGGTCCACCCGTCCTCGCCCGTGGAGATCGATGTGTACTGCTGTGCTCTGCTAAAAGATAGGATAGGACTAGGGTCTCTTCTATTGGATGCCACCGCCGATCATAGTATACCAACGATTTTGAACCCTAGTAGAACTAGAATAGGAGCAGGTAATAATATCATTTTATTTAAACTAGCTATTTAAGATTTGATTGAAGTAAGACCTCTAGCTCTATTTAATTTAACACAAAAGCTTAAACGGATGAAGAAGATGGACAATTTATTTGAACTTTTTTGGCAATGTAAATTCTTGGCCAGGCTAAAAAGAAAACTTTGGTGACAAAAGAAAAAATATAAACGTTGGCTGACAGCATGGATATCCATTATGGGGACCAAGATCTTGAGTGTTGGGAATGCCTAGCCTCCAAGAAAACAACTATGGAGATGTTCACAAGGCATGACAGGGGGTTTAGCAGGGGGGTCCATTATGAAATATTTTTATAATATATTTATTTGGATTCATAAAAGTTAACACTAATTTTGTATAAACTAAGTCAAAATATATTTGCATAAAACTTATGATAGTTTGACTTAAGCTACATCTAGAATTGCTTTATTTTTTATGGACAGAAGTACTTAATCCGTTCCAAATTATAGTTCGTTTGACTTTTTCAACCCTAAGTTTGACCACTCGTCTTATTCAAATTTTTATGCAAAATATTATTTCTTTTGGTGGACTTACTTATTTAATAAACAGTCTACATGAATGACTTAAATTTGACTATGTTTGTATCAATTTTTTGAATAAGACGAGTGGTCAAAGTTAGGTTAAAAAAGTCAAACGAATTATAAATTAAAACAAAGGGAGTAGTATTTTATATTATACTATCAAGAAATGAGAAGGATGCACCGGAGAAATTCTCTAAGGGTCCGTTTTGATACTTCTATTCTGGAGGAATTAAAATCTTCTTAATATAGGCTATTTAGTTTGAAATTTGATATTTTTACTACTGTAATTTTCTTTTCATGTATGGCTATCCCAAATTCATTAGGTATTAAATTCCAAGAATCCAAAACAGAGTCTAAATGAAATATCTGGCACCAAAACGGCAGGTTTCATGCGAGTCCAATTGTAATGGACTCGGCCAAGCAACTTACCCCTTTTGGGTATAAAGGCTGCCTAGCCTATACCCAAATAAACAAGCAACGAACCTAGTATAACTATCTTTTTTTAACAGAAAAAGAAAGATAAGGTCTCAAATCGGACTATCGCGTTAGGAAATAACAAATCGTTTCTCTCCACTCCATCTGGAAAGCGATGCACGGTTGTCTTTTGAATAAAGATCACCAGACAAGAACGAGCTAGACCCATGCTGAGTAAAATCTTTTAACCGATAATGGTATCACAGGACATGCAGGCATCCTATTGAAAATTAAAAAGAAACATAAGCTTAACTGTGTCTGTGTGACAAACACCTGGCTCTGATATAGAGCGGCAGTACGGTACTAATGCATCGGATAGGTGCAAGGACACGGATTGTTTTAAGCAACTAGGCTTCGGAGCGTTCACTTCCCACCGAGTGAGGGAAACTGCGCTTGATCTTGAATCGCCGGTGCTGGCGCAGCAGCCCCCTCCCGAGGACTATACCCACCACGGAAACCCCCGCGGTCACCACGGCCTCTGCCACGACCACGACCCCGGCCACCAGGGCTGTAGTACCTTTCACCCTCAGCTGGCTTCAGAATTCATTGATACTAACATACTGCATGAGAAGAATAGAAAACGAACGTAAACCACTTGGAACTGGGGTGAATCGAAGAGTTTCATAGACTTAGTTTGGAGTGGGGCAAAAAGCTTTGGATGTTATACAGACCTTCTTGACACGTTCATCCCTTTCTGAGTTCTCTTTCTTCTTATCCTTGTCAGAACCCTGCCGCCATATGGTCAAATGAGCTTACTCTGTAAAAAGAAAGGAGCAAACCGTATATTATGTGCAAAGAGCAGGTGATAGATTGCTTTTACCAGCTTGATGAAAATTTCATCGGCACCCTTTTTCACTGAAAGCTGTTGCATGGACTGCAAACTCCTTGTCCACCTCAACCTTTCTCTCTTCCGACTTCAGTCCAAGTAAAGCTTTCCTTTTCTCCTCCAATACTTTCTCATATTCTTCCAATGTCATCTCCTGTAAAAATAGGTGGGATCAAATAAGATTTTAATTAAATGAAGCACAATCATGAGTTCATAGTAAAGAAGTTCATACTATCATAAGAGCAATAAAACAGTGCATACGACCATCTAGACTCAAGCAAACTAGAACAATAAACTATAATAATTTGACCTAAAGGGCTCAGAATTAGGAGCATACACAAAAGGTAATGCCAAAGGAAGTGTCACAAACACAATTCATACTAAAGGAACCCAAAGACAGAAAGAGGAAGCATTGCCATGACATAAATATTATTTAACCATATTACCAAACCCAATTGGTTAACATAAACCACATGACACAGGTTCTCCAAAAAAAGCTAATGGAGGTATGTTGTATGAGCATGAGGCATTCATGCGATTGATCAAGTGTGTTCGCATTTTTAATAGAGGACCATAAATGCACAGCAGCTTCCTGAATTCATGGCAAAAATTTTGTTGGATGTGCAAGACTCACTGGCAAAAAATCATGGCAAACCTTGACGCTGCCACCTAAGCTATCTATAGGCAGGGTGAACTTGAGAACTTGCAAAGCCAACAATTTTGTTGAATGTGCAAGACTCACTGGATCAATCAGCCGATGATCAGCACGGAAAAACAAGAGAATGGCAGACAATTTCTGAATATAATGTCAACACTATGATGTGGCTGTGCAAAGACAACACATTTTCCCATCATCTCTACAACTAAAACATTTGCAAGGGAATCGTTGACCCAGCGTCGCTCGCTCCAAGGCCCGCCCAGCGCTTCCCACGCATGCTCACAGGCCTGCCCGATGCTTCTCACACACCCCCCTCGCCTCCTCCAATCACGCTCCCTCCCCCACGTGATGACCCCGGCGAGAGAAGAAAACAGAAATCGCGTATCCTCCAGCACAAAGGCAAGATCGATCCCTCTCCCTCGCAGTCCTTGCTCCACCCTCGCCCTCACCATCACCGAACTGCATGGATGCTGCCAACAGCGGCGTTGGTTGGACGAGCCACGCCGTCCGGCGCGGACGCGAGGGAGGACATGGGCATGCGGCCTCCACGACCAGGCCGCGTACACCGACGCACAGGAGGTCGGCACATGACCGCTGCTGATTCACCGGACTGCATGAACACTGCCAACAGCAGCGTTGCCCAGACGCGAGGGAGGACGTGAGGAAGGAGGTGACCCAGTACCGCCCGGTGCTACCTACATCGCCAATCGGCTGCTTGAGGAATTGCCTACAAGGTTTGCTCAGTCCTTATCTCTTTAGTTCTTCTGATCTCAAAGAATTGACTGATTACCTAAGTAGACAAGACTAAGATGAGCTGTCAGAACATTTTGGTTCAATTCCTTGCGATTTGTTCACTGCTGCATGTTCTCACGTAATGTTTCAATCAATTGCCTTTTGTAATCTTTTTTATACAAATTACAAATTGATGATTTTTAGTGAATACCTGCTCAGACCTGCAACTTACTTTTCTTTGGAGTTGAAAATGTTTTGGTATGCATCATTTTTCCATTTTCACATTAGAAGATCTAGTGGAACAATTTTAGTTCGCCTGCTATTAAAAAAGACTGACATCATTCTTCAGTTTTAAATCTGAAGCCACCACCGCGCCAACATCGCCTTACCCTGAGCACGTCTTCGTCAATGACCGCCACCGCCGTGCCAGGCCTGTCTGCTCCAGTCGGTGAAAGTTCATTGCAGTTTATGAACATTGACTCAAAATCTTCCTGGTTACACTATTACATATAGCTTCCAACCTTTTTATGCTTTTTCCAGTGGCTGTTCATTGCAGTTTTTTCCTCAGTGCTTTTTTTTCAGGATAATATCTACTGTAGATTGCATATGTGGCGTGCTCACTGAATTTTTGGGGTGAGACTTGCAAGGCTTCTCCTTGGACTCTTAGAGAAGGGCATGCAGATAGAAACATGTGAAGTTGATATTTTTAATTACAATGATGCTTAAAAATTCTTTTCCTATCCAAAGACAACTTTTGCATGGACCAATATTTGCAATACTCCAGCTTTATTGATTTTATAGTTTGCAAGGTAACATTACATATGTGATATTGCCTCTGAGTTTGATCAGGTTAAAGTAATTTTTTTTCCTTCCCTGAATATTGGCAGAGGTGAACTGTTTCTATAGCATGCTTGCTGGGGCTTCGTGTCATGGTACTATAAAAAATCAGGTACCTTCTCTGTAAAATGTGGCTTACAAGCTGGTAAAATCAGGTACCTTGACCAAGGTATGCAGGCAGCAAGCTTATCGTAGAAATATTTTCTAGCTATAACAATTTCAGCAAACATACTTTAATTAAGGGCAAACATTATCTATGACACAAAAGATGTAGTAGAAATATATAGGAAATAGTTTGCCAAGCTTATGTTAATGAAAGGCAATCATTATCTGAGGAACCAAAGAGAGTAGAAATATTTCCTGGCAGTAGTTTAAAATTAAGAGTTCTTTCAGATATTTCAAAAGCAACATCACATTCTTCCTATATTTATGTTTTCAAAAAGAAGAGTTCAATCTGGTGATTTGTTGGTTCTTGTTCCTATATTTTCACAGCCAAGAGGTTATACTCAATGTTAATGCCCAGATCAAATGTAGTTCATGAATCATATGTACAGCCCTCCTCCTGGACAAGCCAACCATCATTCCTGAACATCAATGAGCAACAGGCAAGCCTCAATTTGCCTCCTTCTCTGTTTATTTCTATCCAAATTCCAGTTTGGCTCAACCTTCTCACACAACTGATCGGAAGATTATTTATGAGACATTGTTGTTGTTGCTGCTGTTCCTTGATGGGTTGTTTGGTGTAAATGTTAATTTGACTGCAGACAATTTTAGTAACAGATCATTAGGTACATGGGTTCCAACAACTTAACTAGGTTTCGAGAAAGATAATCTGGCAGGAGAGAGGATGTGTTCCATGTGCATACTTCCTGAAAGGAGTCCATCAAAGGATCATATGATTATTTGCTTCCCAACTGATACCAAGAGGTGAAGAGGATCAAATGAAATTGCAGATTAAGCAATGTTATTTGTCCATGTGAAATACTTGCATGTTAGTATCAGGGCTTGGGTTAGGAAATACTCCCTCCGGTCCATTTTCTGGCGCAATTTAGGATGACACGGTCTCCTAGATTACACTTTGACCGTTCATTTACTTTATATTATATTATTTATGTTTAAAAATATATAATCATTGGATAGTATAATTTCTTACAAATCTAATGGTATAAAGTTTGTGTTATAATATTTAAAAATTATTAGTCTAATTATAGGTCAAAGTTTTTAAAGTTTGAATCTTGATATGCGTGTACGCCAGATAAAATGGACCGGAGGGAGTAACAGTTTGGTTCAGAAAATTGGTTGTGTATCTCCAGTTTCCTTTGTTTTGCTGTAGCACAAAGCTGTTCTATCTTAATTATAGGGATGACATTAGCGAAAGTCAGTTTTATAAGATGCTGAACATTGAGTTTTATCAGGTGTTGAACTTTGAGTTTGGTTAAGAAACTATTTGGTGCCTACAGTTACTTTTAGTAGCATCTGTTAATTAGCAAAAGAACAGGAGTTGAGGTAATTTAGTTGGCATCTATACATATTACCTTCATACTGAATCATTTGGATTTTGGAGTGAGACTCAGTTAGATTAGTGGAAAGATTTGAGTTTTTCAAATAGGTTTCAGTGTGACAACTGGTTGTCACTTATGCCAGTTCAGGATCTTTGCAAATACTGAGAAGAACATTAAGTCTGCATTTTGTTTAGGCAGACTTATAAATAGTTTGGCCTTCTCCTTTGAAGTAACGTTTAACTTGACAAGGAAGTTCATTTCCCAAAAAAAAAACCATCTAAAAAATCTTGAAAAATAAGTGCAGAAAACTAATTTTGAGGCCTGGTTCCCACCGTTTTGGAATATTCGTAGCCTGAACCAGTGAACCCTCAATTTTGGAATAATGCTATAAGTTCTCTTGTGAACAGAATTTGAATATTTGTAACCTAACCCTTCCACTTTGGAATAGACCATCCTAGCTGCACTGCAATTTGCATTAATTTAATCACTGAATATATGGCTTGCTGCAAAAAGTTTTTGGCAGTGCTGGGATATATACCCGAGCAGTGAGGAATGGCCCTCACAAACATGTGGTACCTGGTGAAGCTTGGCAGCAGCGTGGGAGCCGTGCCCATGGCCTGTTGAGTTCAACACATCAGGATCTGAGAGGACATGACACGACGACACAAGGCCTTTGACAGATTAACCAAATAGTCCTACCATATCATTAGGTCTTCGACAGCTTAGTCAAATGGTCATAACATTACAGTGTAGAAAATGATGACTAGTACTAATTTATGCAACTCTTTGCATATTCTCTTTATGCAATTTTGTCCGGCGATCTGTAGATTAGCAATAAGGGTCTGCTTCTGGGACGATAGATGCTGTATGTTCTCTCCCTCTCATCTCTGCTTCAGCGAAAACCATGTAATATTGATATCGGCAATATTATGAACATCAAGCTCAAAGTGTAATCTTTTTTACTTGAATTACTTTTGTCCACATTGGTTTTGTCGTACTTAAATGCTCTCTCCACGCGTTTATTTTGGTCTCATTGTTGGCTTATCATCAAATGAAACATTACTGAAGAAGAGTAGTGAATAGGAGAGACCATTGTGACTTAAATATGTGGGTCATTAATGCATACATATAGAATAAGATGAATAGGAGAGACAGGAGTGATCCAACCTATGCTAGCAACGAACGGATATATTAGAGATAATTCACACAAAAAAAAAGAGGCGGTGATGAAAGCACCAAATGTAAGTGGGGAGGTGAAATGAGGGGAAAGCTCAAGCAAATGAGCGGGGATGGGAAATGAGGGGAGAGCTTAAGCAAATACGCAGCTCAGCTCCACAGGTATGGTAACTCCATGGGTATGGTAACTAAGGGCGTGTTTGGAAGCAGGCCGGAAGGGTGGCTCGAGCTCTCCAGGTGCAACATCTTATGTTTGTTTCTCCGGCCCAGCATCGGAGTCCGCGCTGCACAGGATCCAAAGCAGCTTGGGCCAGGCTCCCCAGCGAAGCTCCTCCCCACCGTTTTTCAGAGGCAGGCTCGCGTGGGCGCGTGTGGGCTCACGTGGGGACTCATCTCCCTCTCGTCGTCAGACCCAGATGCCATTTGAGCCGGCAAACAAACACGGTCTCTATTGGGTCTGCCTTGCCACCAAACAAGGAAGGTTGCACCGGGTTAGCCTGGTTGTGGCTGGCTTAGGCCTGGCAGCCGGGCCTGGCTGCCTTCGTGCAACGCTCCAAACACGCCCTAAAGTTTAAACTTTTAGGGCGGCAAAGTGAAATGCATATCAGGTCGGTTGACTACAGCTGAATGGCTCAAACGAAACCCAAATATCAAGCAACAACAGCTAAGGAGTCAACAAACACACGTCTCAAAGTAGAAGCCAACGACAAAAAGATTGTGTACCAGCGCAAAAATCACAAGGCTAAAATACAATAAAAGTGTAAATTTGTTGCTCCCGTTGCAACGCACGGGCATTAACCTAGTCAGTACTCAAGTTAAAACACAGAAAACAGCTAGCTATTGACTGCAGCTAAGCAGAATCATTCAGTACATGCAGTTACACAGTTGTAAAACCACATACTTTAGGTGGAGCACAGCACACAGATGGCATCTTCCCAGCTCAGAAGGACTAGATTGACTACAAGTATATAATGGTAATAAAGACAATATACACTTCAATGACTAGTCCTTCAGTACTTGTTATGGCAGTGGTTAATTTAAGCATAAATGAAAAATCTGTAGATTGTATTTTTACATCTTTCACCAGTAAGTGTGCAGGATGAATTCTATAACTGATTAGGAAAAGCCTCCATTGTTGCCTCCCATTAGAAGGATTGCAAGTATTATAGTGTGAATGGAAATAAGTCAATGATTTCAATCTGTGACCTTCTAGAATTCCAGCAACAATATTTATGAATCGCACATCTTATGCTGCACCACAGATCTGGGTGTAGGTACAAACATATTGAATAACTAGCACTGAGGATATTTAGGTTAGTTAAGACTTGGAAGAACAGCTTTGGCTGGCATCCAAGATAACTTGTCAGACGTAAAAAAACAACTACAACAAGCGTTGCATGATAGCTTTAGGAAATCAGAGACAAAGTCATATCTAAACTGCAGCTTCAGCACTTACCATTTGAATGTATCAACTACAGAGGATCAACAATTGTATACTGCTAAAAACTCAAAGAGTCAATTGATGCACTAACCAAACATGAAGTTTATTTAACCTTTCATGCATCACTTCTAATTACATTCATGTGCTTCTATCATGTGTACCTAGAGAACACATGTCATTTTCCATGTGTATCCTGAGAAGCTTCAGGGAGCTCAGCTAGCTGTCTGATATTGTCCAATGTTTAAACCGGAAGCCATAACAACGTTTAACGCAGATATTTAACATCTAAAATATTGTTACCTAAACTGCAGAAACAACTTAAATTGTTTGACGGTATACAAGAATGATAAGATTTGGCACACCACTAGGAGGCAACAAATGCTAAAGCTTTACACTTTCAAGCAAAAACTGAAAACATGACAGTAGCAGACAATGTTAGACATAATCTGCTGCCTTCCTACTCTGTACCTGGGCAGCAGGGTCTTGGCATGTTTGTCAACCCTGCTGTACCTCTATCTACTGTATAGGTATGGCAAATAGTGCCTGGTAGTGGCTGACATCAGCCATAGTAGGTAGGTGTTGACAATAGTGGTACTTATGTACTTTAGTTGGTAGCTAGAGCCTCTATATGTAGCAGCTCCTGCATGTCAATGAAAATCAGTTCAGTTTCCCACATCCAGAGAGCAATACCAGCAGCAGAACTGCAGCTCGTGAGTGTGTGTGTATTTTATGCTCACCCCTTTCTTCCACCTCTAGCTCCAGTGTGTGAGGGTGCAGGTGAGTGGTTTACTCACCTTGCTGTTGATCCAGGGACCAACAGACAAGAAACAAGACAGCTTTTAGTTATGCCATCCACTACATGCAAGATGGGTTGTTCTGAAACTATTTTCAGACAATTCTAGCACTGAAATTATGTTTTAACTTGTAAGCATGTGCCATTAAAGCTTGAGCTAGAAAACAAAATAAACTTCAATCTTAAAGAAATTTTGTTTCTTCACGTCATAACACATCAATATCATTTATGGAGCGAGAAATGATATTTCTTCAAGCCCGCAACAGTACAGCATACATGAAACTTGATTTCATGAGATAAAGAATACGACTTGTACCTTATCTTCAGGCTCCTCCACTTCAGTTGGTTCGCCCTCCTTGCCCTTCTCAGCCTCAGACTGTGGCACCTCCTCCAGTTTGTTTTCATCCTCAGCCACAGCAGGAGCCCCCTCAGTTTCTACTGTTTCTCTGATGATTTGGAGAACACAAAGAGTTACACATTGAGTTAATCCTCCATATCACATATACCTCCAGAATAGCAAATACAAAAAATACAAAATTTTAAAAGAAAACTAACTGTGCAAGGTCCTCATCAGTCACAGTTCCCCAGTTGCCACGGCCAGCTCCCTCACGCTTCATTTCATATCCTCTACCTGTTCCACTGTGGCGCTCATAGGCCCGGTGAGGGTGCCGAGCAGATTCATCACCAGCCTCACCATCAGAATAGCCACCACGGCGACCACCACCACGGTAAGGCTGACGTGGTCCACGACCTCTTTCCATAGCCTTTCCATCACCTTCCTCTCTCCGCTGGAAGCCACTATCTCCAAAACCACCACCACCGTAACCTCCCTCAACACCATTGGCATTGCCCTCACCAAATTCACGCCTTGGGCCCGTCCTGCCTCCACGGAAGCTACCTCTACCACGTCCTGCCCCATCACGAGCTGGAGCGCCATAGTTCCTGGACTCCTTCACTGCAAAGCAATGACACATCAATATAATCCCATGTTAACAACCTGTTTCTCTACAAATTTGTAACATCTAGAACAAATGAGAAATAAAAATCAAATGTAAGAACTGAACAGACAGGTGTAACCACAGACATCTCGCAAGCTAAATGATCCGCTCTTCAGTGTACCAAATCAACACGTATGTACAGCAATCCCGATTCGCCGTGGTACATTTCAGCCCCAAATCCCCTGATTCTCGCATCAGATACAGAACACGAAACCCAAAACCTTCCGATCTGATTCGAACGGAGCCATGTATGAACTCACCAGACTGCGCGGGCGGTGGCGGCTTGGTGGGCAGCTTGGCCGGGGCGGCGGGCGCTGGCTTGGGCGACGCGGCCGCCTTCTTCTCGGCGGCCGCGATGAGGTGCGAGGGGTCGTCGTTGTCGACGTCGACGAGGAGATCGAACTGGTTCTTCGTGCCCATGGCGCCCCTCACCTGGCCTAAAACTCCACTCACAAATCACAGGAAATACCAATCCGACCCTTCAATCAGCAACCTAGAACAGCCACGCCGTCGAAAAGACCGCCATGGATGGGCAAATCGTATCGACGCGAGAGGTAGTCTAGTCTAGGGTTTAGAGACGAAGGTGGAACGAAGACGGCTACCACTTGCGGAAGCCAGAGAGAGAGGGAGAGAGTAAAACCCTAGCCGCCACTGAGGACTGAGGAGCGGTTGTTTTGTCATTTGGCCTGACTCTTCTTATCCAATGGGCCTTAGTGTTGGGAAAGGTTCCATTTTCTTAACTGGGCCTCTATAGTTTTTTTTTTCTACAGAGGCTTTCATGGAGGTGGGTTTTATTAGGGTGGGTGGTTTGGTTATAGTAACAATAATTTTATCTTTTTTATTTATTTTGATTGAATCATTAAAATTATAGTAAACTATAGAAAAATTATAAAATAGAAAATCAAAATTTTTGACTTCACATGATTACATCTACACAGTGAACATATAATATGGTATATTTTTATATAAAGTTTGTCCTACGAAGATTTTGTTCTTTTCTTTTTTATTTATTTGATTGAATCTTTGAAAAATCATAGTAACTCAAAAAAATCATAAAATATAAAATTTATTTTTTTTTGAATCCAAATAAGTATATATACAAAGTGAATACATAATATTATATGTTTTAGTTTAACAAAATAATTATAGAAGCTGAAGTTTTGAATTATTTCAATTAATTATAGAAAAAACTTAGATCTAAAGTTACAACAAAACTTTTATACTAAATCATACCATATTATATATCCAGTGTGTAGATATACTCGTGTGTAGTCCAACAAAATTGAATTATCTTTTTTATGATTTTTTTTGTGATTTACTATGATTTTTCAAATATTTAGCCAAATAAATAAAAAAGAAAAACCTTCGTAGGAAAACTTTTGTACTAAAGTATAACATATTATATCTTCACTATGTAGATCTACTCATGTGGAGTCCAACAAACTTTGTTTTTCCATTTTATAATTTTTTATTTACTATATTTTTTAAAATGTTTAGCAGAAATAAAAAAATAAAAAGACAAAACCACAGTCACCGTAGCAAAACCACCCTTCACTATAGCAAAACTGCTCTAGGAAGGTAAAATACATGGTTTGAAAAGTTAATTATCTGTCATTTTCAAGTTCCATATCACAAATTTGACTCGATTTATACAAAATACGTGCAACATTTGTATCGCTAAATAAATTTATTAAAAAATTAGATTCAAATACCTTTCCAATGATATTATGCATCATGAATATTAATATTTTTTAATATATATTTTATTAAAATTTTATCTCAAAAAGTGAAAACAACGTATATTTTGAGACGGAGGGAGTAAGAATGAGAATGTCTAGATAGGCAGCTAGTGACATATTTCTCGAGTTGAACCAAAAAAAGAAATTCATGTCTTTTCTAGCCAAAAGATCGTACCCACGTCAAGGGATTCACGGCGCAATGGCAAAGGCCATTGGTTGGGGGCTCCCACCCAGGGTTCAAATCCTGGGTGCGACACTTTATTTTGGATTTATTCCAGGATTTTTCGGCGTTATGCATTAAGTGGTAGGTGACGTTCTCGTCAACAGCGAGACGCCTATGGTGACTCAAAAAAAAAAGATCGTACCCACAACTATCCCATGGCCACATTGGATCAGCTTTTTCGGTAAGCTATGCAACATTCTTAAGGCTCTTAGAGCAGTACGTTCAGATATGCTTACATACTTTTATCGATGAGAGTTTAAGAATAACATGATGATTTTATTCGAGATTGTAGGGTATATAGGTTTTACAAGGTTAAAGGTGGAAGGTGCAAATCATCAATACCAGGGCAACCATTGAAAATATATCTTAACTGACCAGTACATATGAAATTTATGAATACATATCATATACATGTACAATACATATGACGATGTTGCAACTAAATAACCACTTTCCCATTTTATAGTGCCACAAATAACCACTCGGATCGGTCCACTGTGGATTCTACGTGTGTAAGTTCATGAGACAAAATAGATGATACGTCAAGAACTCTTCTAAGGTAATATAAATAACAGTCATGAATGTAGTTCTAACATTAAAGGTGTGAATGTATTATCAAGTGTAGATATATGATGTTTATAAACTTCATTTCTAGGACTTTGATGTAAAAAATTTGAAAACATGACCGAACATACTTTATATAACATAGTTGAAAATTTGTGCTCATTCATCTTGAAAGAAGTCATTCCATGCAATAGAAAATATCATGACACTACTAGCATCTTAGCTAGCCCATAGTATAGAGTGCTCATAAAGATTATTAGGCTGCAACTTAGTCGAGAAAGTTAGCACTACTACACAGAGGGCTTTTGGTCCCGGTTGGGAAGGGTCTTTAGTCCCGGTTTTCCCAACCGGGACTAGGAATTCGGGACCCTTTAGTCCCGGTTGGTGGAAACCCCGGGACTAAAGATCCATCCAGTTAAAAAGAAATAAAGCCACCCACCACAACTGTAACCTATGAGATTCGAAACCAAGACCTCATGCAATGCCTCGCGTGTAGCTTACCGCCCCACCTACACTACACATCTAATAATAAAGGAGACGTTTTCCTTTTGAACCAACTCATCAAGGGACTTTTAGTCCCGGTTTGTAACACCAACCGGGACTAAAGATCTATTAGTCTTGAACACAAAATTTTTCGAAACTAAAGCTCATTTTGGACATCAATCAAAGGCTTGTTCTCTAGTAGTGTACTCTCTCCGTCCCTAAATAATTGTCTTTCTCACTTTTCAAAAAATAACTTGGATTAATTTTATATAAAAAACTATTACTATTTATGATACATAATTGATATCATTAGATAGATATTTTAATCTAGTTTTTCAATAAATTTTTTTGGAGACATAAATGTAACACATATTTTATATAAATCGAGTCAAAGTTGTGACACGGAAACCCAAAACGACGTTTAATAGAGGACGGGGGAGTAGAGCACTTATGAAAACTTTGATGTATATAGTGTGTAATGTAAATATATTTAACTTTATATTTGTGAGCACAAAACAATTTTAACATGCTAATCATGTCAAAAAAAAATTAACATGCTAATTATATATGTATGAAATAATTAAATACCATGCTGCTACAATTGAACATATAAGGTTTACTAGTTTTCAATATATATATATAGGGTCTCGTTTAAATTTCATAAAATGACAGGAAAACTTACCACAAGCGGTTGACTAAAGGGATCCGTCTGTAGAAAACCATTTACACTGATGTTTCACTTTAGTGAGCCGTATGTGGAAATCGATTTTCACAGACAGTTCTCAAGTAACCTCCTATATAGTGGATCTATTTCCACTGGTCTAGCGTTGGCGGTTCTAAGAATCGCTAGTGCAAATGGATTACCAATCGCCTGTATAGTGCTTATGTGTACTTAGTGTAGTGGTCTATGTTTTGGATTATTCTTGGGATCATATATAAGCAGCTTGACTCTCCATTGTGTAGTCGTTGCCTTGTTAGCTGCAGAGCGGAGAGGAGCCAAGCACAACTAGTCAATCACCTAGCAATCTAGCACAAAGAGGCCAGCCAGCAACGAAACCAGTACCGCACGTACACTCCGGCCGATCAATTATCCAAGCAAATTGTATACTACATGAGAATGGAAACACTAGAAATTAAAGCTCGTTTTATGTACGTACAGTGCGCTGCCACGTGGAAGGAAAACACGGCATGCATGCATGGATCAGCAGCGCGCGGCATGATGTACAATGTGCAGCAGAAGAATCACTACTACAGAAACACATTCATTACCGGCTCATCACTGCCGGTTGTGTTTGGGCCGGCAGTGATAAGCATCACTGTCGGTTCGTGGTTTCAACCGGCAGTGATATCTCTCTACCGTATTACTGCCGGTTCAAGCCACGAACCTTCAGTGATGTATTGTTTCACTGTCGGTTCGTGGCTTGAACCGACAGTGATACGGCGGGGTTTGTATTTAAATGGGCACTGGCGCGCTCCGAAATATTCAGACGCGCGTCAGTGCCCACTCAGCCCACGCCGCCGCCCACGACGACGCCGCCGCCCTCCACGGCCACGCCGCCGCAGCACGCAACACGCCAAGCAATGCCGCCGCCGCAGCACGCAGCAGGCAGGAGGACGACGCTCCACGCCAGCGTCCTCGCCACAACTCCAAGCACCGCGGACCTCCCTCCACGACGTCAAGCACCGCGGACCTCCCTCCACGGTACCATGGTGTTTGACGAAATGCTTATTTGAGATGTTATTTGATATGTATTAGTATATGTTAGATAGAGAGATTGATAGATATGTAGAGAAAGATAGATAGAGAGAAAGATAGATAGAGAGATGGATAGAGAGGATAGATAATCTTAGTATATGTTATTTTATATGTGATATGAAATTTAATATAGATAATAGATAGATATATAGAGAAAGATAGATAGAGAGATAGATAGATAGAGAGGGATAGATAATCTTAGTATATGTTATTTGATATGTGATTTAATATATATATATATATATATATATATATATATATATATATATATATAGATGGTTGGACGTCGTAATCTCCCACCACCAGTAGAAAATGGTTGGAATGGTTATTATACTTGGATGAGTTTCGATCCGGTATTGCCAGTAGTACCGCAGAATTATCCAAACATAGTAAGTTAATCAATATATGTTTCATATATATGACTAGATCATCCAAGTTAATTAACATGTCTTATATGTACTGTAGATGATTGATCCAATATATTGGCTTAAAGAAACACTTGTCTATTTTGGGTTGACAATGTGGATGTTCAGATTAATCGTGTAAACAATGGTCCACAACTCCAATGTCGTATTTTATTTTCAATTGTCGTTAGGATGGGTCATGGTCATGGTCGTGGTAGTGGTCGTGGCCGCGGTGATGTTGGCGGGCGCAATGTGTTAGAAATCTCAGAGGTGGGAATACAGACACCCTAGCGTGGTCTTGCTATTAAGTATGTTGTTTTTGCTTGTGCTGTCACGCTCTCAATAAATGGGATCACACTTCCTACTCTGTCATCAATGAAGATTGAAGTTATTAATCGCAACATGTATCATGATCTTCGGGGTTTCCGTGCACGAATGGCTCAGAACTCGCCAATGGTAAGTTTAAGACTCATAGCTTATACCTACATTTGTTGTTATATGTTGTCAATATTGCTCTCATAATTAACCATATACTTATAGGTAGAGGAGTATGACATGACCTATGCAGGGTGTAGTTTTGAAGCCAGTCTGAACGAAGTAATGGATGCATTGGGTTATGACTGACAATATGCTGATGAAGAGCCAACATTAACTACTGCAGGCTTTCAAGCAAAGTTGGTTGTAACTAAGAAGAGAGACTCACCAACTACTTGACCACCGTTAAACATAGTTAGTACATCATGTGCTCGTAAGTGTGAAGCAACAGAGAGTGTACTATTTAATACGTTGTTGTTCATCGATGAGATTTTTAGTTACAAGATAAGTGACTTACACTTCACCGAATTGATAGTACTAAATCGTTAAACTATTGTACAATAAGATTGACAGTTCTATAAATTTCTGTAATATAAATGTTGATGGTTTCTGTAATATAATGTTGATGGTAAAAATTGTAATATAATACAAATTGTAAAAATTAAATCACTGCCGGATCAATTATAACCAACAATGATATAAAACATACAATGTCGGTTGGTTAAATGAACCGATAGTGATGGTTCAAACATTACCATCGATTTGTAACACGAACCGGCAGTGATATGATGAGATGACCTCATCAGTGTCGAAGTGGTTGTGCCGGTTCAAAAACCGCCACTGAAGAAAGGTTTTGAACCGGCACTGATTTGGATTTCTTGAGTAGTGAATCTTTTCAATCTTCACTCTTCACGTTGCACATGGACCGAAGTGTCGCACAACGAAGCTAGGAAGCTTAAACCTTACGTACGCCGATCCTGCACTCTTCACGTTGCACATGGACCGAAGTGTCGCACAACGAAGCTAGGAAGCTTAAACCTTACGTACGCCGATCCTGCACTCCGTACACATATTCAATCAACCATATAAAGGAATTGAACTAGCCACAATTAGCCATGCGTTACACGAAGGATTGAGAAGCTCGCAAAGTTGACTAGCCACTACTACTACTACAGTACTACTACTGTTACTACACGTGTTACTACTACTATTGTTGTTACTGCACGTGTTAATAAGAGTAAGAACAATAATTGACTTATAGTCAAACAAATGCTGATGTGGAGGAAAGAGAAGAGGAGAGAGAAACTCTCATGCAAGCACCAAGCTGGACACGGAAGCATATGTAATTGTAGGCCCAAATAATAATTGTTGTGAGGAGGAATAGGAAAAAAAATTTATAGCTAAGCAAGAGACATCTTATTGTATAACTTAACTCTTATAGCTTGGCTTATAGCCAAGCACCAGACCCGTAGATTGACAGGTGTAAGATGGGCAAATGTTCTGGGCCTCCAAAATTTAAGGGCCTCCAAATTTATACTTTACTAATTAACAATAGCTAATCTATTAGATCAAAAAAAATATAGCATATCCAAACATATTTGTAATTCATACTTTGTTAATTAGATCATCTCACTAATTCAAATGGACATTTTAACTGCTATTAGGCTTCTTAATTAGCTTCTCTGACCTATATTTAATATTTTGTTCAGGGGTCTCCAAATCGTAGGTACGGCCCTACAAGCACTATTGGCTCTACTATTGACCTTGCTTACTTCACGTGTTTGCGTGTAACTGTTAGTACCCCGTACAGTGTGTACATCGAACGAGTCGCTGTAGATGCGTGCTCTCTCTCGCATTGAGCCTTGAGCGCCAATCCTCTTATGCGTGCTCGATCGATCGCCTTTCCACTTATTTTGGCTGGCAACCAATCCATCTCCGATTCGGCAAGGCGGGGGCCGGGCAAGCAACTGCATGCGAGTGCGAGTCCAACGGCGCGCGTGCGCCGTGCGCAATCCCAATCCGGCATCGATCGCGCTAGCTCGTCAGTGAGCCTCGGCCCTCGTGCTTGGGCTTCCGGCGTCAACTAGCGCGCGCGGATTCCACGGCGGCCCGGTCCAATGGCGCGCGACAAGGATCATCCTCTGGGCTTGATTCTTGATTCCGTCCTGATTCGCTCCTTCTTCGCGACGTTCGGCAATTTTATTTATAGATGTACAAGCACATCATTGGACACGGGAAAGGTGAGGTGTTTTGACTATGTACTATATAGTTGCTTATTTATTATTCCAAAAAAAAAAACAAGCTAGGGCAAGCAAACATATACTATGCACACTATTCTATCTATATACTCGTAGTACCTTGGGGTCATTTCCGAAATATTGAGCCGATGGATACCAAAATTGATGGTCTTACTGCTGAGGGGCACACATTCACCACTAACAAGCCAATAAGTTGATTCCTTAGACCAGTCTCAATACAGATTTAATGAGAATTTTACGGTATTAAATAGACTCATGTGACATAATATAAATAAAGAAAACTTGCCGACACCTTTTTTTTCCTAGTCTTAGAAACTGAGACACGAAAATCTAGAAAACACTGTCCTAGCTTATATACAAGCAACCATGAGCTCGCTCTCGTTCTTGATTACTTGATCCGATTATAGATAAAGAGAACCCTATTTATTATGCTTAAACTTTTCTAGAAGGAATCAGAATGGTATAGTAGAATGACTATTCAATATCTCTTTTTTAAAGTTATCATCACCATGCTAAGCATCAGGCAATATATATATATATATATATATATATATATATATATATATATATATATATATATATATATATTATCATTAATGAGGAGTGATTGTTATTGAAGTATAAGTGAGTTCTCCATATTTCTCATCAGCTTAAGCTTGTGTGTATGCTATCTTGGTTCCTCTTGATCTGCAACTTCCGCCACCGGTTTCTATTCTAATATAAAAGAGTGCATTTTTAGATTTGGTTGAAATCAAATTAGTTTAGGTATAAATAAGTATATAGAAAATAATATGAACAATTATAATTCTAAATAGTTATACTATGGAAACATATCCTATGATAATCAAGTGGTACTTATTTGATATTATAAATCTTAGTTTTTTTTTAAAAAAATGGTCCAAATTATTTAGATGGATCGATTAAGAATCGTAGCCAGAAGTGCGCACCATTTAGGATATTAGAGAGTGTTTTAATAAATCAAAATATATTTTTGTAAAGTACGGAGTACTCCACTAGATAAATTACATATATGATTTTTATGTTCCCAACCTAAAAATGCATGTTGATTGCTATTTAATAGTATGTTCAGATGTGTCTCCTAAGGCACATAGTACTCCTCCCATACCGGATCATAATATATATATATATGATTTTTATGTTCCCAACCTAAAAATGCATGTTGATTGCTATTTAATAGTATGTTCAGATGTGTCTCCTAAGGCACGTAGTACTCCTCCCATAAAACATCATAATATATATGCATGTTTTGGCTTTTCTAGATATATAGCTTTTGGTCTTAAAAATAGATATATAATTTTTATTATGCATTTTAATATACACTGTATCTAGATACTTGGTAAAAACAATGCGTCTAGAAAAACAAAATATTTTATAATTCGAAAATGGAGGGACTAGTATAAACACTATTTCCCCTACTTCTTTAGCATCTTGAGAGGGTCAAGGTAGCTTTCTTTGGCAAGCGTAGTTTGACAATTGGGATTTGTGAGTGCAGAAATGCAAACAGAATCATTGCAAGCTTGCAACCGGTGAGTCAAGTGTAAAATAAGTACTCTTCTGTATAAAGTGTATCAAAACTGATTGCATATATGGTAAAGTATTTCTCTTTCCGCTAAAGATAAAGGAACCATCATGGCGGTACAGGAAGAAGAAGCATCAAATTGAGCAACTTGCATGATTGTTGTCTGCACATTGGGTGCAGAAAAGAATAGCACATACATATATGCCAAGTCACAGGATCCCTTGATGGAACAAAAAGCAAATAGAATGTTCAGACAGTGCATGAAGCTCCCTAGCTAGCCGTGGATGAGGAATCATTCATTTATTTGTTGACAAGCATATATATGGATGAGGAACATTGAGCACAGAAAAGCCGAATATTCCTGGGTTAAATCAACAAAGCCATCTCTTATGATAAACCTGCTGATAAGATAATGATGCGGGTTGATCAAGAATTTTCCGCTAAATAAAGCAGCATTTGTTAGTGCAGATCACATCTCATGCTTACAGGTCACAGCTGGATTAGGCAACAATGTGCATGCTGCCCCAGCTGCCTGGCTCAGTAGCATGCATATCTCTGAATGCATGCATGGCTGATCCGATCCGGTGGCTAAGCTGTCTGATTAATATCTTAACGCTGGGCAGTGAAAGAACAACACCTAAACAAACAATCTTATCCCCGTCTTATCTGCCCCAAACATGCTACATAAAATTGGGTAATGGCTGTCCCCATCATGGACGACTAGCACGCACTCTGCTCAAATCTTCTCCGCTTTATCAGTGGATCGAAGATTCTGAGCAGAGGAAAAGCAGCTGCAACAGCCTGTGGTTCGCAGGACCGGAGATAACGAAAAATAGTCTTGTGTGCAGGGATTCGATTAGTTAGAATACTGGTGTTAGAGATAGGATAACAATGATTAAAGTTCTAGGCCACTTCGCCCAATCCAAAGCTTCTTCAATTCGTCTCCACCAGCATTAGCCGGCATGCTTTAGTTCCCAGAATTGGCAGTACGTTGACAGTGCTTCTTTCCTGGTCGTCCTGGACAAATCATGTAAGTTACAGTATATGGTAAGCCAGATGTGTATTTTAACAGTTAGATAAGGGGGCCCATCAATGGAGAGTCAATGTAATTTTTTCTGAGTTGATTAATGTTTCAGAAAATATCACCTTCTTCCCCACCCCCCACCCCAAAATGAGAGGTAATAAAAGTAACCTTGATTCAAAAGATAAAAAAAAAGTTTGATAAAAACCGATGTTTAAGCTAAACATTCTCAAATGGCCCTGGTTCCCTTACGGATTAAGCAAAGTGACGCTATAGCTAACACACAATCTCCTTGTGGTCCTCTGTTTTCCTTTAATTAAATACATATAAGCGGTAGATAACATAACACGCAGCTAGCGTACGTGCATGCATGCGGATTGCACGTGCGGGAGCTTGAGTTAGAAAGTCGTCGGGAACTCTTACGTCTGATATGTGACCACGGCGTGTCAACTTAACTTCTGACAGTTGAACCTATTGCTAATAATTTAACACTATTGCTAATAAATGCAGCAGATTCATTCATCATTTTATTTCGACTTTTGTATAAGGTTTATTTCAATTTCTCATTTCTCCAACTGTGTCTACCTCTTCATCCTGTAATATAGTGAATTCTATAAATTTTAAGACAACTTAAAAAACACTTAAATGGTGCATGAACCGGCCATGGATTATATACAATTAAGGAGTTTATATCCTCAAATTATGTTTTTAACAAACTTTGCCAAATCTAGACATAGTCATTGCGTAGAATGTATTACATTTAAGTAGAAAATTTAGAAGTCATAATGCATTATATTTCATCAGGGCACATGGAGTACATATGTTGTTTTATTCTCATTGAAATAAAATTTGGAGCAACCATTGTGTAGGCATTCCGCATTCCCCACAAAGAACAATTTTGTCATTCTAGGCATACTCGCAGTTTCGAAATATCTACAAAAAGAACAATTTAGGATATTTCATATTGGAGTAAGTATACTAAATGTCTTTATATGACATGGAGGTTTGTGTAGCTAAAGCCCTCCTTATGAACCATAGTTCATTTGATCAAGTCATATTTCCTTTTAAGCTGATCAAGTTATATTTCTTTTTAAGCTACCTCCTTGTCAAAAGAAGGTCGTTGGAAACTTTTTTACCATAGTTTTAGTGTGCAAACACATAGATATATAACAAACTGGGACATTAGTTAAGCTAGAGTCAATGCAATAAGAGTTGTTCTCTGACAATGGATAGAGAACTGCATTTTTAGGTATCCAATCTTTTTTCAGATTTCTCTTTCAGAGAAAGCCATGACATACCTGAAGTCTTGCAAGGACTAACTCGAACTCCCATATATCTTATGGGGAAACTTCCAATTTTGCAATCAGAAAATTATCATATCTTGAAAGCTTATTATTTCCCCATGAATCACGAGGACTTCACTTTTTCATGAAGTTTGTGCTAAGCCCTGACGTCAACTCATATAGATATACCAGAAAGTTCATATTTCTTACAATTTCCAAGCTATATTGTAAGATAGACACACCATTACTTGGAATAACATGTTTTTTCCAATCCAATAATTTTGTCATTACTTTGATCCTTTAATAACATATGAGTTAATCACAAGGTTACTTTTTAAAAGATAATACACTTGATAATGTTGTCCTTGTAATATTTTCTCATGTAATCTATCCATGGCTATATTATGATTTTTGCTACCTAGGATTAGATATTCTTCCTGGTTAGAGTTGCTTGGTCTAGAGTTAAATCCAAATATACCTTTAGTGCTACGATGTGTGAAAGCGTATCTCGAATGATGTTAGACTAAATCACCTCACATCTCAAGATTAATGTTACACTAAATCACCTCACATCTCAAGATTAATTAATTTTATCGACGTTTGCCCCTCCCCCTCCTAATTTTTACCTAAACCCGTGAAATTGTAGGTAAAATTTTGACCGTTTTGATTACATCTTTTCTGAAAAAAAATCTCCATTGGTTAGAGAAGTGAGAGTTAAAATTTCATTGGATGTGGACCTAGATTGTCTAATCAGATTTCAGGTTTGGAGCTTGAGGTTTTTCTTAAGTTCATCTTTTCTTGGTTCATGTAAGATCTATGAAATTGAAGGTGGAGTCTTGATCTTTCTTATGGATCTTTTAGACAAGCACTCACCTTGTAGTGGAAAGTTCTATGGGAATTTTATCAGAAGGTTCGAAGGTTGTTTGATTGATATTTTTTTTCAAATTTGTAATTATTTGTCCATATGTTCTATTTGAAACTATAGATTCGGATACCTTAGAGGTGCATGCGTCTGGAAGTTCCAATTTCTCAAGCCCTTTTGTGCTTTGTTCCACTTTAATTGTTTCAACAAGTCCCTTGCATCGTTTTTCTATGACTATGTAAGTTTAGCAATTGGTAGAAAAATGAGCATCTCCTCAAGACTTTACATGGCTCTTTATCACAAACTTTAGAAAACCAAATAAAAATCAGACTACATAATAGACTCTAAACCACTCTCCAAAATCACCCTTCTATCTCTATGAATGAAGATGCTACATCGCTCTCTAAATTCAATTTATGGTAGTTATCTCATATTTTTTTCACTCAAGAAAATTATAATGAAGCCATTGGAGTATAGAGAATGCAATCTAGAATCCGTCTTTGACATGATATATATAAAGAGAAGATCAATGAAAAGACTCTCTAAATAGAGATATAGATATTAAAATTTAGACATGCTCTTGGAGCTAGGATGTAATAATAAGGACACTCACAATGCAGAAACTATGATAGTTTCTATAGATATTAGTTGCAATGTCACGTAGAAAATTTGCTGATGTGATAAATGATTTAATGATGAGAAAGAGCAAAAATCTAATAAACCAAGTCTAACTAAGAAAGTAGGTCTTCACGATTATCAATGGATAAGAAACTATTGTAACCGCGTTGGAAGAGTAAACATGGTTTATGTCACTACTTATGTCACATGTTATAGAAAATCTTGCATTATGAAGGATATTTTCTTTATACAATGTCCTACGCTATAGAAACTACTAATAGTTTCTTGCATTGTGAGTGTCCTAAGATATACTCCATCTCTTTTTTAATGTTATATTTAGTTTATCCTTAGTCAAATATATGTATCTTTGATCATTGTTTTTTTTAAAAAATATATAGTTTCATGTCATAAGACTTATATTTTTAGATTTATTATGAGAAATACTATTATAATATATAATTCTTATATTGTGAAACTATAAGAATCTTTAAAAATAGTTGATCAAAGATTACAATGTTTGACTTAGGACAAAATAAAGTTGATGAGTAAATGAAAATATGTATCAGCTTCCATTTAATCACACATTATACGATGTCCGTTGATTTTTTTTAAAGATTATTTAACCAATCAAGTTACCACTAAAGTCCAAGCTACACGATCTAGAAGTGGGCAGCAAGTAATATCACTTCTGTGTGGTTTCCCATCCAATAGCATGTCCACATCGACAGCCAAGCATCATGACAGAGAGGGAGAGGGGCATATTTATAGTGGGCTCTCCGTAAGTTTCTTTCCCTGAGCCTGAGCTACCTATCCCGATCCCGGTTGCAGCGCAGTGCCACCCACTGGTTTGTGCTCTTGTGGACACAGTGGCCTCCACCCATCTCTCTCACGTTCACGTCTCGCCATCCGCAGCAAAGGCCACAGTACAGATTCGGCCCATCGATTTATAGCCACACCATGGCCAGGAAGTGCTCCCACTGTGGTAACTACGGCCATAACTCCAGGACCTGCGGTTTAGGACACAGAGAAATCATGCTCTGCGAAGCCGGCGACAATGCTGGCAGCGGCCTAAGGCTCTTCGGAGTGCAGGTCCGTATCGGCGGCGGTGCAGGCTTGGCGTCGTCCATGAAGAAGAGCTACAGCATGGACTGCCTGCAGCTCGCGGCTCCAGCTGGCTGCTCCCTCGTCTCGCCGTCGTCCTCGTCCTCGTCGTCGCTGCTGCTGTCGATTGAAGAGGGCTTGGAGAGAGGGGCGACCAATGGATACCTGTCTGATGGACCTCATGGAAGAGTTGTGCAGGAGAGGAAGAAAGGTGCGTCAAGAACCGAGCAATTTATTTGTTTTTTCATTGTTCTTTTTTTTTAATTTTTGCTCTGAACATATGCATAGTTTAGGTACTAGGTACCTGTTTTTATTTCTCATCCGATGAAAAAGACAAAAGAGGAAGATTTTGTTTCTTTGGAAATTCAGAAACTTTTCTTCACCCGAATTCCTTTTCTTATTGGTAGTGTTGTCCATCAGTGTGACCTAAAAAAAGTTGCATTATTCTTTACTTTTTTTTTGGGGGGGGGGGGGGGGGTTGAAAAAAAGTCGCTTTATCTTCCTCTGATGCTGCAACAGCAACCCTGCAACTGCAAGTAATACTCAAGGAGCTGAGAGATACTACTTCCCTTTCTTTGACTAAATCAAGGCACAACCTGCTGTCATCCTAAAATCAAATCATTGAATAATTCTTCGATCTGTTGGTAACAGCACAGAACAGCTGATGTTTCTAAACAATAGTACTGATTACTGAATACTGACGACAGGAGTTCCATGGAGCGAGGAGGAGCACAGGCAGTTCCTTGCCGGCCTGGATAAGCTGGGCAAGGGCGACTGGCGAGGCATCTCCAGGAGCTACGTGACGACGAGGACCCCGACGCAGGTCGCCAGCCATGCGCAGAAGTTCTTCCTCAGGCAGAGCAGCATGGGGAAGAAGAAGCGCCGCTCCAGCCTCTTCGACATGGTATGATGCATATAGTGCACCAACATAACATCTTTCTGTGTATGTAATTGCTTGGATTTTGCGTGTTCTTGAACTACTAGCAAGTACGTACAGTAATAACCAATCCAAAAAAAAAAATCTGGTCCAACAGGTGCCGATTTGCGAGAACAGCGCGAGCATTTCTGATCCGCTGAGCAGCGAAGGGGCCTCAACCTCCCTGTCGCTGAACGTGGCACGCCATGGCGCCGCCTCCGACTCCGAGAGGGCGGCCTTGGACCTGAATTCGACGGAGCAAGACGACAGCAGGAGCAGGGCCGACGTGTCGTCGGCGTCAGGTGCAGGGACCAGACCGTTCCTGGCAGCGGCAGCGGCAGCTCATACGACGGAGCTGCTGCAGCCTTCGTCGCATGGCCATGGGCGCGGCCACCACTGCTCTCCGTTGGACCTGGAGCTGGGCATGTCCCTGTCTGCCCCATCCGTCGGAACATGACGTCGTCGCCGCCGTCTTCGTCGTCCTAGTCATCGCCATGCTGGACCTCCACGCAGGTCGCGCCAAAGTTAGTTGCCAAGGCCGAGGCCGTCCGTGCCCGCTGTGTCGTTCAGCTTTTGTGTGTGTCTCCTAGATGGAGATGAGGCGCTTCTCAAAACAGGAGCGATTGCTCGTGAAAACGTTCTGCAAACACTAGCACAGTACGTGGCACTAAACTGACTACTGTGGATATCGTACGTACGACGTGTATACTATATATAATATATATATAATCAGAATCGGTCCAGTTCCTGCATGCCTACTATGCCATGTTCCTCGATCATCATTCAATTCCTCTTCTGCACCTAATAAGGCTTGAAACCGTAAAGGTTACGCTAGCTGCTGGGGCTAGCTTTTTCTTCTATTTTAAACCCTTTTAAATGATATTAATATTATGAAGAGGCCAGCAGTTCAAGCGCAAATCATTTACTCCAAACAAATCATTTACATTTTTTGTTCATTGAATGAATCTTTGAACATTTACTAATGCTTTTTTTTTTGGGAACAACATTTACTAATGCTATGCAGGAGGGATGGTCATTGCTTGACTTTCAGTAGTACATATACGGCTTCAAGTCTCACATTCGCTGTTTTTGAGCGTGAAATTAATGGCTAAGTTGAAGGTTAGGATATAAAGAAGAAGTGGCCATGCCAAAGTTATCTGTATCCTACATGCACGTGTGGCATCAAGACTTGCAAAGGGACAGTTCTGTTGGAGCTTGGTTACGGGTACTATCGTTTTTTTTTTTGAGAAAACAGGAGAGACTGTTGAGGACCTCTACTGAGCAGCTTTATTAAAGGAAAACAAACAAGAGTAATTACAAGTCAAAACTAAGAGTAAGGGAAGCGGGCTCCCGAGGGAGTTCAGGAAACAAAAAAGGAGACAAAAAAAAAACAAGATTACACAATAGGCTCTAGCCATGATTCAATAGCAGGGAAATACTTTTTCTTAGCCCTCCATAGGAGTTGCCTGAAATTTTGAATGAAGATCTCCAAGCCCTTGAGACTGTTAAATGGGATACCTCTGAAAATCAGATCATTCCTTAAGGACCAAATGCTCTAGCACATTAAGATAATGATTTCCAAGTAAAAGGGGATCCAAGTTGCCCTTTGAAACTTTGAAAGCGACTATAACGATCTGGATCGCTTATCACAGTTAACCCAATGAGCCCCCAACAAGATTTGGCAGTTTCACATTCGAAGAAAAGGTGGTCCACTGTCTCTTAGAGCATCTCCAAGAGGAGGCTAATAAAGTCCCCAAAACTGAAATATGCGTGTTTAGCAAAAAAAAAAACATCGGTCCAACAACTCCCCAAACCTTCCCCCAATATTTGCTCGCTCTGAAAAATTGAACCCGCAACCCTCATATCTGCAAACGCACGCCGCTCCCCCAATCTTTCCTCCCGCGCTCGTCCTCCCCTGCTCGCGCCATTTTTCTGATTGTTTTCCGCGCTTTGTACCTCCACCCGTCATAGAAGTGCCCTCCTATCTTCTCCCATCCAGATTCCAAAGATTGAAGATGGGGCAAGGCAGGGATGCTAGTTCCCTGCAGGGGCGTGTGGAGCTTGGTAGCACCTAAATACGGCGGTAGTTTTGTAGCGGCGTCCGTCTGCCATCGACGCGGAGCTGTGGCCGTCCGCGGCCGTCGACGCGGAGCTACGGCCGGCGACGCGCACCTGCGACCGCTCGCGGCCGTCGACACGGAGCTGCGGGCTCCCGCGGCCGTCGATGCGCACCTGCGATCGAATCCACCCCGGTCCGGCAACAATTTCATGCGTCCGCCTTCCACCACTGTGCAGGATTCCCGAGGCAAGCATATTTGTTGAATACTTGCCCGCACATGGTGGACATGATATTATTAACGCCTGGTTGAATCCCTGCAGGTCTAGGAGGACTATGTGTAAGTCTCAGGACTATGTGTTTCTATCAGGACTATGTGTTTCTATCAGCATTCATGTTTGTGTGCTACATATGATCTAAATATGATTCAGCCTTATGTGAATCTTCAATATTCCCAATAATATATATGATTCAAACATGACAAGAATAGAAGAAGGATAATATGACAAGCTATAATATACTTTCTCACATGCAAAAAATTTGAAGCATTCTAGTTAAACAAAGCGTATGTACCAAAATTATGGCCACAATAGTTCTGTAATGAAAATTATTCTAGAAAACAGTAAAGTAAAACCATATATAGAAATAATTATATTTGTTTATATAGGCCCGGATGATTTTGCCAAAGGTGCTCAACTAGATCATCTTTAACCTGCATGTGAATTCCTTGATCCTTAATATTCTTGTAGTTTTGAATAAACTTGTCAAGTGTAGGTGTAGAGTCATGGGAAATGTTCACATTTTCTCCCGCCACATCATAATTGAAATCATCTTCTTCATCTCGCTCATCTTCAACTATCATGTTGTGCATAATGACACAAGCCCTCATGATTAGGCTAAGCGTATCATCCTCCCAAAAACGAGCTGGCCCTCGAACGATGGCAAAACGAGCTTGTAGAACTCCAAAAGCTCGTTAGACATCCTTCCTACAAGCTTCCTGGGTTAAGGCAAAATATTTCTTCTTATTACCTTACGGCTCAGGTATGGTCTTTACTAATGTGGCCCATGAAGGATATATGTCATCTGCAAGATAATAACCCATTGTATAATCATGTCTATTAATGGTATAATTCACCTTTGGAGCTTGACCTTCAGCTAGCCTTGCAAATAAAAATGACCGTTGCAAGACATTGATGTCATTGTGTGAACCAAGCATCCCAAAGAAAGCATGCCAAATCCATAGATCTTTTGAAGCAACAATTTCTAATATAATTGTAGGCTCATGCACATTCCCTTTGTACGCACCTTGCCATTAATAAGGACAATTTTTCCACCTCCAATGCATACAATCTATGGACCCAAGCATACCAGGAAAACCTCTTCTTCGTCCAATTGCAAGTAATCTAGCGGTATCATCTTCATTAGACGATCTCAAGTACTCATCTTCAAAAATTTCTACAACAACAACGACAAACTTTTTAAGACTTTCAATTACAGTACTTTCACCAATTCGGACATAATCATCCGTAGCATCAGCTGCAACTCCATAAGCTAACATCCGAAATATTGCTGTAATCTTTTGCAAACTAGACAGACCAAGTGTATCGACAACATTCCTTTTTTGCACAAAATATTCATCGTGTTGTTCTACGGCTTGCAGTATGCGCAGAAACAACGTACGTCCCATTCGAAACCTATAATGTAAAATAATTACACACACATATATAAGTATATCTTTGTACAAAATGTGTTGCGTCACATACCTTCGTCTGAAATAATTTGGCGCGTATGTAGGATATCAACGAAATAGTCTTGGTATAGCCTCTGATGTCCCGCTTGTCTATCACGCTGAAGCACTCGATGCCCATGAACAGAACCGCAATGTTTTGGCTCTTCATGAGACTCATCCTCATTAACTAACGCATGTACGACATCGAAAAAAAAATCATCATCATCACCTGACGATGATGAATCATGTAACGCCTGGTTCATGAGAAAACTATGTTGATTCATGACAGATCCTTTGTAGTTGTTATCTTGAACTAGAATCAGACAATAGATTACTGTGAATATCTTTGTGGTGTCGTAACTAATCGACAAGAGGAGGCACACTAGCAAAGAATAGGCAGTCACCGGCGATGACGACGAGCACCGGTAGTCTGATGGTGGCGCTAGGATGTCAGGAGGCGATGGCGATGAGCAAAGGCTAATGGCGGCGCTACCCGACCGGCCTACCCACGTAGTGTATTGGCCTAGAGACACCGTAGGTAGAGAAGCTAAATAACGAGCGGACGGGAAAAAAATCAAAGTCTAACTAATCCGATCTCAGATCCAACTAACTAAATGACGTGTCAGTATTAGAAGCGGATTATTAGGGAGCTGCTGTAGATAAAACTAATTTTAGAATACCATTTATTTAAGAGGAACTCTAATAATGAGTTTTGAGGGCTAACTTTTTAGGGACCTCTTGGAGTTGCTCTTACGGACTAAGAGCACAAAGAACACAGTCAAAAGAGGGTAGGTGCCCCACCAACCCCACCCGCCGCAGCTCCCACCGCAGCTCCCAGCCAGTGCAGCTGCGCCTCGCCGCCGCGGGAGGCAGCCGCCGGGACGCCCGTCCAGCTCCCTAGGATGGCGGCAGCGAGGTCTCTTTCTCTCGGGCGACTGCTCCGCCGGCGGTGCGGCTTGTCGGCGACGCGATTGCTGCCCCGTCTTCCTTCCCCACCTCGCGAGCAGCGCTGCCGGCAGCGCGGATCCAGTCCGCCGGCGACTGGACCTGGCTGGGCATGGCGGCGGCCGGCCCTCTGACCCCGTCCTCTCCTCCGTCGGGATGGCCCCCCCGGATCTAGTCTATCGACGACTGGACCTGGCTGGGCAAGGCGTCGGCCGGCCCTCTGACCCCGTCCTCTCCTCCGTCGGGCTGGCGGCCGCACCCTCCCCTTCTCTGGTCTTCCCGGTACCAGATCGGCCTTCCCGGTACCAAATCCACTACTCCCACTCCGGATCCGGCGACTGTCAACTGGATCCAGCCAACTGCTGTCAACGGCTGGTGCTGGCTGACGAGCTTGCGTCGGCGTGGGCTGGCTGAGCTGGGGCTGTGTCTCGCGTCAGCAAGGCCCGTCGGCCGGTTCTGGCCGGCTGCATCCATCAGCGGCGATACCTTCTCTGTCTATGACTATGGCTTTGTGCATCCTTCTCCTTCGTCACCGGGGCTTTTGATGGAAGCAGCCGCTTGTTGGGGCTAGGGCCTAGGGAGAAAGCCCGGACGGCGAGGTCTGCGGACGCCGCTTCCTCAATGGAGGCGTCCTCTTCGTTCATCTTCCAGGCCAACCCACTTCCACTTGGCGGCAAGGAGCTGCGTATGTGCTTTTATTTGCCTGCAAAAGGCACATCTGCTTGCTACCTCCGGTGGATAATCAACATTCCATTCCATCCAACAAAAACCACCGATAATGGAGAAGGGGAAAAAAAAGGCACAAGACGCTAACCGCTTTCACGACACAATTACTTTCTACGACAGGCATGGGCAATAGTTAGAAAAATCGATATCCTAGGTGACCGATAGCGAACTTTCTATTTTTCTTAGAGGAATTTGTTAACATCTACTCCGGGTTCGATTCCTTTTAAATCTCGGAAAAAGGCCATGTTTGTTTGCCCGATATATCATATCGCGCGTCCGCATTTGAGCAAACGCAGCTGGGAGGCCGCGTTTCAGGAATCGCCGAGCCGTGTTCATTTTCTACTAGTAAACGCGCGAGCATCCCAGACTGGGCGGGCTTATCTCGCGTTTTCTGTGCAAGTCGATCACCAATGCGCTCATGAGCGGAAACAAACAGGCCCACTACTTAACCCCCTCATCTATTTATTATGATCCACTTCACCCTTTCAATTATGAAATTGTCTATGCTACCACTGAACTTTCTAAAATAGGTCAAATTACCCCCTGAAATGGTTTTGAACGATGGTTTTGCTACAATAATAATGGTTTTATCTTTTTTTTTAATTTATTTCTGCTAAATCTTTAAAAAATCACAGTAAATCACAAAAAAATATCATAAAATAGAAATCCAATTTTGTTGGACTCTACATGAGTAGATCTACATAGTAGACATATAATATGGTATGTTTTATACAAGTTGAGGATAGTAGTGTGCGCTGTTGTTTTTCGGGAGCATATGACATTCTTCTTGAAGACAGGAAGACTATACATCTTTTGGTGGTTGTATAAGACTCGTACTTCTATATTAAAGATTTAGAGTTTTGCTTATACACCTGTAAATAAAGGGTTTAAATTGGCATTAGTCCTATTTTCAAAATTGGGCCATATTAGTGCCTACCTTTAAAAATGGGATTTTTTCATAGGTAGATAGTTTTTTAGAGGCTGGTGACGTAAAGGCACCATCTCTAGAAATTTTCATTTTCAGATATTGTTGTTTATATGGACGACCTTAAAATTATAAATTTTTTTAGAACATTCCTTTTAATTTGTACATCTTTAGAAATCAAATTCTAGAAGTGGACGTGGTTATAAGAACCCTTGATGTATAGTATAGAGCTAGAGGTTCCTATGGTGTTTCTATATATATATATATATATAGAGAGAGAGAGAGAGAGAGAGTGCATCTAGGCTCTTTGACTTGAGATATTTTACTATCCTTTCAATGCAATAGTATGCTATTTGTAACCATTACATCCTAAGTAACACAAGGATCATTTTTTTGTTCAAGTGTCAGAGCATCTCCAAGAGAAGAGCTCTAACACAAATCTAGTCCACCTTTTGGTTTAAAAGACGGTTTTCTGTTTTCTAAATTTATTAAAAATCGGGTTTAACTCTAAAAATTCAGAAGTAGTTTATCTTTTGAAAGTAGAAAAACAAATTTCAAAATTTTCAAATCTAAAATAAATTAATTATAATTTTTAAGATTAACATAGTTTTTTTTATAGTTTTTACAAAATAGAATATCACCTTTCAAGCAAGGATCTAATTTTGATTTCAACATTTAGAGGGCATTCGGTATTTGGTTTCATATTTTGTGTTTAAGACAAAAAGGAAATTATGGACTGCAAGTTGACCTAGCTACTGTGAGGTTTAAAGGAAAAAGTCTACTTAACCCCTCAACTATCTGGCATGGTCTAGTTTATCCCCTCAACTATGAAATCATCTATTCTACCCCTGAACTTTCCAAAACTAGTCAAATTACCCCCTTAGACGGGTTTGGATAGTGGTTTTGCTACAGTAATAATGATTTTTTCTTTTTCTTTTTTATTTGTTTCCGCTAAAGATTTGAAAATCACAGTAAATCATAGAAAAAACATAAAATGGAAAATCCAATATTGTTAGAATCACATGAGTAGAATTACACAGTGGACATATAATATGGTATATTTTAATACAAAATTTTTGTTGTACCTTTAGATTAATTGAAAAAAATAATTTTGTTTGTAATTAATTGGAATAATCCATAGCCACACCTTCTGTGGTCCAATTGTGATGAAATTTTTATAATTAGCTAATTATTGTATGCTTAAATTATAGTAAAAAAATTCATACTCATTGAACCACATATAACTTAGTTATAGATAAAACATAGATTTAACATAGAAAAAAAATCTAATTCCATAGAAAAAAATCTAATTCCATGCTTTTTAAATCTATGTTTTATCTATAATTAAGTTATACATGGTCTACTAAGTATAAATTTTTACTGTAGTTCAAACATATAATAATTAGCTGAACATAAAAATGTTACCATAATTGGATCATAGAAGCTGCGGCTATAAATTATTCTAATTATTTACAAACAAAGTTGGTTTTTTAATTATTCTAAAGCTACAACAAAAACTAGTCAGATGTGAGAGCAAAACCACCTTCGTGTAGTGGGCAGTGCTCATGACCCCAGAAAGTAGTACTCAAGCAGAGTTCACAGAAAAAAAAAAGCACGCATGGCGACACGCTATCGGCAACTGTATCCAAGTAGACGCATCTGTCTACGCTAATCCAAGCGCCTGCGAGGGATGGATCAACATGCATGCATCCGTCTTGGGTTGCGTGCTACTATTTCAACAGCCTAAAAATTTACAAATAAAAAAACCAAATTAAATTTCGATTATATCATTAAATTCGTTACAATAAATTCTTCAAAATAAGATCTCACATAAATATATTTAGATAAATTTTATTTTATAAATATGTGGATCCCACTGTTGACCTTAGATATAGAGTATGAGATATAGAGAATGATAAGTACGAAAGAAATTTGTATAGAGTAAGAAATCTTTCTAACTAGGACGGAATATTTCTCTTAGAGGATAAATATAGAGAAATAGCAGTGCAGATATTAACGACACAAATGTCCGGTGCCCGCCCCGGTGGCGATGACCTTTCTATGGACGGCGACGCGGCAGCGACCCTGTCCCCTCCCCCGGCCCTTTCACCGACGTCCTCCTCTGCTGATGCGGCTCGATCGGCTGCCACGGAGTTGTCGTCGTCCTCGTCCGGTGACGGGGCGCGCGCAGCCACTTGCTGCCCGTGCAGGCAGGCCCGGATAGGCAGTCGTATGTGTGGACGCTGGAGACCCATGCAATGCAAGATACTACTACTGTACGATTGATGGCGCCGGCTTACGTGGCAGGCCGCAGGCGCATAAATTCGCTGCCCTTCCGTTCCGCTTGTGGATATCCTTGACCGTGGCTTGGTTTGTCTGGCAGCTGGGGTCGGTCGTCGGCACGAGATTTTGCTAGCTTTTTCTACAGTGGACCAGGACACCTTTAGTCACTGCCAGTACGGCTTATGTACAGGTACTTCTCGCATCTGTTGTTTGTGCAAGCCTTTTTTATTGAACACTAGAAAAGTCAGGCAACAATTCCAGGCATCCGTGATGGTGTTACCTAGCACTCAGGCGACCTGACCAAGCCACCAACCAAACAAGCTCAGATCTACGAAGCATTTATTTTATTTTATTTTTATTTTTTTATATTTATATTTATATTTATATTTATATATATAGTAGCCTAAATCAAGCTCGTACTAGCCCGAAGTGAGCTCATCAATGACTACGTAATTGAGCAAGAGAGGAGGCATTACTAGAACAAGGGTCAACTGATAATAATCCCCAATATCGAAGTGAACTAAATTATAATGGACAATATTATAAAATGATAGGTCAACTGAAGAATTTCAAATAAGAATAGTAGGCAACAAGTAGCCATTTTGCTTATCAATTTTTTTGTAATTGCATTTTTTTTACACACGTAGACATTAAAGTATATGGGTATATAACATAGACAATGATAGTTGATAAAAAATTATATAGTTATGAATAAACATTTAATAATTAAATATATCAATTAAATAATCATTATTTATATAATATTTATCAAATCACTATAAAAATTAAAATCATTTGCATCTATAAGTAAATAAATAAATAAAAATTATTCAAATAATTTAAAAAGAAATGTATTAGGTTTAAACAAAACTTAAAAAACACTAAAATTTACTTAAGTTAATATTAAAATTTATTTATAGACATACTATTAATAGTTTCTATGCATCATTAGAAATATTAAATTTAGTATATTAGTTACTAGTCATGGAGAAAAAACTTTTAAATAGATATATTATACTTTGTTTTTCGTGGATACAGATAAATGTCATGCATTTCATATTTTTGTCAAATGCGAATCTAGAATCAAATAGAGAAACACGCTGAAAAACAAATTCAGATACATCCGCTTAGTATGCACATTAAAAATGGACATGAATACTGACATCCATTTTCGCTGTACATCCCTAGCTAAACGCCAGCAAGCACTAAGAGAGCCAAAATGACCCAACACATTCTCTATTTATAGAGCCACGCAAGAACTAGCTGTTATGCCCCTTAAGTTGGCTAAAAATGCCCTCACCATAAAGCTCTGGCCACCGAAGTGCACCTATGGAAGTGCCCCAATGGCTAGTTAACAATCACTGGCAGAAATCAAAACTAGCCATTGGAAAGCTCTGGTGAGGTCAATCCAATGGCACTGGAGAGTTCTGGTGCCCATGTTGAACATACGCGTGTTGTGCTGCTGCTAGGATAATAAGCTTTGGTGCTTCTCCAGTGACCAGCACTAGACAATTTCGGTGCAGTCTAGATAGCAAATGGAGAGCTCCTAGACCCACTAGAAATCTTCGATGACCCCCACCAGATGGTTCATATGCCCTATAGAAATCTCTATTCAAGCACACATAGAACATCACCATGTGTCCTTGGCGCATTCTTCAGTGCCCTCACTCTGGTGAGCCCAGAGGAATAGCTTGCACTATTAAGTTCTACATGTAAAACCCCTTTGTGGCTAAGCTCGAGTGCATTCACCAAATGCTAGAAGTGAGGTTCATCATCGATCTAAAAGCAATTCTTTTAGATACACTATGTATCAATGGGGTGTGGTCACCTAGTATAGAGATCCCATCTTTAGTGAATCTAGCTTCTAGTTCCACATTTGCATCACCGGAGGTAAAGAACAATGAAAAGTTTGATGATCCACCTCTCACTCTCATGCTAACTATGCTAAGATGCTAGATGATCATAAAAAGCTCAACAATAACAACTTACTTTCTGCTGATATGATTATGACATACTTTGATAGATTAGAAGGTAAGAAGTTGACCATCCTACCATTTTATCTCACGATGCATCTACTAGTGGATCAACCTCGGTTGCTAAGAAACCTCAATATGGGATGTCGCTCAACTATTATGACAATCAAAACTTGTATGCATATGCTAAATAAGCCAAATTGGTGTCTTTGGTTCCTAAAACCAATGGGGCCAACTTAGGGTGAAGTTAGCATGACTTCCCACTTATCACTTTCATGCTAAATTTGGCTTACACTATGCAACCCGATGATAGACCACTAGCACCACAACGTTCCTTGGAGCATACTATGGTGTTACCTAACACACCAAGGTCCCCCAAATGCAATTCGTACGATGAATGGTACATGAAAGCATCTAGGCTCCTTGTGGGTTTGAGTGATTAATGACAATGGACCATTATTATGACTAATGTGTGTTTTGTAGAGGCAATTTGAGTTAGGTCATAATAATGGTGATGATTGGGCAACCTAGTTAGGGATACCGTTTCAGTTTTAAAAGGACAGAGACTAGGTTAAGGACGATCTACTTCTAAGTGTCGATTGAAGTTGAGAGACACTTAGAGTAGATTAGGGCTTTATTTTTATTTAATCATACTATTAAGGGGGTATGAATGGGTAGCTTGACCAAGATGAGTCTAATGTTTTAGGTGTGGTGCACACTTGTCAAACTTAGCACTAGGTAGCCCATGGTTGGCCCTAAGATCAGTTGGAACAACTTCCTTTTTTGAAGAAATTTGATTCAGAGTTGTTTGGGGTGTTTTTTCATAGCAACATACACGTCCAATCAGTGTTAAGTGGCTAAGGTATGCCACCAGATGCTTCACTATGGTCCACCAGACGCGCCAGAGGGCAACATCCAGTCATTTGCACACAAGATTGAGAGAGGGTTTTTACCCACGAGTCATTTCAGGTTGAGCGTGTTCAAACTAATCTACTGCGAAAGTAGAGTTTGGCATGTCTCTTGGATTGTGTTGCGCAGGTGTTGAGCTCGAAGGCGGTAGTCAATGGCGAGGTGAAGGTCAAGTAGAGATGGGTCATGTCGATGGACCCCATCTCATGTTGGACGTCCTTGCTAGTCTTTTCACCTCCACATCTTCCTCCAAGTTCCTCATGACCCTCTCCAATGTTCCTAAGTAATATAACATCATTAGGTAGTGGTCTATTCTCAAAAGTACAAAATGGATCACATAAGAACGAGCTCATCTCTAAATTGAGTTATCGCATTCAAACTTGGGTCAGTGGACCTTTCATAATAGTTGGAAGATCAACAGGTGCATCCGAATAAGTGATGTCCTTATCACTTTCAATCAACATTTAACGACCACACCTTCGAAGCAAGTTGAACAAGAGGAGCCACCAAAAAAATTTATAAAGAAACAAATTGTTCCTCAAATTCATTAGCACATTTCTCTACATGCACCACATTGGGTACTAAATTTTCTCTCTTTCCCCTAAATTACCTGTTGATCTAGGTTAGTGCCGGCGATTGAAGACCAGAAACAACCATATCCTTGTTGTGATGGTAAACAATTACCCCATGATGAGATCAACACCTAAGCACTATGACACGCTTGCAAATGGAGGCAAGGGTCTTCTCTAGGTTCCAAAAGAATTCGCTAATCAACATAAGTCTAATTAAGTGTTAATTAAGGTGGATTAGGTATCCATTTATTAGGTTAACTAAGACCCTAAACAAAGATCAATGTTACGCTTGGTTTAGTTTCTGAAAAGTACTTCTGCTATTAAAAGTAGAATGTCAACCAAATGGAAGGAATCTGAAGTTGATTTTCCTGATTTCTAGTAGTACAATTTGCACACACCTTGATCCTGTTTTGGGGTTTTAGCTTCTTGTTTTCAAACTAGAAGATACCCCACACATTGTTACGGAAATTACAAAAAGAATGTAAAATAAAATTAAAGGGAGGTGATGTGGATACCTTTTATTAATAGGTTGGAAGTTAGTGCCATAATATGGCTATTAGTGGAAAATGATGTGGGGAGATAGAGAGATGGTAGGTTTCATAGTTGTTTCAATCAAACATCATGCAACTTTTCAATAGCACATAGGTACAACAATTTTTTCACACCTCACAGCTTATAGCAATTTTGTACCGCTCATAGCTGAAACAAAAAGACCCTAAGTCTAACAATAATGTCAAAATTAATTAGACCATATAAGTTTAATACTTATTTGAGACTTATCAACTTTGAACATTTGACTTAAACTAGAACTGACTTTAAATAATATTTGTATATTTGAACTTGGAATTATAATCGTTAGCACAAAATAAATGGACATTTTAAATTTGTACATATTGTGATTAATTTGCACTTTAGTACTCAGAATCAAAAGGTTTATTTTTTGAATCAAACTACTGGTAGCAAGAAATGTGCACTATGTTTTTTAACTCAGAATTACTGCCCAAAAGGAATCGATCAGACCCTTTTAAGTTTTAGACGTAATGATTAAGTTGTGCTTGAAATTAAAATTTAGAGCCAAAATGTTAAATTTTAAACTCAAATTAATGAAAACATAAAAATATGTAATTATAAGTTTGGGATAAAAAGAATTGGATACGAATGTGTATGCATGGATATGAATACGGTAGTTGTTTTTTTATATATATAATCAGATACAGATAGTAATAAAATGTGTCGGGTAATACTACCTATATTTTATATTTAAATGGGATCGATATTCTATTTTAAGTGTTTAGATTCAAATATAACTTGAATATTGAATACTATGTAGATAACCTTTTTTTTTCTATAATACCCCCTCCACCCCAAATTATAAGACATCTCGAGAATCTTAAAGAGTCAAAGTATCTCAAATTTGATCAAACATATATGCCAATATAATAACATTTATGATGTCAAATAAACATCATTAGATTTGTTATTTGTTATAAACATATTTTTATGGTATGTCTATTTAATATGATGATTTTTTATATATTTTTCTATAATTATTGGTTAAACTTTAAATATTTAATTTGAGATCAAGGGCCTTCGTAGGAGGGATATAAATAGTCCGAAAATAGACGACGGGTTTTCACGTTTCAGCCCTAGCCGCCGTCGGAAGTAGGCAAGTAGCCTAACAATCTTCGGCCGGTGGCCGCTCACGGCATCAAGGGCGGCGGAGAAAGTCTCGGCAAGTTTTTTTTTGAGGAAACAGGCTCGGCAAGGCTCGATGGCCACACACATATCTTCCCTGGGAGAAGACGTGGTGCTGGAGATCTTCCTCCGCCCGTCATCCCTCGCCACGCTCGTCCGCGCCGCTCTCACCTGCCAGGCATGGCGCCGCGCGGTGGCCTCCACCCCTGACTTCCGGCGCCGCTTCCGCACCCTTCACCCAGCGCCGCCGTTGCTCGGGATATTCTTGTACAGTATCAACACCGACGCGCTGTACTGGCCCCCTTGCGGCCCCTCCTTCGTCCCTGCTGGCTTCCGTGACTAGGACCTGGCCGGCGCAATTCGTGGCGGGGACTTTTATCACCGGAATCTAGCATGGTATAGGTAGTTTTGGAGTTTAGAGATAGAACTCAGTCACTGGCATCATGCTCGGCGTCGCCGCCGCCTCAACCGCAGGCTGGGTTCAGGAATGGAAGTCTAAACTTGCTTCTTCTCTCGGATTCCCCTCTCTTATAGACGCATCGCACCGCCCGTTGCATGGGCCGGTGTCTCACTACACCCAGTTGGGCCCTACGAAGCGTTTGTTGGGTCGTGGTACTCTTTTCTCCTTGGTCGGCCCATCGGCTTTAGAGTGCACAGAGGGAGTCTTCTGGTTACACCTGGTACTATGGTGACATTCCCTTCCCCTTTTGAAACGGCTTGTCCCCAAGCCGGTGCCCTCGGAAAATCTTGACGAAGAGCTGCTTCATCTTCCCAGGTCGCCAATGTCGTAGGTAGGTGAGACCAGCGGACGAAGACTTACGGTGTAACACCAGTCGGTCACTGTTGTAAGCGACGATCGAGGATTTGTACTGGAACCTGCAACTGGACAGTAGGGTCAGGTAGTTCTGATGATACCTGAGTAGCGGCTGAAACAACTTGCTTCAGTTGAGACACATGAAACACTGGATGTCTAACACAATCCCCAGGAAGATCCAATTGGTAGGCAGCAGAACCAATCTTCTCCAGTATCACGAAGGGGCCGAAGTAACGGAAGGACAACTTGTTGCAAGATCTGGTTGCCAACGATGTCTGAATGTAAGGTTGGAGCTTCAGATAAACTGAATCACCCACAACAAACTCTCGGAATGAACGTTTGCAGTCAGCATAATACTTCATTTTCTGTTGAGCCCGAAGGAGATGTTGCTTGACCACTTGTTGCATAAGATCGCGTTCAGAGAACCATGTTTGAAGATCACCATGTCTGCATGACTCAGTAACGTCGATGCCGATTTGATTTGGTTCATAGCCATATAAGACATGGAAAGGAGTATGGCCCAAGGAGGAGTGGTATGACGTGTTGTACCAGAATTCTTCTAGTGGTAGCCAAGAGGACCACTTAGTCGGTGTGGCATGCACAAAACAACGAAGGTATGTTTCCAAGCACTGGTTTACTTTTTCTGTCTGACTGTCAGTTTGAGGGTGATAGGCAATACTCATGAGTAGATCAACTTTAAGCAGCCTGAAGAGTTCCTTCCATAATTGACTAGTGAAAATTCTATCTCTATCAGACAAGAGAGCTTTGGGTAAACCATGCAATTTATAGACATGATCAATATAGGTAATAGCTACTTGCATGGCTGTAAAAGGGTGGGACAAGGGAATGAAGTGGGCATACTTGGAGAACTTATCCACTACCACTAATATGAAGTTGAAACGAGCAGACTTAGGCAAACCTTCGATAAAGTCGAGAGTGATCAATTGCCAGGATCCTTCCGGAATAGGAAGTGGAGATAAGAGACCTGGGTAGGCAACATGTTCGGTTTTAGCTTACTGACAGACTGCACATTGAGATACAAACTGCTACACTGTAGACTTCAGTTTAGGCCATGCGAACAGTTTCTTAATTCTGTGATAGGTGGCCTCGATCCCAGAGTGCCCCCCAATCGAGCTTGTATGCATTGCTTGCAAAATATTCTGTTGGATATGAGTAGCATTCCCCACCCAAATTCTGGAGTTGTAATGGATAAGACCTTCAACCAAAGTGAAATGGCCAGAAGAAGGCTGAACTGACAGTTCCTGCAGCAACTGAGTGGCCTTGGGATCCTAGAGATAAGCATCTTGGAGGTCCCTTAGTGTGACAGAACCTCTTAAGAAAGAGCTCATTTGTCAGGATTAATAGTCCATCCGACTTAATCCCAAACAAATGAATCAATTCTTAATTAGTTCACCAGGTGTCACCACTTTACAGCGGATCATTCACCTCTCTCCGAACATGATCTCCTCATTACAAACATTGCTAAAGTAATACGATATTTTATATTACATCAAAGTAGCGAAAATTTGAAGTCATATTACAAACCATAAGTTTTGAAACATAACTTAAGTGTCATAAGATAACATAGCATCAAGCTGCTGATAGAGTATAAACAAATAGCCTAGGTACTCTTGCCCAAGAGTCAAGCAAAGACAACCACTCTTCATCCTCATCAACTGAAACAACGGTCATGCAGCACGAAGCCACACAGACCGGGTTGGGACCCTCATCTGCAACAGGGGTTAACAAACCCTGAGTACGGGGTACTCAACAAGACTTATCCGACAAAGAAAAATATTTGGTGGACAAAAGATATGCAAGTCATAAGATTCAAGGTTTGGTTTGCAAGAATCAAGAAGTTTGCACAAATGAGCATTTATAAAAAGGATTGAAATTGATTTAATTCGTTCAAAAGATTACTCAAGTACCAATCTAAATTTATGATTGATAACATGGTAATAAACCATCCATGAAAGGGAAAACATTAAGTATCCGATTAAAGTTTTATTAACTACGTTGATAAAAACAGGGTTATGTTTCTATATCCGAGGAACACGACGATTCGAACCGGTTTATCCCAACTGGGGCTTCCCAATCACACGACATATACAACACTAAAGAACGAATATGACTACTTTTCCCTGGATCCTCTCGCCAAAACCGGGGTTCCGCCACCCGAGAGCACAGTACACCTCCATCCAGTTCTGCAAACTTGGAGGGTACACACTACTCTCGCCATCTCTCCACTCCCCGTGCGGTTTGACCGTTCTTAAGACGAGAATAGCCAGAGTCCAGCTTCCCCAAGGTATGTGATCAGTACTCCAAAGTCACAACCCATGGACTTTAACAACGGACGATCCCTAATGACACAGGTGGAAAGAACCCGCTCACCAGACACCGCTGATGGCTCCCAAACACCGTGTCCGCCCGGTCCCGATTATTACTTCCACCAACATCCCTTTCTCAAAAGAGCATAACCATTTGCCGAAGCAATACGTTACGTGTAAGTGACTGGAAATCACCTACTACAAAAGATCTAAGCATACTAAGCATTTTTAGCCAAAAGTTTACATCTTTAAACAAGTGACAAGGTAAAGGTACAAAAGTACAAGGATACTGCTATGCATCAAGTAGGAATTTAATAAAGTACCATAATGCAATAATATAACCATAAGTGTATTTAAATAAAACATTTTAAATACAAGGAAAGATTTTGATGCACCGGGGCTTGCCTTGCTTGGAGGGATACACAAACTCGGGCTCATATTCAACAAGAGAGAAATCCCCTTCAAGAGAGGAATTATCCGACCCAACCAACGAACAATCTACACGATATAATGATATGCTGAGATGATGCTTGAAATGATAGGCATGATGCTTTGCAACACACAAACATAAACTTAAGAGATGAACAAAACAGATTAAACATATTGAGTACAACTTTCCTTTATGAAAGGAAAGTTAAACTAAAGCATAAAACAAGTTAACTAAACTATGAAATAAAAGATTATCTAGTTTAATAATTATGTCCAAAAGAACCGAGCAAGCAATACTTCATCAAACATGTCCAACATGTGGTTGTCACTGGACAAATGACCATTAACATCAAACAACCCAAAATCACTCAAAACCTAAAATCATTAGGGTTGCTAATCATTTTATTATTAATTAAACAAATAGCCATGTTCAATAGTTCATCAAAAAATTCCCAAACTTTTTGTACAGCAAGATATAAGTGTATAAAGGTTACACAAAAATTCCCAGAATTTTTGGAGCATTAAACAACCCATGAAAATTTATAGAAAAGCCATTTTTCAATTACTTTAAGCATTTTTACAGGATTAAAAACATACTGAACATTGACATGCTATATTTTTCTTAAATACTACACATTACAGAGAGCATAAACATTTTTTTATAGAATTTATTTATGCACAGAAATAAACATACAAAAATAACAAAAAGCATTACTGTGCAAAATAGGAAATAAAGAAAACCCTTCATGAATCTCATTGACACCTGGGTCCCGCATGTCAGTGAGCCAGAGCAGGGCGCGGCGCCGACGACCAAAGAACACGGCGGCGCGTCGCCGTCAGTGAACCAAATGGCCAACCGATTCCTGCGCTGGACTGCATACTTCACCCCGAACCCAACGAGGTGCGACACGACCACTTCCATCCCTTGGAAAAACCTCACCGGCGGCGATGGCGGCGACCCGCGCTTGGTCGCACATGCGCCGGCAAGTACAGACCAAACCAGACTCAACCAAGCATCGCAACAGACTCAGGAAGAGAATGCGAACGAAATGCACAAAGAACACGAGGCTACAACCTACTCTGGTAACCTCACCGTCGGCAATGGCGGCACTCCGCACGCGGCCGCACATGTACCGACGAGCACAAGCCCTAATCAGCTCAACCAACAACCCCAGCATGCTTAGCGGCCCCCAAACAACGCGGACCGCAACAAAAGCGAAGCAAAACCTTAACGAAACAACCCTGTCGACGGCCATGGCGGACGGCGGAGTACTGCACGACGTGCGCCGGTGAAACTGCACACGCGCTCGAACAACCAACACACCGACTCGACTCATAAAGACTAGGAAAAGCTAGCGCAAGACTCGGTCTTGAAAAAAACTAACGAACAAGTTCTCACGGCGGTGAGCACCGACGCGGCGGCGGTGACACGCCGGAGCAAACGCGAACCACGGCTACGGTTCGAAATCAGCTACAACCAGCTACTCTACGAGTACCAGGAGCTTACCCCGAACACGAAACGCCTGCTAGTTCGACCGGAGCTAGAGTGGGACGTGCTGGCGACGAAGACCGTGCCGGCGGAGAAGATGAACCGAGCGACAACGACGATGTTCCCGAGGCTGCAGTCCACCATTTGCGAAACGGAGAAGAGCGGCGGAGTCAGCAAGGAGCAAGGAATAAAGAACATGCGAAGAAAGAACAAAATGGCTCCTACGTAGCCTGACCGATAGCTGACCAGAACGGCGGCGTTCTCGCCGGAGCTGAGGAAGAATATGATGCGCCGAGCGATTTACGCATCCTCTGCTCCAACCGACTGGTGCGGGAGGTGGACTAGACCAAGGCGAAAGCCATTGAGGTGGATTGGGAGGTTGGCAGTGACTGGAAAGCTTGCGCGAGCTCGGCGACGCGAAGTGCACACTCGGCGGCGGAAACAGAGCAAGGCGTGCGGCGTCGAGCGTGGAAAGGGAGATGAGGGGAGGACGACGTCCCATTTTGTAGACGGCAACAGAGCCGTGACGATACCACACACGCGATGGAACGCGCGTCGCAGAGAGGAGGTGAATGGTGGCGTCGGCAGCTGGCCGGACAGGTGTCGGCGCCATGGATCCGTTCGACATGTAGGTGCTCGATGAATTGACTGAACTGCCCTTGGTACTTATTTGCAATTTGCTCAAGCTTCCAAGGGTTTTCATGAAAAACTTAGAACACCAAAGTTTCTCCAAATTTCATGATCTACACTTTTGGTAATATGCACATTTTCAAATTCAGCCTATAAAATAAAATGCAATTTTGAAATTTAAAACTCCTTTTAAAAAGGATTTACCCCCTTTTCAATTACTCTAAAAACTTGAGTAACACTTGAAAAACTTAAAACACAACAAATGCAATTCAAACAGAACTCTACCATATTGCTTAAACATTCATATACAAGTTCTTTATAGATTTTGAAAATCATGTTTAGGGTTTAATCCACCCCCTCTGGGAATTAGGGTTTGGATTCAAATTTAAAATTTGGAATTTGAAAAGATGACCCTGCAATCACACCATGGATCAAACATAAGCAAGTAAACTCATTTTAGTTCAATGCATATCCAGGTTTTCAAACAAATGAATGATGCTTAATGCATATGATGACATGATCAAGTTTTAATTAAGTGATTAACACCAGGGGTGTTACACTTAGCCATTGAGGTTGTATTACAGATATGGCAGACAACTCTTGGACCTCACCATGTTGAGTCCTGGATAGTGCATCAACCACTGAATTCTCCCTGCCTTTCTTGTACTCCAACTTATAATGCAGACCCAAAAGTTTAGTGAGAGATTTGTGTTGCCACGGTGTGGCTAACCTCTGGTCATCTAGATGTATCAAGCTTTTGTGGTCAGTCTTGATAACAAACTCGGTTTGTAGCAAATAAGGCCGCCAATGGTCCACTGCTGTCAGGATAGCCATGCATTCTTTCTCATATGTAGAGAGACCTTGTGCTTTAGGTCCCAGAGCTTTACTCACATAAGCAATGGGATGACCATCTTGTTGTAGAACTGCCCCTATTCCCTTCTCTGAAGCATCTGTCTCAATGACAAATGTCTTGGTAAAGTCTGGTAGGGCTAGTACAGGTGCAGACATAAGAGACCCTTTTAAAGCTTCAAAGGAAGACTGATGTTCCACAGTCCAGACAAATAGTTCCCCTTTCTTCAACAGATTGGTCAGAGGTTTAGATATCAGTCCAAAGCACTTCACAAACTTCCTATAATAGCCTGCCATACCCAGAAAACTGATAATCTGCACTTTACTGGGATCAGTTGCAATACCTTGAGCACTGATTACATACCCCAAATAATGAAGTTTTTTCCTGGAAAATAAACATTTAGACAACTTGACATAGAACTTATTCTGAGTGAGGAGCTGAAAGACTTGCTGGATATGAAAGACATGTTCTTCCAGTGTTTTGCTATAGATTAGGACATCATCTATGAAGACCACCACAAATTTTCTGAGGCATGGAGCCAGAAGCTCATTCATTACTCCTTGAAAAGTAGCTGGCCCCCCAGTGACTCCATAGGGCATAACCGTATACTCATAGTGCCCATTATGAGTCTAAAATGCAGTCTTGTATTCTTCACCTGATTCCATTCTTATTTGGTGGAATCCAGAACATAGATCCAAGGAGGTGAACCAGGATGAACCACTCAACTCATCTATCAGTTCATCTATGTTTGGAAGGGGATACTTGTTTTTCACAGTAAGAGCATTCAAACTTCTATAGTCTACACACATTCTCCAATCTCTAGTTTTCTTCCTTACTAACAAAACCGGTGAAGCAAATGGACTTGAACTATGTTGGATGAGCCCTTTTTCTAACAACTCCTGCACTTGTCTCTCTACCTCATCCTTCTGGAAGAGGTTGAACCTGTAGGGCCTAAGCCTAAAAGGTTGTGAGCCCAGTATAAGAGGTATGGAATGATCATGACCCCTTTCTGGTGACAGTTCAGGAATTAGCTGGAACAATGGCTGAAACTGATTTATGACCTCTTGTACCACTTGGGGGATAGGTTCCTCAGAGATAGTGTTAGTGTTCACTGAGTGCAATTCCAAGGCATAAAGAACTGACTCTGTCTTTTGCAAAGCTTTGAGTTGAGCTTGAGAAATGGGTGGACCCCAAGTTGCCTTAGATTGAATGCCTTGCAGTACTATGCTATCCCCTTCATGTTCAAACTGGAGCCACTTATCAACCCAATGCACTCTCATGGGACTGTGCAAGGATAACCAGTCCATTCCCAGAATAATATCATAACCACCCAGTGTTAGGATCTTGAAAGAACTTTTGACAGTATGCCCTTGGCATGCCCATACAACCTCTGGTAATTCATGAGAGCAAGGAAGCTCATTGCCATTAGACACCTTTACTGTAACAAGATTGTCCAGAGCCTTCCATCCTTTGACATGAGAGACCAACTGCTCATTCACAAAGCAGTGTGAACTTCCATAGTTAACCAGCATAAAGACTTCTTTCTGACCCAAAAAACCCCTGAGCCTCATAGTTCTAGAGCCTTCAGTCCCTTGCACAGCTTGCACAGAAACAACCATTAATTCATCTCCAGAATCTTCTTCTATTTCAGAGGACTTGTGTGAATCATCTTTAGAAAGAATCTGCCACACTTCTTCAAGGGCATTGAGAGAAATAGAGTTGGGACACTTATGACTTGGGTTCCACTTTTCTCCACACTTGAAACAGAGTCCCTTTGATCTTCTATAATTTTTGAGTGCAGAGAGCTTGTCTTCAGGAGTCTTTGTAGAGTTACTAGGCTTCTTATCTTCCAAGGTGAAATTCTTGGAGCCACCAGAGAAGGGAGATGTTCTAGCACCCTCTGTAGAGCACCGTCGATTGTGAGAGTTGTAGTCATTCCTCTTCGGTTCTCTTGGTACACCATCTTGCATGGCCTCTTCCTGCAAAAGTGCCAGAGAGCTCGTAGTATCCAGATCCGAAGGATTATGAACCATAACCACAACACGAATTTCCTTCCTAAGACCCTCCACAAAACGGTTGGTGATAATAGTGGGTGGTAGGTTAGGAGCATGGATGAGTAGCTGATGTAACATTTCACTGAATCACTCTATATACTCAGTGACACTAGTACTTTGCTTGATACAGAAAAAGCACCTAGTCAACTGGTTATACTCATCCTTATCAAATTTATGGCAAGTTGTATTGATAAACTCATCCCAAGTCATTGACTCTTCCCTACCCTGAAGAGTATGATGCCAAAGAGCGGCTGAACCCACTAAGTGCATGGTGGCTATTCTAATCTAGAGCTGCGGATCTATGGCATACACATTGAAATAGGTCTCTGCGTTCTTAACCCATAACCTAGGATTAGAACCATCAAAAGTTGGAAAGGGGTACTCAGGCAGAGTGTGTTGTGGGAGCATACGATTGGCCGGGTCACAGTACAAACCAGCGCTACCACCAACATAAATCATAGGAGGTTTCATGAGTTTAATCGCACCTGTGACCGGAGTTGGATCCGGGTTGGTATAAACCATCCTGAATCCAGAACTCCGGTGATGAGGTTCATGGCGGTGGCCACTTGGCCCAGACGACGCCCCGAATAGGGTCGGCCCCAGATGAGCGGAGCCCGTCGTCTTGTTCTCGGACGCCAGTTTTGGATCTGGGTCCGGGTGCTCGAGTAGATCCTCTCCCTCGGACAACGCGTGCTTCGATTGCTCGCCGAAGAACTGCTCAAGGCGCTCTCCCAAGTAGTTCACCGAGTGAGCCAGATCGGCTACTCGATTCTCGACTCCCGGCTTCCAAGCTTCAAATTCTCTCTTGGCCGCCTTCACTTCTTCCATGGACCTCTTTAGCTCGTTGATTCCCTTCGTGCTCTCGCCGAGCAGGGCCAGGATCTGGTCGAACTACTCCTCCGGCGTCGCCATCGCCATCTGGCGGCGAGTGCAGTAGGGGTGGAAGTGGGGATCGGTCGCCAGGTCGATGGATCTGATACCAGTTGTCACCGGAATCTAGCGTGGTATAGGTAGTTTTGGAGTTTAGAGATAGAACTCGGTCACCGGCAACATGCTCGGAGCCGTCGCCGCCTCAGCCGCAGGCTGGGTTCGGGAATGGAAGTCTAAACTTGCTTCTCCTCTCGGATTCCCCTCTCTTACAGACGCATCGCGCCGCCCGTTGCATGGGCCGGTGTCTCACTACACCCAGTTGGGCCCTACGAAGCGTTTGTTGGGTCGTGGTACTCTTTTCTCCTTGGTCGGCCCATCGGCTTCAGAGTGCATAGAGGGAGTCTTCTGGTTACGCCTGGTACGTATGGTGATAACTTCTTCCTCACCTCCCTATTAGAGAGCTCCCCCAACACCAAGAGGTCCTCCTGTCCGTATTGGGAGATCCTCGATTGCTGCGGCGGCAGAATCCTTTTCACTGATATGTTTGATGAAGACAAAACCCTCATCGTGTTAAACCCATTGATACGGCGCAGTGGCAGTGCACATGAGTTCCGATACCCAGATCGTCCATACCCATTCCCGATTAGTGCTCGGTTGATCTGCTTGGATGAGGAACCACCGTCGTCGTTCCGAGTCGTGCTTCTCGCTTACAGGGGTGATACATTACAGGCTTCCGTCTACTCCTCGGACACGGGGGAATGGTCAACTCTCCCAAGCGTGGACATCCCGGCGTGGTCAGCCGACGACGGTATAACGTCAGACGATGCTACCAGTGACAAAATTTTCATTGAGAACGATCAAAAGATGATGCATGTGAATGGGTTCATCTACTGGGTTTACGTGTGGTGTGGGGATGGCAGGAATGGGAGGTATCTGGTATCGCTTGACACCACCACCATGGAGTTCTCCTTCGCCAAGCTCCCACAATGCCTGCAGAAACCTGATCCTTATTGGAAGACCTTGACCTTCCATGTCGACCGTGAAGCAGAGGATGGTGCTGCATGCATTGTTTACTTAGATGGATCCAACAAGGTTGGTATCGTGAAGCACACCAGAGGCGACGATGGTGTTGAGAGATGGGTTCCTGACAGGGTGCTCCACATGGAATTCGATGAAGAGCTTAAATTACTCGATCTCGGAAATCCATATTGCTCTGACAAGCTTTCTGTTTTAGCAGTAAAGGATGGATACGTGTATTTTTCAATATTTGAACCTGTAATGGGGAAAAATCCCAGAAGAGGAGGAAGCTGGTTCATGTCCCTATGCCTAGCAACGATGAAATTGGAGAAGTTGTTCGAGAGCCGCCATGGCCTCATCGGGCAGGGCACGACCGATCAGGCTATGCCCGGACAGGGCGCGACCAATCAAGACCGTGTGAGTGGACAAGTTGTGACCGGCCAGGGTGGAGGTAGACAGGCTAGCGCAGGCGGCCGGACTATGTCTGACGAGGCTGGTGGTGCTGCGCATGGTCGGGCGACGTCGGGTTCCTTTGTCGATGCTTCACGGGGCCGTGTGATCCAGCATGCACCTCCAGGAGGTCGTCTTCAACATGAGGAATTGGGAGTCGCCGACGCTGCTTTCCGTGGCCGCGGTAGTGGGCAACATGATGGAGCTGATCGCCAAGGACTCCGGGATGTCAATCAAAAATTTCATCCAGGATATGGTGACTTTGGCGTCGGTGCAGGTCGCTATCATGGACCTCGTCGAGGCTTCTATGCGCGAGCTAGGTGCGGGTTCATGCCACAGCGAGGTGGAAGGGATGGCCGGCCAGGGCGTGGGTCTGGCAGGTCTGCTAACGCTGCGGCTACTTCTCATGGCTTGACTAGTGAATCAACACAAGATGCAGCACGAGACAGAATTCAACACAATGAAGAACAAGTGGAGATGCTAGTGTCTAGCAAGGGTGCAAGAGAAAACACAGGGAAGTCAAAGGTGATATGTGGTTGCTGCTTTCAGAAGGGTCATGTTACAGCTGACTGCACTAATGATGTTTATTGCTGCATCTGTGATGGACATTATCACGTAAATCATCGTTGCCCGGTGCTGAAACTCCCCAAGCCCGTGGCTAACGCAGTGGGTTACTCAGTGGAAGGATTGGGCTTTCATCATATTCCACATGCACCACTGTCGCGGAAGAAGGACTCCAAGAACGGCTTAGTGACCGTTGCTGGGGGCTTTATCTCGAAGTAACAGCTAGCCTTCCAACTTAAGAGAATTGTACCGGTGAGATGGAGGTGGGAACCTTTAGTTGAAGATGATAAATCATTTATTGTGCAATTCCCCTTTGAGGCCGAATTACATCGAGCTATTGCGTATGGTGGTGCGGATGTGTTAGAAAATTGAATAGCCACAGGTGTTCGGCTGAATTTCAAAGCTTCACAAGTCAAGGAGGAAGGAAATTTACTTCCTAAAGTTTGGCTGCAAGTCACAGGAATCAAGAAGCCATTGTGGGAATATATTATTCTTTGGGCAGTTGGAACTTTGTTTGGCTCAACCCAATTGGTAGATATGGTGACAACTAGACAAAATGATTTTGGTCGCATTCTGGTGGCGGTGTTAGATCCAAGTTTGGTCCCAGCTAAGAAGCAAGTGGTTATTGGAGATCACTTTTTTCAGCTCGACATAACAATGGAGAAAATTGGCTTTGATGAAAATGGGGATGAGGCAGAGTTTGATTTTGGTGATGAAGATGGTGGAGGGCAAGGAAAGGAAGGTGAAAGTGCAAAAAAAATGAAGATGACAACCAACCAAAGGCGGATGATCCTATGGACCAAGATAATAATAATATTGACTACATTGATCGCGGGCAAAAATCTTTGGGAGGTAACACCAACTTTGAGAATACACTCAGAAACATGGCGAATAGAATCATTGATAAGGTGGTTGATAATCTTACTACGGAATGTGCCGAGGTGGTTATGGGTGAGGAAGATGATGATACGATGGATGGCATGGTAGAAGCTGGCGTTGGTGGTGAGGAGGTAGCTGCAGCTCAGTCGCTCGCTATGCTTCCTCTAGAAGTTGAAGTGACTGCTGCTGATCCTAGTAGCATTGAGCCTGCTGTTCACGTTAGTGGTGGTGTCCTGAACGGTCTTGACAACAACATAGAGGAGGGAGCATTAGGCAAGGGAAATGGCCAGCTGGAATATGACGAAGAGGAGACGGAGTTTCAGGCCTCCATTGCTGCTCTATTGCGAGATGACAAAGGACCGATGCGTGCGAGTGGCAGCTTGACTGAAGTTGATGCTGATCTTGGCAGCAAGTTGTGCATGCCGTGTCATCCTGACAGGGTTACTCCTGAGGCTGCTGCTTTTGGCCTTACCAAATCAAATGGCACTGGTCAAGAATGGGGTGTAGCAGAAGTTGATGGTGCTGGTCAGGGAAGCCGCCTTGCTGCTGGTCGCGAGCTAGGCCATGAACCTGGTAACCAAAAAGATGTCGCAGACAAGATTTCTAAGGAAGATGGTCCCAGCTCTATCCTGAAGGTGTCCAGTACCAAAATTGTGGTGTCGCCCTTGAGGGCAAACGTGGTGGCAGCAGCTATGATCCTAGAAGTGAGGCAAACTCCGAAGCAGGCGAGCCCGCGCCTTGCCCTCACCAATGACCTCGACTCCATGAAAAAGGCGAAGAAGAGAGCGACATGGAAAAATCTGGACTTCGACGCAGGTAACACACCCAACCTTTCATTCATTCATTTTCCTTCAGTTGATATTTCATCTCGCTTTTTGGACCTTGGTATTTGCTTAGGTTCCAATCCGCTTTTAGTTTCTGAGTCAGTTTCTTTGCTAAAAAATGTTGAGTGGGCAAGGGTAAGACTGGATCGGTCTAGTACGGAGGTTGTTACCAATTCAAATTTTTTGGAGGATAGAGATGAATTTGACTTAGACAACGATACTCTTGGTCGCATTTGTGGCAACTTGTTGGATGAGTTTGAAAACCTAGACAGTGATCACCTAAGCTGTGATTTTAAACCTGTCTTTAAAAAAAATAAAGCTTCTTCTCTGACTAGATCAAAGAAGAGGCCAAAAGTGCGTGTAATAAAAAAACATAGAATAGTTTCCCCATGAAAGGAATCTTTTGGAACAACAGAGGTCTAAGTGACTTGACTAAATACAGGTTTCTTTCTGATGTATCAAGAGAGCAAAAGCTAGACTTTATCGCTCTTCTTGAAACTGGAAAAAAAGATTTCTCGAAAACTGTCCTCGACAATATTTGTGGTGGACAAGAGTTTATCTGGCACTGGTCTGAACCTCATGGTAGGTCTGGTGGCATATTATTGGGGATTAACTTAGAGTTTTTTGACATTGGCTCTATTGACGAAGGAGACTTTTATGTCAAATTCCGTCTAAGAAACAAAGTGGATGGGTTCTACTGGGTGCTTATTGCTGTCTATGGAGCAGCACAAGCGGAGCACAAGGAGAGCTTTCTTACTGAACTTTTCCAAACTTGTGCAAAGGAAACTGATCCCATTCTTGTGGGTGGTGATTTTAATATCATCAGAAACCGGCAAGAGAAGAATAATGATAGATATGACGATCGATGGCCTTTCTTGTTCAATGCTATTATCGATAGCCTGGACCTTCGGGAGCTAGATCTTTCTAATAGAAAATATACATGGGCAAATTCTAGGGATATTCCAACCTTTGAAAGGTTAGACCGGATCCTAGTTGGTACAGAATGGGAGTCTAAGTTTCCGCTGGCAACGGTACAAGCATTGACACGAGAAATTTCAGATCATACTCCATTACTATTGGATACTAGAAATGGTACCCATGGTAACAAACAATTTGGTTTCAAGTTTGAACTCGGTTGGTTTTTGAGGGATGACTTTAAAGAATTAGTGGCCGAAATTTGGTCCAAGGAACAAGGGGGAAACACCCCACTCCAGCGTTGGCAATGTAAATTGCAACGACTAAGACAATTCCTAAGGGGTTGGGCCAAAAATATGAGTGGAAATTACAAGAAAGAAAAGACCCAACTTATTTCAAAAGCTGAGGTGCTTGACAAAAAGGCAGAAGTGCAACCATTAAGTAGTATAGAGATAGATCTCAAACATTACTACAAAGAGAGACTGAATCTCCTTCTAAGGGAGGAGGAAATCAAGTGGTACCAAATAGCCAAGACAACTAGGTTGTTATCTGGTGATTGTAATACTAAGTATTTTCACCTTGTGGCTAATGGAAAACATAGGAAAACTCGTATTTTTCGGCTCGAACAAGAGGAAAGAATAATTGAAGGTGACCAAAATCTAAAGAAATTCATCACCAATCACTATAAAGGTCTTTTTGGGGAACCAGAAGCCAACAACTTTGCTTTGGTGGAATCTGCTATGACAGATATTCCGCAAGTCTCACAGCTTGAAAATGATGTATTAACGGCTAACTTTTCTGAACAAGAAATTAGAGAGGTTATTTTCCAAATGGACCATAATAAAGCTCCTGGACCTGATGGGTTCCCAGCTGAATTCTACCAGGTTTTTTGGGAAGTTATAAAACAAGATCTTTTGCCCCTCTTTGCTGATTTCCACAGAGGAAGCCTACCTCTTTTTAGTCTAAACTTTGGTACAATTACATTGTTACCAAAACAAAAAGAGGTCATACAAATTCAACAATTTCGTCCCATCTGTTTGTTGAATGTCAGTTTCAAGATCCTTACAAAGGTTTTGACAAACCGAATTTCACTTGTGGCACAAAAGGTTATTCAACCATCTCAATCCGCTTTTATGAAAGGAAGGAATATTCTGGATGGTGTAGTTATCCTACATGAGACCATCCAAAATGCATAGGAAAAAAATAGATGGGGTAATCTTAAAGCTAGACTTTGAGAAAGCCTATGACAAAGTTAAATGGCCTTTTCTTCAATAGAACTTAAGAATGAAAGGTTTTTCACCAGTTTGGTGTAATTGGATTGACCAAATAGTGCAGGGTGGTACGGTAAGCATCAAAGTAAATGATGAGGTGGGGCATTTTTTTCAAACTAAGAAGGGAGTAAGACAGGGAGATCCATTGTCTCCCATCTTATTCAACTTGGTGGCAGATATGCTTGCAACCCTCATTTTTTGTGCTAAGGCTAATGGAAAAATTAGAGGGGTGGTTCCACATCTAGTCGATGATGGCCTTTCGATCCTACAGTATGCGGATGATACCATTTTATTTTTGGATCATGATACGCTTCAAGCCAGGGAACTGAAGCTTGTGCTCAGTACCTTTGAGCAATTGTCTGGATTGAAAATTAATTTTCACAAAAGTGAGTTGTTTACTTACGGTAAGGCCAAGGACTATGAACAGGATTATGCAAGCATATTTGGATGCAGATTAGGTGGTTTTCCATTCCGGTATCTAGGTATACCAATGAATCATGTAAAATTATCTAACAAAGATTGGACCAACATTGAAGAGAAGTTCGAGAAAAAACTTTGAAAGGCAAATTATTATCTGTCGGAGGACGTCTGGTCCTCATTAACTCAGTGCTAACTAGTTTAGCCATGTTTATGCTACATTTTTTGAAGTCCCTAGATGTGTCCTTCAAAAATTAGATTACTACCGCTCTCGTTTTTTCTGGCAAGGTGATGGGCACAAAAAGAAATATCGTCTTGCCAAATGGACTATTCTTTGCACCCCAAAAGATTTTGATGGTTTAGGTATACATAACCTTGACCTTCAAAATAGATGCCTCCTTAGCAAGTGGCTTTTCAGGCTAATTAATGAGGATGGGGTTTGACAAAACCTTCTAAGAAGAAAATATCTCACTAACAAACCCTTGTCCCAGGTGCAACATAGACCGGGAGATTCACATTTCTGGGCTGGTCTCATGAAAGTGAAAGAAAATTTTCTAACAAGTGGCACCTTTAAAGTGCACAATGGGGAAAATGTGAGGTTTTGGAAGGATGTTTGATTAGGCGATAGACCTTTGAGCGAGGTGTACCCAACCTTGTTTACTATTGTGAGGCATAAAAATGATACAGTGGCAAAAGTCCTCGAACTGTACCATTTAATTAATCTTTTAGACGAGGTTTAATTAATGCAAATCGGATCGCGTGGTTTGATCTAGTCTCAAAAGTGGTGCAAATCAGCCTTACATCTGGACAAGATACCTTCCGATGGAACCTTACTAATAATAGTTTGTTTTCAGTTCGGTCTATGTATGCAAGCTTCATTCGACAAGGAATCCATCCAGACAGAAGTCATCTTTGGAAACTAAAATTACCATTGAAAATTAATATTTTCTTGTGGTATTTAAAAAAAGGAGTAACTCTTACCAAAGATAATCTAGCAAAAAAAAATTGGCATGGAAGTATCAAATGTTGTTTTTATAACTCTATTGAAACAATTCAACATTTGCTTTTCGATTGCCATTTTGCAAGTTTTATTGGGAACACTGTGAATATCTCTTTTGGAATTCGACCACCTACTAGCATTGGTAACATGTTTGGTTCTTGGCTTCATGGTTTGGATCCAAAGCTTTGGAACCAAATTTTGTTAGGGGCCGCCGCACTCTGTTGGGCGATATGGTTGAATAGGAATTATATGGTGTTTAATAAAGCTAAAGCTAATACTTTCATGCAGGTAATCTTCAGGGCAACGTACTGGATTTGTCAGTGGTCCATGTTGCATAAGGAGGATGAACATCCACTCTTCAATGAAGGATGCAGAAGATGGGAGAGCTTGATTATGTTAGTCTTCGCAAAATTTGGTTGGAAATTCACAAACCGTATTGGTGTTTAGGCCCTATTTGGTTCGCATAAGTCACCTGACTTATAAGTCCAAAAGTAAAAAAGTGACTTATTTTGCCAAACACCCTAACTTATAAGTCACCCCAACTTAAAAGTCCATAAGTTGCTCCACCCTAACTTATGGACTTATAAGTCACCTCCTTTCCACATAGGACCACACCTTTTTTGCTTCGAGACCACACTCCAACCCATTTCTCACATAGGATCACACTTTTTTTTTTTGCTTCAGGACCACACTTCAACTCATTTCCTGTATGACTTATAAGTCATTGAAAACCAAACAAACATGACTTATAAGTCACTGATTTTAAGTCACCTGACTTATAAGTCGGGTGACTTATGGGAACCAAATAAGGCCTTAGTTTGTCTTGTTGGCGCCAAGCTCCCTAGTTCAGCCGAACTTTGTTTTCCTTCTAGATTGTGTGTGTTTGCCTTTTGATTTTTTCTTGTAATGTAACGCTCAGCTGTGTACCATTTTCGAATGGTAGAGGCTGGAACTTTGTTCCCTTATAAAAAAAATGACGATGAAGCTTATGTGTATATCATGCCTTGGCCACCTTGCTTGTTAGCTGGTAATTATGGCCAGTTCGCATTTGAAGGTGCTCCGTGACATGCAGAGCTGAGGCCTGTGTTCGTCGAAAACAATAGTGAACCAAAATCTCTTGTCCTTGAGTAAATCAAAATGCCCAGATATTGGTAACCAATTTCTTTCAAAGATTGCGTTGATTGAACAAACCTGACTGAGCTGCAGTCTGTTAAAAGTTTAATCTAATATTCCAATGGCATTCTAATCTTATGTTTTCACTGTAGTTTGTTTATTAAAACCTTGAGTTTCTATTTGTCTATCTTTTAGACCAACTTTGCATGATTCTGAACAATGTCGTCCTCTTTCCGTATTTGTTGTGTTTATTATTTTTAGGTTGGGTCTGTCTGAAAGGACTTGTGTCCTCAGAACAGCTGAATATTTACTCTTCGTTGGAACAGGCCATGTTAATTGATTGGCATATACACTTTGCTCTCGTTATTGCTTCTTAGCATTGGCCTTTAATATGATTTGTGTTAGCCCTACAGTAGCTGTAAAAAATAGCAACAGAATATCTACATCCTATGCGAATGAAGTTTTATAGGGAAATTTGGATGCTGGGTGACTAATGATTTATTATTATGAGTCTAATAATTTAGCAGTGGTTAGTATACGGTCCACTGGTGTTTATACCAGGGAAACTAAATAAATTATGCATAAATATCAAACATTTAGTCCAACTGTTAAGTAACTGCAAACAACAATTGTATGCACTACTGCAGTCAGTCCACAGTTTGAAATCTAAATAAAGGTAAAGAGATAAAAGAAAGAATTGGAAAAACATAGGAGCAGAGTAGGAGGTATGCACATATCAGATCTGACTATCTATAAGTACCGCACCGGATCGAGCTGTGCTGGTCACAATGTGAGGTTAATAGATGGTAGGTGCGCCATTTTTTTTAGCTTGAGCACGAAAAATACGCACCAGGATGTACACAGCTATCAACGAAAATCAACCTTGCGTCGGTTTCATTGATTGTCCAGTGTTCTTTTTTATTTTACAAAGAAAGAGTTTTCTAGTAAGTACTCCCTCCGTCCCAAATTATAAGACGTTTGACTTTTTTAACTCAAAGTTTGACCACTCGTCTTATTCAAAAAATTTGTGCAAACGTAGTCAAATTTAAGTCATACTTAAAGACCTTTTGTTAATAAACCAAGCTATGCCAAAAGAAGTGGTATTTTGTACGAATTTTTGAATAAGACGAGTGGTCAAATTTGATGTCAAAAAAGTCAAACGTCTTATAAATTGAAAGGAATTGAGTAGCATTTTGTTAGTAGCAACAAAATGTCCCAATGCACCTGTGACAACTTGAAGCAACAAAATGTTCCAATGCACCTGTGACAACTTGAAGCCACCAATGTTTATACACCGCACAGTAGCTTGTCAAACAGCTGGAAATAAGCATCCCTCCACGTCCTAGCAAATAACAGTGTAACAAAGACCACCCAAAGGCTCAAAACAAACCCTACAGCTATTCCCAAATACAAATACCTCACATCTGAGTCCGATTGATGCCCATTAGGATAGCCTCTAGCCATCTCGGGCCCTGGGGAATTCCTGGAAACAGGAGGCCCACAGAGATAGGTGTTGCCAATGTACGAAGAAGCCGGATCGGTTAGTGCCTGCAGCTGATTACCTGAGGGTATTCTCCCTGACAGGTTGTTGTACGACAGGTTTAACTTGCTTAATATTGTCATGCCTGAGATACTGGAAGGTATTTGGCCAGAGAGATCATTCCAGGACAGATCGAGAGATTCTAGTGATAGTAGCAGGCCGATCTTTTCTGGAATCTTGCCAGACAATTGATTCTGGGAGATATTCAAGGCCCTCAATCCAACAAGAAGTGTTATTTCATTTGGAATTTCCCCAACTAAATTGTTGTGGGACAGATCGAGGCCAACCATGTATATGATGTTACTAGTGTAATCAAGATATTGGCCTTTCACTACCACTTCTAAGCTATCATCATATTTTTCATTAAGGACACTGGCGGATCGAGGCCTAGCATAACTCCAGCTTAACGGGTTATCCCATGTTTTTCGGTGATAATGAGCCTGCGTCATTGCTTTCAAGTTGGACAACGAATGAGGTATGGAGCCTGATATTCTGTTATATGCAAGGTCCAGGAACTGTAGATGTCGAAGCTCTGTTATCTGAAGTGGAATAGTGCCAGAGAACATATTATTCCGCAACCGAAGATACGACAACTGAGGCAATTTGTTCACTATCCATGTTGGCAACTCCCCATTATATTTGTTGTCAGCAAGATCAACTAGAATCAACTCAGAGCAGTTCTGCAAAACTAAAGGAAATTCTCCTGACAGTTGGTTCTCATACAAGATCAGAGCTGAAATGGATGATCCTTTCAAACATAAGGGAAGCAGTCCTTCCAGACGGTTCTTCGCCATATCCAAAACTGACAAGAATGGCAATTGACATATATATCTTGGAACAGAACCACTGATATCGTTGTTAGAAAGCAATAAATCTGAAAGGTTTGGCGCTCCAATATTTTGTGGAAGTGGCCCTGATAAAGAGTTTTTGGAGATATCAAGTTCTACCAAATGCTTGGGTAACTGTGGCAGGGTACCTGTGAAGTTGTTGGAGTTGAGGTCAAATATTCCAGCTGAAGACATAAATTCCAGTGTCCTTGGTAGCCTTGCACTAATTTGGTTGAAAGAGAGGTTCAAGTATTGAACATTTGAAAACACAACCCAAAACCAGTCTGGCAGATTATCAACAATGCCTGCATCAGAAATGTCAATAAAACTAACATCCCTCTGCCCTTTAAGCCACAAAGGAAAACGAGGCCCCATTTTGCAACGTGGGAAATAAGCCAGTGTCAGTTTAAAGGGAGGAATCCAGTTCGACCTAATCATCATGTTTATGGAGTTGTAAGACAAATCCAATTCCTCCAAACTCACTAGACTGGCTAAATGTGCCTCCGATATAGATCCGTCAATTTTGTTGTAATCTAGATGCAGTATACTGAGCTTGCTGAGCATACCAATTTCAAAAGGAATTGACCCCACAAGACTATTAGAAGAAAGTTGAAGAGTGCTCATATTAGTCCATAGGCTTATCGAGTTTGGAATTTCCCCACTGGTATTGGTTGAGGATAGATCTAGCGACTCTAACTTACTCCATGCGCATGGAGGCAGTCCTTCCAGAAATTCAGACACGTCTTGATTGATCCTGTTTGACCACAATGCTAGCTCCCTCAAATTGCATAATTTTTTTAGTGGTTTTGCCTTCACATCAGTGAGTCGGTTCCCTCCAAGGCGAAGTACTTCAAGGGAAGTCATGTTCGCCACTGCATCTGGAAATGGACCAACAGCCATATTGTTTGTAAGGTCAAGATGCCTGATGGTGGCAGCTTGCCAGAACCAGTAGGTGGGATTAAAGGCATTCATCCAATTGGCTGATAGATCTACCATCACAAGTGATGTGAGGTTAGGATGTACTATAGGTGTATGCGGCAAAGCCAGATTGCACTCACTAAGGCGAAGGACTCTTAGGTTAGAAAGCATGTTGATCACCTGAACCCAATTGCCAATGGTTGTAAGATTGACATCAGTCATGTCAAGAAACCTAAGCAAATGGAGACGTGGTAACCATGATATATCCTTGACTTTGCAAATGATAGCCATACCAAGAATAATAGTCATTGTTGACGTCAAGATATTGCAGTCTGGAAAGATTACCAAGTTGAGGAGGCGAAATTCGTGGACGAGAGGTTGAGATATACCAGGCTTTGGAGGGAGCCCAGGAATCTCGGCATGGGTGCCCCTCCTCCCCCGAGATCGTTGCCGCTGAGATCTAGATACTTGAGATAACGTAGAGAAAGTATAGCAGAACTTATCTTCCCGCGAAACCTGGGAGAGTAGAAAGGAGCAACGAAATCATCTAGGAAGAAATTGTTGCGGAGGTCAATCTTGGTGACATGGCCGGTGCGGCTGCTGCACCCGACACCCCTCCACTGGCAGCAGTCATGGCCACTCCATGAGGCAAGGAGGTTCTGTGGATCACTTGCAATGGCAGCTCTAAACGAAAGCAGTGCATCCCTCTCTGTCTGGATGCACCCAGCGGTGGTTGGTTTTAGACCATTTTAATCTCTTTTATAACATCTAAATGGCCCATCTAAATACATGTTGGCTGTTGGCTGCTTACTTCCCATGGCTGAGAACTGTTGACCGCTTGCTTCCCACGGCCGAGAAGGCGTGCCGGCTCACGGAGCACTTCCTCGCTGGCAACATCAGCGACACGCACGGGCCAATTTCTCCTTCACGGGCCGGGAAGCAGCAGCAGCTCCCGTGCTTCACACCTGATGCGCGCATCTCCCAATGCTGGCGCTCGCGTCCGCCGCCGCCGCGCCCCTCCTCCTCCTCACTAACCACGGCCCCGCGCCAGCCAACGCGCTACACTTCGACTAAGCCTCGCTAACGCTAGGCAACCTGGTATACTACTAGGCGACGCGCACATCAAGAACGGCACCATCCGCCTCTCTCGGGACCTCCCCCGCTCCCCGTCCCGACCTTAGGCTCCGGTAGGGCGCTCTACGCTACCGCGGTGCCACTCCGGGCTAGATTCTCGACGCAGTTCGCCTTCACCGTCGCTACGCTCAACCCGTCCTCCGTCGGCGGCGTGCCGACGTTCGTGCTCGCCACCGACGCCGCCGCAGTCGAGTTCGACCCGCTCATGGATGTCCAGTTTGGTGACCCTAATGGGAACCATGTCGGCCTGGATCTCGGCTTCATGGTATCTGCCGCAACCGCTGGCCTCCGTGCCGAAGACGCCGACGTCGACGACGGCGCTGAGCTTGCTAGGGGGAGGACCGTCAACGCCTGGATCGACTACCGCCCCTCCGGGAAAGGCGACGGCGGCGGCGTGTTGGAGGTCTTCGTGTCCTACGCGTCCAAGCGCCCGCCCACGCTCGTCCTGTCCACGCCGCTCGACCCCAGGGAGCTCGTCAAGGACGCCGCGTTCGTCAGATTCTCCGAGATGAACAAATACATGTATTTAGATGTTAAAAGAGATTAAAATAGTCCAAAATATCATTAGAGCTTATTATAATTGTTTGAAGTCCTATTATAGAGAATCAAACGTTAGGAGTCCTATTATAAAGAAAGCCAACGTTTGAAGTCCTATAATAATCAATTTCTCAACTGGAGCAGAATGCATCATTGTTTCTCTTTGTCCGGCAGAATGCATCATTGTTTCTCTTTGTCCGGCAGAATGCATCATTGTTTCTCTTTGTCCGGCTAATACTGAAAAGGGTTGGAGAAAGCTGCAAAGACAATTATTGGCCCAACAAACAAGTCAAAGGTACACCTATATGAGTCATGAACAATATATTACTGTTTTTAAGCGACGTCGGAGGACGCATTTCGCATTAAGTAGAAGAAACACAAACAAATGAGTTCGACACAAGGGGTAGTAACACGAGGTTACCGACTCAGCTCACCTAGCTACCGGAAACACAGACGGCGTTACAACAAAGAAACTGAAAGCTCTACACTGGACCGGCTAGCTGATCATGCCCGAGCAGTAGGCCGATCTTCTTGAATCCTGCCGAGCACCAGTTGTGCCCCTCCGCCAAAATCCCAGAAGCTAGCTGATCCGGTCGCGCCTGCGCAGCGCCGAAGGTTCTGTCGTTGCGGCATTTGCAGAGCGACCAGCTGACGAGGAAGAAGAGCGAATCAAAGGCTGGACGGAGGACCTTGCACAACGTCTTGTGCCAGGCAAGCCACCAAGGTAGCGCCGGCTCTGCGGCGACGGTGATCCTGTCTTGCAGCCCGACCATGGACAGACACCTGTGTCAGACTTCCCTCGAGAAACAGCAAGAGAGGAGGATGTGATCTATAGTTTCAGCTTCCTGGTCGCACATCACGCACAAGTTAGAGCTCTGCAAACCGTGCCTCCAATGTCTGTCGGTCGTCCAACATCTCTGATGCATCACCAACCAGAAGAAGAAACACACTTTGGGAGGCATCGACGTTTTCCAGATGTTCTTAGCGCCCAAAGGCCGCGAAGATCCGAAGAACATCGCCACATATGCCGACGCTGAGGAGTACGCGCGGTCGGCCATTAAGCTCCAAGCAAAGGTATCCGGTTCTTGTGATAGCAGGACGTCGTCGAGGCGGTCACAGATGGTTTCCAACTCCACAATCACCTGCATAGTGAGCGGACCAGAGATGTGCCGCACCCAAGCGTAGTCGTCCATGGCCTGGGCCACCGTGGCCTTTCTTTTAGCCGTTGTTACGACAGCGAAGACAACATGCGCGAAACTCTCAATGGACATACCATGCAGCCATCTGTCCGTCCAGAAGTAGATGGACTCCCCATTGCCAACCGAGATGACCGAGGCTGCCTAGAACACGGCTCTCGCTGCAGCGTCGCCCAGACGCGCCAGACGCCCTTCTTGCCGGTCCTTCCACACCCATCGCACCCTCAGTGCAATGCCAGCTCGCCGGAGGTCAGAAACGCCAAACCCGCCGAGCTCGCGCGGGCGGCAGATCTTGGCCCAGGCCACCTTGCAGCGCCCCCCCCCCCCGCAACTGTCGAAGTGCCGGCCCAGAGAAAACTCCGCCGCAACCTGTCGATTGCTTGAAGCACCCACGACGACAGGCAAAGCGCGATCGAAGTATGGATTGGGATTGCTGAGAGCGTTGAAATTACCAAGGTCGTCCTCCCGGCCTCGTTAAGCAAACTGCCCTTCCATCCGGGAATTCTGGCCGCAACCTTATCGACCAGCGGCTGCTCCTCCGAACGCTTCAATTTGTAGATCGATAGAGGTACGCCCAGGTAGCGGCACGGGAAGGAACTGACCTGACAAGCTAGCACGTCCCGCACCCTGTCTATGTCTTCCTCCGAACAACGTCTCGGAATGGCCATGCTCTTGTCGAGGTTGGCGACCAACCCGGAGGCCTGCCCAAAGATATTGAGTGCCGCCTTAACGGCAATTAGGTCACCATATGAGGGCGCGACGAAGACGACCACATCGTCTGCATAGAGGCTGACTCGATGGCCGTTCATGCCCAGCACCGGGGTGAGCGAGCCTCTGTGCTCCAGCCACCGCAGGAGGTGGTTTAGGACTTCCATAACAAGGATGAAGAGCATCGGGGACATGGGGTCGCCCTGCCTGAGACCTCGGGCGTGGCAAATCCTTCTCCCTGGCTTTCCATTCACCAAGATCTTAGTGCTAGAGGTTGAAAGGATTATGAAGACCCAGTTTGTCCATCTCCGGCCAAAGCCCATGTGTTGCAGAACGTCAAGCAGGAACTCCAGAGCGACCGTGTCGAAAGCCTTTGCGATATCTATCTTGAGCACAATGCAGCTTTTGCGCTTCAAATGAATCTGCTTGCAAGTTAGTTGCACATTCCTGAAGTTATCATACAAGTTACGTCCTTTGATAAAGGCACTTTGGTTAGGCAGCACCAGCTGATCCAGTACGGTCGAGAGGCGGGAAGCCATGCATTTCGTGATTAGCTTGCAAAAGCTGTGTATCAGACTAATCGACCTGAAGTCACGTATTAGCTTCGGAGAGTCTTTCTTTTTCAAAATTATCATGAATGCATCGCTTAAGTGGTTGAAGCTTCTGTAGTCATTTGCCCAAAAAACGTTGATCGCATTCATGATGTCTCCCTTAATGATGGGCCAAGCGGTTTTGTAGAAAAGGCGCGTAGTGCATATTGTGGTAGGCGCGACTGCTTGAGAGTGATTTGTTTTACAAGGTGCAGAACCAGACGGAGTCTTCATGTAACAGAAGTGTTTGCCTTGGACCTGGTCATCCCATATAAATTAAATTTATAGGATAGGATGACAGAAATGTTTGCACAATCAAATTAAGTTTATAGGATAGATTCTTTATCAATCATATTTTCATAGTATATCTATTTAATGCTATAGTTTTTTTTATAACTTTCTCTATAATTTTAGTCGAACTTGATATGTTTAGATTCATAGAATGACTTATAATTTGAAATGGGGGAGTAGTATGTAATTATGGGCAGTTGGCATTTGAAGGTGCTCCGTGATGTATATGCAGTGTTGCGTCTTGCACGAAAACCAATTTGACGAAAACAATAGTGAACCAAAATCTCTTGTTCTTGAGTAAATCAAAATGCCCAGATATCTAGTCATTCCTAGTGTGATATGATTTGTTTTCTTTTGCTGACTAGTAATTCCTCTTGTTATGTGATTTGTTTTCTTTTGGGAAATAGTTCATCACTTTCAACCTTCCATGGCCCCACCCCACTACTGAGCTACGGCCCCTCCACCACCAGGGCAACTTGGCATCTGTGAAATTAAATTTTGGTGGGGCTCAGTTTGAAACCCCGTCGTTGACCTCTAAAAAAATCTAGATGAAAAATCCAAACAAGAGTTGATACACAGAGCCAGCCACGGACTACTGGATTCACTAGAACAGACCAGATGATCCGGTGAGAAGAAAAAACAAGCACTTGGGTAATTAAGCCCAGATTAAGGTCTTGACCATAGCAGATAAAGGCTTGAGCTTCTCAGCTATATTTGTCATTTTTGTTGATAGAAGCACCCTGTTGAACTTTGGTTTGGGTGTTTTCTCATCTTGAACTTGCCGTTCATTCCCAGCCGTGTTGGGGATTCTCCAACATGTGAGAGTGGGCATAATTATAAACTGATACTAAACAAAATACTCTCTCCGTCTCAAATTATAAGACGTTACAAAAATCTTAAAGAGTCAAAGCATCTTATTAATTTAACCAATAATTATAGAGAAAACTATAAAAATTTATGATATCAAATATGTATACATACTATGAAAATATAATTGATAACGAATCTAATGATACTTAATTGACATTATAAATATTATTATATTGTTATATAAGTTTGGTCAAACTTGAGATAGTTTGACTCTCCAAGATTCTTGAGATATCTTATAAGAGCAAGTACAATATAATTAGCTTATATATAGCCAAGCAAACGCTGATGTGAAAAAAAGAGAAAAGGAGAGAGATGAGAGTTTGACTCTCATGCAAACACCAAGCTGGACACGGAAGTATAGGTAATAGTGGGGCCAAATAGTAAGTATTGTAAGGAGGAATAAAAAAAATTATAGTAAAAAAAGAGATAATTTATTGTACAACTTGCCTCTAATAGCTTGATTTATAGTCAAATATTTAATTTTATTATTGAACTTGCTCTAATTTGAGATGGAGGGAATACTGTACAAGAGGAGGTGCTCACCGACATAACACGCAGAGCTTAGGTTAACGGAAGCCAAGTCACGCGAGCTAAGGAAGGGCTTGAGTTTAAGCGTGGAAGTGCAGGCGGTGGATGCAGCCCTTGGGAAGTGCAGTTGAGCTCGTCCTGGACGCGGAAGTAGTCCAGCTCCTTGAGCACGACATCAGCGTCGTGCACCAGCAGCTGCAGCTGGAGCAGCAGAGCCTGCAGTGACGGGTTCTCGGTCTCCATGCGGCTGGCGATGTGAAGCATGGCCTGCGCGTAGAGAACATGCGTTGTGAGGGACTGAGGGCATACATCTCGTCGCCAAAATTGTTTCTGGCCGCCCACAACTACATGCCGTCGCGGAGAACGCAGAGCGGCTGCGTCATGCATGATATTGGTTTTGTTTCCTGGGAACACCAAACAAAATCGGTAACACATACTGTACGAGGAACATAGGAAATCCCCCAAGTCCACCCACAAATTGAAAAAAAACGGTCTCATCCCCTAGAAAATCAATCATTTACCCCGATCCCAATGCTCTATTCTAAATCTACTGGCCGTACGTGGAGTTGCGCAGCACCATCCTAAATTCCTGGCACTGCTGCTAGCAGCCTTTGGAGCCACACTGATTTTGGGCGGCCCACAATGCATCCTAGCGGTGCTAAATTAGAGCATCGTTCAGCGGCTTTTGGACACTCACAATGCAAGACTTTATCATAAAGTCCAAAACTATTTATTACCATTAATTTATGGTATTTTGTATATGTGCCAGTATATTTATTAGAGAAAGAGAGTGAAAAAACAAGATTCCAAGTCCACAAGATTCGAACTAATAAATAGGTTTAGACTCTATGATGGAGTCTGCATTGGGAGTGCCCAGACTCTATCATAGAGTTTAAACCTATTTATTATCTCGAATATTATGGACTTGGAGTCTAAATAAGACTTGGAGTCTTGTTTTTTCACTCTCTCTTCAATAAATATACTGCCACATCAGCAAAATACCATAAATAAGTGGTAATAAATAGTCTTGGACTCTATGATAGAGTCTTGCATTGGGAGTGGCCTTAGCCAGCTAATCGCTGCTATTAGCGCCGCCGACGATCCTGTAGCGGCGAAAGCCATCTATGCCCAAGGTAGCGGCTGCCCCTCAGCGGCGAATCGAAGTTGGTAGTCGTGGATCGAGACCGGTCGCCCCGTAACCAGTGGATCTACCGCACTGCGCTCTCTCCTCTGGGGAAGGCGGAGAAGAAGCGGCGAGCCGGCGATGCCTGAGGGGGCGGGACCAAGAGAGATACGGGCGGATCGGGACTGGGAGAGAGACGTACCGACGTGACCGAGGCCTGAACTCCTGCTAGCTGCTGCCCCTCGTTGCGCGGGGCCGTTTCCTCCTTCCCCACAGGCCACGGGCGGTAGCAGAGGCGGAGGCCTGAGTGGAGGACGAAGCGGCCGCGAGGATGAACGGAGAATGAGCAGCGGTGTCGAGTGAGGGCATGTTTGGTAGCTCAGTGAAGCTGTTTGTTTTTTTAGAAAATAGCTTTATAAACACCTCTTTAGGTGAAGCTGAGTTGTTTTGAAAAAAATGTTTGACAAAACAGCTTCACCAACAACTTTATGCATGCATGTGAGAGAGAAAGGGAGAGAGAGTTATGATAAACTACTATTTTCAGTTTCAACCAACTTCATATTTTTGTGAGAGGGGAAGAAAAACAACTTTATAGGTGAAGCTGTTTTGAAAAGAGGTGTTTGACAAAAAAAATAGCTTATAACAGCTTCATAAAGCTATAATAAACTATACCAAACAGACCCTAAAATTACATTGCTTCTATCTCAATCATCTAGCTACCATCTAACGGTACATCCAGGACTTTGCTTTTTTTGCCCAGGCCAGAGACTTTGCTTAGCGCGCCAAAGCTGTATGCAGAAATTGTGAATCCCGCGCTCCCTCCTCTTCTATATGCTGCCACGTCGAAACAGCACACGAAACATAAATAGATGATGATATAGAATGTGTGTAGGTTAAGTTTTTTTAACTTTGACTAAATTTGTACTCCCTCCATTCCTATATAGAAATTATTTACACTTTCAAAAAAATCAAACTTTCAAATTTTAATTAATTATATAAAAAAATATTAATATTTATAATATATAATTAGTACCATTAGATAGATCGTCGAATATACTTTTATAATAAATTTATTTAAAAATATTAATGTTGCACTTATTTCCTATAGACTTAATCAAAGTTGAAAAAATTTGACCTACACGTATCCTATAACGTCTTTGTTTTTTGAATAAAAGGAGTAGAACATACGTGCAACATTTATATCTCTAAATAAATTAGCCAGCGGGGATCCGGGTCACTGAACTTAGAGCATCTCTAAGAGATTAGCTAAAAAGACTAGCTAAATTTAATGATTTTGTTACTCTCTAAAATAGATAATATTAGAGTATTCTAACCGACTCTGTAAAGCTGAAAGATAGATAGCTAGAAAGATAGACTATCTAAAAGTAGAGAGTGAATAAGGTGAGATGGATAAATTCTAAATTTAGAGAGTCATTTACAGAGTCTGTTGGAGACGTTTTTTCTTTACCCATAGCCAAATTTAACTTTAGAAAATGGTTTGGCTAGTCTTTCGGAGATGCTCTTATAAAATGTTAATTGTGGGTTCCTAAACTTGGCCGATGGTGTCATCTAGGTCCCTAAACTTGGTTTTAAATTTCATATGGATCTAAATAGGACAATCTATATAAAAATAATTCATAACTTTTACTATGAACTTGAATAAAGACAAAGTTTATATCAAAATTGTAGCTCTCGATGTGATCTATAACTTTCGAGATGAAATTTTTTGAATTTAAACAATCTTCAAATTTTAAATTTTAATTTCTCAAAATCTGTATACATACAATAATATTTTTGAATAATAGATGCCTTCAAATAAAAACTTTTTTAACAACAAAGTTGTAGGTCGTGTTGGTAACTATAAATTTCATATAGGTCATGTCAATATCCAAGGTTGTTTGATAATTTAAAATTTAAAATTTCAAAATTGGTAAACATACAACAATATTTTTGAGACTCTAAAATGTTTTATCTCAAAAAAATTCTACTAGAAAGTTGTAGATCATATCAAGAGCTTCAAGTTTGATATAAAGTTTGTCTTTATTCGAGTTTATATGTAAAAGTTATGAATTATTTTTTTGATATCGATTGTCCTATTTAGATTCATATGACACTTAAAACCAAGTTTAGAGACCTAGATAACACTATCGACCAAGTTTAGGGACCCGTGATAATCACATTATAAGTTTAGGAACTTAGATGACACCTTCGGCCAAGTTTATGGACCCACACATTTTATAAGTTCAAAGACTCTTAAACCAATTATATATTATCAAATAACTTATTTGGAGAATAACTTTGATCTAATAAATTATAATTTAATATAAAGGGAGTATTTATTTGTTTTGCACTCTTCAGAGTGACTGCTGTCGTATATTTTGCTTGAATATGCAAAGTGTTGGAAGCCTTTGCTACAAAGGATTTTTTTTTAATTTTAACATTATTTTTTAACTAAATATAATTCTAATACCGACTGACTTTTTTTTTATTGCTAACACTTTTGGCTGCTCCATCATCCATGGAGCGGCATTTCTCCTTTGCCGCTCCATGCATGATGGAGCGGCAAGAGGCGAGACCGGTCAAAGGCGCAGAGGTGGGCCCGACCTTGCCGCTCCATGATCTGCGCAGCGACAAGGCTGCCGCTCCCCAGCGATGGAGCGACAACCCTGCCGCTCTCCAGATCATGGAGCGGCAAGGGGGGGGGGGGGGGCGTCTATTAAACCGGTAAGTCCTCCTTCCCCTCCCTCTCTCGCCCCCTCTTTCATTTTGCTGCTGCTGCTGCTCGGCCTGGCGCCGCCGAGGGTGACTCCCACGCCGCTGCCACCCGCCGGACACCCATCCAGGCTCCCCAGCTGCACCTCAATCCTCCGTGCTCCCTCCGCCCTGACGTGCTTTAAAGGTGAGTAGTATAGTTTCCTTTAGTAACTTACCTTAGTTTAATTAAGTCTAGTTAGTATCATTACTTTAGGAGCGGCTTAACTTGGCTTAGCTTAGTTAGTTAGAATATTTGGTTAGATATGTGGTTGAGTTAGTTCGAGTTATTTTGATTAATTAAGTAAACTAGTTAGTAAACTTTGTTAAGTTTAGTTATTGTAGTTAGTTGTTGTATTTGCTTTATATGTCATTTTGTTAATACATATGTACCTATTTTTTATTTGATGTTGGCAGATGCAAGACCTTTATCGTACGGAGTATTGGAAAAAGCGTGGTCGACCTAGGGAACTATACATTTAGAGTTCTAGCTTGGATGGCCCCGTCCCTCCTGAACTTTCGGTCCCTAACTGTGACTGTGGTATTCCGGCCGACATACAATAGTCGAGGCAGCCGGACACCGTGGGTCGTTGTTTCTACACATGTAGCCGCACTTGCGTAAGTAACTATGTCATCAATGAGTTCATCATTTTATATTCTTCAGTTACAATTTAATTTCATACAATTTTGTTTTGTAGGACCATACTAGGTGTTTTTTCTTTCAGTGGATTGATGGTCCAGAAAAGTGTGATCCTAGGATCTTGCTTTTCTCTACTTGGAACTTTCATAACACCGCAGATCGATTCAAGCGGTGGGTTCCACCTCCGCCTAACCCTCCTCCAATGACGAATGAAGAGAAGACCTACACAGCAGGTAGACGTCTGGAGTCACCTCCTCGGTGCGATTGCGGAGAGCGAGTACTGATCAACCCTAACAATTCGAATGAGTTCATTTGTGCTCTCAAGCATGAGGTAAGTTGTCATATGGTGATAAACTCTCGTATCAGTTGGCAAATGTCATATCTTTTTGTTTTCATGTACTAATACATTTTTACCTATTGTTTTGTAGAATTTGTGTATGCCTAGGTGTAGTTTCAGGGAATGGCTCTACGGTCCAAAGGATCTTTGGCCACAAACAAAGGAAAAGGGAAAGGAAAAGCAGAGGCATGTGAAGCCGGTGGAGGAACTCGTTAAACCTGTTGTGATGTGCCAATGTGGTGTGCAATCTAACTACGACTTACTTCCTTCTGAGCTAGGCATTGGCCACTACTGTGGGCATATGATTGACTATGATGAGGTTCATTATTTGACTATGTAAATTGAAGCGTACGTCAACATGTTTTGGAATAATTTATCTAACTATTTGAACATAGTACTCGGAAATGCATGTGGGAAAGTTCAGCTGGCAAGAAAAAATTCCTCAAGGAGATTCAGGGGAGGAAAAGATTTGGACAGGCTAAAGGATTTGGTCCTAATTACGTGAAGCATTTCATCAATAACCGGAAGAGGGATATGTGTGAGAAAGCTAGAGTCAAAGGTATTACGAGCCCTCAGAGTGTCGCGTGGAACAAGTGGGTACTTGAGAGAAATGCGACAATGGAGACGGAAAGGGCTAGGAAGGCTCAGACTCCAGTTGTCACAGCCAGACCCGAGCTCTCCTGTCCACTATATCCTTCGAAGCATCTTCGGGAATTTCATAGCTGAAGTTGTCGATGAGCCATTGTGAGGTGACACCATAAGATTTCCTACAAATTTTGAAGACAATTAGAGGCAAATAAGGCAAATAAAGATAAGTACAAGAAGTTATTTTAGATGCTTACTTATGTTTCTTTGCTTGCTCGTTGTCAGGGGGAACCAGGCCATAGAAGTCGTCCACCTTCTCCCTCCAGTTGTCGTTGTCCACGATGCCACTGACACAGAGGCCGTCAATACGAAGGCACATAATCACCTTCATATCCTCTAATGTGATGGTCATCTCCCCGCAAGGAAGGTGGAACGTGTGAGTCTCGAGCCTCCATCTGTGCACTGAAAAAAACTAAGTGAACTGACACAAATACAGTGAGTGATATAAACGAACAAGGGTGATTACCTGTCCAAAGCTGCACTAAGAAGTGAGGGGTTCAAGGTAGGAAGTCCTCGTAGTACAACACATACTATCTCCATGAAGCCGGTACGCCGTATGTAAGGCGCAAAACGCTCGTCCCACCGAAGCTGTCGGGTGTGAGTGTGTGCCCTCAGAAGCGGCACCTCCTCGTCCATGATGCCGTACTCGTGGCGAGCACCACAGTGGTCCCTGTCGTACTCCTGCTCAAGGAGCGCGTGCTCCTGGTGCTAAACTGGAGTCATCCTGTTTGCCATACATTTAAAACAAGTTAGTGCAGGTCGAAACATAATATCAGCATAATAACAAATTGAAAACATAATATAAACTAATATGTTGGTTAAGTACAAATTCAAGTAAACGACATATATTATGTCGAGAAAATAATATAAACGTACCTGTTGCCCAGATCCTCTATGATAGTTAGCCTTATGACCCGGTTGTTTGCAAAACCTGCACAAATTGTGACCACGTGTCTCATTGAAGTCTCCCCCTCCATACCTGTCATCACCGTACCCTCTCATAGCGTCCATGTCTCCCTTTAGACGCTTCTTCTTTCTTCTACCCTTACCTAACTTCTTAAGGTCTGGATTGGGGGCATACTAAGGTCCATGAAATGGGGGCCACTGTGAAGGGTCAAGATATGGCTCAAAACTCTTCTCCCATACTTTTATGGTGTTTGACTGGAGGTACAATGGAGACATAAATCTCGAAGACAGGTAATCATATCCGCGCATCTTACAGGATGTTATCATGTGAGAGCAAGGGGCGTGCATAATCTGTGGGACGTTACAACTGCACTGAACGATCTCTAAATCAACGTGGTAGTTGCGTCCACCATAACGCTCTCCTCCCATACTTGTGCCACCAAGCCCTCTGACACTATAGATAGAACCGGTCTGCTGCTTGAAATAGCTTTTTTCCTCCTCAATAAAATCCTGGGCTGCCTGCCCTCACACCCCAGTCTCAAGTATATCTCTTTGCGCAAGCTGCCATCTCTTCACAAAATATTTGTTGCACTTGAGAAACGAGTACTCAACAACACCTGTGCGAACACATGGTGGATAAGTATTCATGTAATTCAGTTTTGTAATGAGTGATTGCCCAACACTTGAGCATTTCAGTTTGAGTGCCTTACTTCTAACCCTTTGCGAAAGCAAATGTGTGCCTATCTATCGGCTTGTGGTGTGCAGGTGCCATGCCTAGTGACAGTGGTCAATGGCGTGGAGAAGGTCGAGTAGAGGCTTGCTGTGCCAATGGACCGAGAGCGGTGAAGGGCGGAAGCGGGGCTCGGACTGAGGGACCATGGGCGCCGATGGACTAGCTGTGGTGGCTAGTACTTGGCACCGGTGAGTGCGTGAAGACATGGAGGTAGACCGAGTCGACCGAGTCAAGACGACGGACGAGCGGGTCGAGCGGAGGCTCATGGGAGTCGGAGTCCAACCGGGCGAGCACAAGGTGGCTCGAGTCGAGCGGTTTGGTGGTTTGGGCCTTAAAACTATCTGAGGACGGTTTCCGAGTTTGGGCCTCAAAACTTGAAGTTCGGTAGTTGAGCCCAAAGTTACCGGTGGCGGGTTTCGCGGGTTTGGGCCTCAAAAACCGGGCGGAGCTTCTGAGGAAGCGGAGATGGCACGTGGCGGAATCCTAGAGGTTGCGTCGAGGAGACGACAACTCCCGGCAGGAAGCGGGGTCGTCCATTCAAACGAGTGGCTGAGAGTTATCGATTTGGATTACAATGTATTAGGGCTAGGTAATTTGGTCATGTATCTATGGGGGTCTTTGGGAAATAGCCAAAGCCTCGTTAAATAGGGGATGAAGGGGTATCCTCATCCCATCTCTTGAACCCTAATCATTTTTCCCCAACTCTCTCTCTACCCTCTCTCTAGTTCATGAGATCCCTAGGTTGATTTCACCAACCTCTATAAGAACTTTAGTTTGTTGCGAGGAATCAGCGGTCGTAACCTCCGTAAGCCATGGTGGCTTCGAGTTCTTGATCATGTCCCCATTTTGCTTGTGTTCTTCGCGTTTTGCTTTTGCTCTCTCTTTATTCCCTAGATGATTTCTCTTTGTAGGGAGTAGCTCTTGAAAATCCGTTTGAACTAAGTTGTTCGTAATCGTGAGGAGCATCTTTGCACCGAAGGGTTTCTCCTCAAACCTCACGAGTACGTAGATCGGGCAATTTCTTTGCGGTGTTCTTTGTTCTTGAGCTTTTCTTCCCAAATCTTCTCTTCTAGTTTATCCACGCCAAATTGAGCGATGATTTCTTCGGGATAGCTCCCCAACTACACTAGGATCATGCCTGCAAAGTTTGGTTGCAGTTGATGATCATTTGGTTGGGGTTTGAGAAGATTTGGTAGAGTGAAAATTGTTTTCGTGGGTTTCAGAGTTTCTGCTCGAGAGCGTCGGACCAGGCGGCAGACGACTTTCCCTTAGCTCCGGACCATAGCAAGTGGTCCGGTGGTCTTGACCTGTGAACGTGTCAAGCAGCGAAGGGCGTCGGACCACTCTCTGGACCACTCATTTTTGAGGCTCCGGACCATACCCCATTGGTCTGGTGGTCTCTGTCTGAGAGTCTACCAAGTGTCGGACCAGTCGTCATAGTCCGACGACCCCGTCCGACGGTCTGGTCCGCTGGCCGGGTGCTTACTGTGTGGTTTTGGGAAAGGTGAGGGAAAGCTCTAGACTACTACTGCTTGGTCTGATGGTAACGTCGGATTAGTCCGGAGCCTAGTGTCCGGAGGTCGGGTGCTCCCTGCGTGATTTTGTAAGGCAAGGAAGAGCGTCAGACTAGGCGTCGGACCAGTCCGACGGTCTGCTGAAGGAGCGTCGGACCAAAGCTCCGGACCTTGTGCTATGGTCCGGAGGTCCTGACAAGTGGTCCGACGGTTGTTGTTTTCGCCTGTTTTGCCTAGGTTCTTGCCTCTCTTCCATAGGGTTGAGAACTTGGTTTTTGGGGTTTCCGGTGAGTTTTCCTCCACTGCCGGTGAGCTTTCATTTCTCTAATTGAGCACCCAGCAACTGGGTTTGGTTTTTGGGAAGAGTAGCCCGAATATTTCGAGAGAAATTTGAGGCTCCCATTCACCCCCCCTCTGGTCGCCGTTCTCGGCTCCTTCAATTGGTATCAGAGCCGGTTAAGGATCATTCCACCTTACATGGTTCTTGATCCGCAAAGGCGACATGGAGCGAGGTGCTGGTAAACCTCCTTACTTCGATGGAACCAACTTTGCCTATTGGAAGGTGCGCATGTCCGCTTACCTCCAAGGGCTTGATATGAAGTTTTGGGAGATTTGTGAGAATGAGAACTACGTGGTTCTTGGGGCTCGGATCACCGATATCCAAGTTACGGAACATGCGTCAAACGCAAGAGCCCGTAGCATTCTCTTCTCTTGTTTGTGTCTTCCTGAGTTGGAGCGAGTTTCGAGTCTCACTACGGCAAGGGAGATCTGGCAAACACTCTTGAGATATCATGAGGGCAACCCTCAGATCAAGTCCAGACTCTTCGACACGTACCGTAGAGAGTACGAGAACTTTGCTCAGTTGGCTGATGAATCTGTTGACGGGATGTTCACTCACTTCCAATCTATCATCAACAAGATGCGTGCTAATCGAGCCAAGTTGCCTTATGATGATCATGAGATGGCTATCAAGCTTTTGCATGCTCTTGATCGGAAGGTGTGGGAGATGAAAGTGGCTGCCATTCAGGAGTCACCGAGCTATGATGCCCTGACCGTGGACGAGCTGTTCAGCAAGCTCAAGTCCTCGGAGATTGACTACCAGACCCGGGCCATGCTTGAAAACTCGTCGAAACCCTCTATGGCGTTGGTTTCTGGCCCCAGTGTTATGTCTGCTTCCTCCTCTAACCCTTCACACTTTTTGTTCGCTTTGTCTTTGATGTTTGTGACAGAGGAGCAAGTGCAGGATCTTGGAGATGACGAGTTGGCCCTAGTCATCACTAGGTTCTCATGGTTTCACAACAAATGTTTGAACCGACGACGTGGTGGCTCGGCCAAGGGTGCTACCATTGTGGTGATGAGGATCACTTCATCGCAAACTGCCCCAAGAAAGTTGCAGGTGACTTCACGAAACGCAAGGACAAGCGCGAGCACCACTTAGAGGCAAGCACAATCCCAAGGGTGGCTACAACCGAAGGTCCTCCAAGAAGGCGATTGACAAGGTGAAGGCCAAGCACCGAGCCTTCCTCGCCTCCCTCAGCGACATCGATGCCTCCTCCGATGGAGGTGCTTCTTCAAGCGATGATGAGTCGAAGGGAAAGGTTGAGGACAAGTTCAACGACCTATGCTTCTACGCCGACGCCAAGCACGGTAGATTTTGCACCATGGCGATTGAAGAAGGCAAGGTCGGCAAGCGCAAGGACGACTCCGATTACGACTCCGACACACCCGAGATATCACCCACCATCGAATCCCTCTGTCTCGAGCTTGAGTCTCTGAACGACACATTGATGAGTCAGGATGCTTTGCTCAAGCGTGCCGCGTGTGAGAGGAACAATTTTAAGGCGAATTACCTTAGCACGCTTCATGAGCTAGAGTTTGCTAAGGCACAAGTGGTGGTTACCGAGGAGGTAGAGTGTGATGCTTCCGCCATTCACATGTCTGATCTTGTCACTCTCCAGGAAAAGTATGGCACTCTACTTGAGGAGGTCAGTGAGCTGAAGGCTAGGCCTAACTTACTTGGTGCGTGCAAGTTTTGCTTAGTCTTGCATTCTGAGCTAGCACAGAAAGATGATAGGATCACTGTGTTAGAGAAGGTTAGCTTAGATAGCACTAGAGAGTCGGATCGCATTGAGGCTTTGGAGGTTGAGATCGCGTCGTGCAGACATGACAAGATGCGTACCGAGGAAGAAAACACATACCTTCGGTCCATCTTGAGCTGGGTGTCTTGCCTAGAGCCGCAGTTGGGGATGTTGCTTAGCCAATGCAAGCGGGCTGGCAGCACGAGAGTAGGCTTTGCTATAGGTGGGAAGGACGATAACATGTTCGGTAAAATCGGTGAGTGCAGTGGTTTGAGCATGAGTGAGAAACCCTCCACACCTCCCAAGTTTACCAAGTTTTCCCCACCTAAGCCTACCGACCCTACCAAGCTACCTGTGAGAGATTGTGTGTTTGAAGAGCCACCCAAAACCACTCCATAGAAGCAAGTGTGGATTGCAAAACCGAACCACCTTCGCAACCCACTTGACACACTGCCAGACATCTCTAGTGATCCCATTCCTAAGAAAGCTAGAGCCACCCAACCCACCAAGAGAGTGTCTACCAAGAGTGTGGTGAGGTACCACTGTGAGTATTGTGAGCGGATGGGCACTTGGCTGAGTTTTGCTTTAGGAGGAAGAGAGATGATCGGAGACAGGTTGAGTTGAACAACCGGGACATGTACCACCCATGAGTTGGGGTGCGTGAACCGGAAGCTCAGAGGCGCACTTCTAGGCCTAGAGGTACAATGCCTCAAGGTTTTAGGCCTCAGGAGGCGAGACCACGTGGTGGTCGTGCCCGACGGGGTACTGGTCGTGATCCATACGACTACGGGCCTTGTAGCGGTGTCTTTACTCCACCCTTCTCTAGCGGACCACATTTTCCCTATCGTGGTGATCGCTATTCCCCCGTGGGGTAGGAGACGTTTGGTTTTTCTCCTAACCCTTTCTTTGGGCAAGTGGTACAACACTGGTATCCTTCACAGTTTACTAACCCCAATGTTGGTCCGTTTGCTCACCCTATGTCTTTTTATTGATGTAGGAAGGAGGACTGGAGGAGACTTTGCTTGTGGATTCCGGATGTTCATGCCATATGACCGGAAGTGCCAAGTGGTTCTCCAACCTCGACCCCATGCGCCACACTGAGTACATCACATTCGGGGACAAGAGTAAAGGTAAGGTTATCTCCCGGGGGTCCATTCGAGTCAATTCGTCTTTTGTCCTCAAGGATGTTGCTTTGGTTGCGAATTTGCATTTCAATCTTGTCTCGGTTTCGCAACTCCTTGAAGACGGTTTTGAAGTGAGTTTTAAGCCAAACTTGTCTCGGATTTTGGACTCTCGTGGTGATCTTGTTTGCCGGATTTTGTCCTTCGGGTAGATTTTTCGTGTGGATTTTACTATCTCTTCCGGACCTTCTCATTGTCTTGTCGGTTCTTCCTCTGAGCTTTGGAAGTGGCATAGGAGATTGGGACATTTGAGTTTTGACTTGCTTGCAGGGCTTAACTCAATGGACCTTATCCAAGGATTGCCAAAGCTAAAGTTCGAGAAGGATTTGGTTTGCCATCCTTGCAGGCATGGCAAGATGGTTGCCGCTTCCCATCCTCCTGTGACTGAGATCATGACCACTCGATTCGGCGAGCTCTTACACATGGACACAGTTGGTCCAGCTCGGGTCAGGTCGGAAGGAGGGAAGTGGTATGTGGTTGTAGTCGTTGATGACTACTCGAGATACTCTTGGGTGTTCTTTTTGGAGAGTAAGGATGAGGCTTTTCCACTTGTTCGAGATCTGATTTTGAGATTGCAAAATGAGCTACCTAAGAATGCTATGAGAGCTATCCGCAGTGACAATGACACTGAATTCAAGAATGCTCACTTTGCAACTCTTTGTTCTTATTTGGGTCTCGATCACCAGTTTTCCTCATCTCACACTCCCCAGCAGAACGGTGTTGTTGAGCGCAAGAATCGGACCCTTGTTGAGATGGCCAGGACGATGCTCGATGAGCATAGGACTCCTAGGCGGTATTGGGCCGAAGCACTCAGTTCTGCTTGCTATGTGTCCAATCGCATTTTTCTCCGAGCTTTCAAGAGAAAGAATTCTTATGAGTTGCGATTTTAGAGACCACCCAAGGTAAGTCATCTACGGGTGTTTGGGTGTAGAGGCTTCATCCTCAACAAGGGTGGTAAGTTGGATAAATTTGAATCATGGTCTTCTGACGGTATCTTTCTTGGTTAATCTACTCACTCTCGTGCTTATCGTGCACTTAACCTTGAGACTAACCGAGTGATGGAGACTTGTGAGATTACCTTCGATGAGACTATGCCCTGTATTTCCACTGCTTTTGAGCTTGCAGGTGATGAGGTGAACACTAGCATCTTTGTGGAGGAGGAGCAGGATGATGCTGATTGGGGTTATCCCGAGCTAACTCCACTGGCTGCCCCCGTTGACCCTGCGACGTCCACTTCGGCTCACAGTTCCGATCCGACTACTTCCTCGACATGGGGGTCGTTCGAGCAGCTTCCTCAGGTTGTGCCCGTTGCACCTGAGGGAGCTCCAGTTGCTGTCGAGGGGGAGGCCACTTCGTCCAGGTAGGCTCCCCGTCACATCCAGCGGCAGCACCCGCTGGAGAACATCATTGGCGACATTGATCGTCGAGTCACGCAGTCCAGGTCCTATCTCTCTCACTTTGCTCATTCGGCTTTTGTCGCTTCTTTTGAGCCCCGAGATGTTGGACACGCTTTGATGGATCCAGATTGGGTTAATGCCATGCATGAGGAGTTAGAAAACTTTGAGCGAAACCGCGTTTGGGTCTTAGTTCCTCCACCACCTAGTTGCCACCCCATAGGTACCAAATGGGTTTTCAAAAATAAACAAAGTAAAGATGGGGTGGTAGTGCACAACAAGGCTAGGTTGGTAGCTCAAGGCTTTTGTCAAAAGGAGGGAATAGACTATGAGGAAACCTTTGCTCCCATAGCTCGTTTAGAAGCCATTAGAATCCTTCTAGCTTTTGCGGCTTCTAAGGGTTTTAAACTTTTTCAAATGGACGTTAAAAGTGCTTTCTTAAACGGCCACATAGAGGAGGAAGTTTATGTTAAACAACCTCCCGGTTTCGAAAATCCCAAGTTTCCAAACCATGTTTTTAAACCATACAAAGCTTTGTATGGTTTGAAACAAGCACCTAGAGCATGGTATGATAGGTTGAAAACGTTTTTGCTTGCTAAGGGTTTTAAAATGGGATCGGTAGATAAGACGTTGTTTCTCCTCGAGCAAGGCAAAGGCATTCTCCTTGTCCAAATATACGTGGATGATATCATCTTTGGTGGTTCTTCTCATGCTCTTGTTGCCAAGTTTACAGATCTTATGAGCAGGTAATTTGAGATGAGCATGATGGGAGAGTTGACTTTCTTTCTCGGGTTGCAAATCAAGCAAACCCGGGAAGGGACGTTTGTGCACCAAGGCAAGTACACAAAGGATATCTTGAAGAAGTTTGACATGGGCGAGGCAAAGCCCCTCTCAACACCCATGTCGACTACAACTGCCTTGGATGCGGACGAGGAAGGAGAAGCGGTGGATCAGACGGAGTACCAAAGCATGATCGGGTCGCTTCTGTACTTGATAGTGACTCGGCCGGACATTTAGTTCGCTGTCTGTTTGTGTGCACGCTTTCAGGTGTCCCCACGGACTTCGCACAAGCAGGCGGTGAAACGCATCATGAGGTACTTGCGCTTCACTCCCGAATTTGGACTTTGGTTTTCCACCTCTTCCTCTCTTGAGCTTTGTGGTTATTCTGATGCCGACTTTGTCGGATGTCGTCTTGATCGGAAGTCCACTTCTGGGACTTGCCAATTTCCTGGGTCTTCTTTGGTGTCTTGGTATTCTCGCAAATAGTCTAGCGTGGCACAGTCGATGTGCGAAGCTGAGTATGTTGCCGCGGTTAGCTGTTGCTCGTAGTTGATTTGGTGATTGCCACTTTGAAAGATTTTGGTCTTGTGCTTACTAAGGTGCCTCTGCTTTGCGATAGCACGAGTGCAATTAGTGTGGCCAAAAATCCCGTGCTTCACTCTAAGACCAAGCACATTGAGGTCCGCTTTCACTTCTTGCGTGATCATTACGAGAAGGGCGACATTGACCTTCGGCATGTGGAGACCCAAAACCAGCTTGCGGATATTCTCAAAAAACCTTTGGATCAAGCTGCGTTTTCTCGCCTTCGGGGCGAGTTGGGTGTTTGATTCCCTTTTTAGTTGAGGGAAGCTCTTTGTGTATCATAGTTCTTTTTGGTTCTTATTTATCTTTTCTTTCTTTTCTTTGGTGTCATTGCATTTTGTATCTCATTTGCATTTGTGACATAGTTCATTTTAAGCTTCATACCTATAGCCAATATAATGAATCTATGATCTGTTTGAGGTGCTCTATGTGTCTATGGTGTTGCCTAACTTAGACTCTCTTTGATCTCTTGATATTCAATAGATCTAAGTTAGAAAAGCTTTAAAACTGAATTTAATTCCCCATGTCACCTCTGAAATGACACTAGCATGTGTAGGCTTTTGAAGATCCTTCTTGGTTGTCTTGTATATAGCTTGTAACTATGGTTCTTCATTGTTTCATTCACTTCCATTAAGCACCATGATTAAAATTAATCTAAAATGAAATTGCTCTCCGTTTTGTGAATTGGAAAGATCGAGTTGGGTCTGCATTGTGAGCACTTCACCGTGTGTTCGAGACTGCTTCTCATATGGGTGGAACTTGAGCGGTGTTGTGTATGACCAAAACTGGTGTGTCAAGCTCTTTGGCTTCGCCCGGTTGGTAAGCAGTGGCATCACCTTGCTTACAACCACTGGCATACAACTTAAATGTGCCTAAAACTGAAATTGGCTGCGAAAGTCTGAAATGAAAAATTTATTCAGTTGGGTCATTGGCTTGTTGTATGAACTTTTCTAGGGATAGTTCTACTTGCTATACATGAGATTGCTTTGAGATAGATCCTATCTTGTTTGCCATGTTTAGTTGTCTCTAGGAGGTGATACCTATTCATTGCTCTCACATGTAATCTTCTCTATTTTGGCTTCTAAAGTGATCTTTAGCTCAACCTGAGTCTTTGTTGGGCACGTAGAGATTTTTCCTATTCTCACAGTATCACATCAAGGGGGAATTTTTGTGCTTCTTATGCCTTAAGGCGTTCAATTGGTATCTTGCTCAGGGGAGCTTTTGCTAGATGTGTTGAGCCGTTGCCTCTTCTGGAGGGTCTAGCTTGCTTTGTTGGCTCCGACAGGTTTCGATTGGGCTCCGACAGGTTTCGATGGGCTTCTAGAGCCTTATGAGCTTTAATTGGTTTCTTTGAGCTTCTCTGGGCATTCCAATTGGTATTCTGAGCTTTGAGAGTTTTTTATTGGTATCTTGGACTTGCTAGCGGTGTTGAGCCCGTTTTCTGCCTCTTCTTGAGGGCTGGCTTTGTTTTGCTTGGTTGCATCGAGTCATTGCCCATGTCTTTGGGAACCAAGTTTTGGACTCATTTTGCTTCTCTCAAGTGACCCTGTTTTGGCTTTCTTAGCTTTTTGGTCATTTGGAGAGCTTTACCTTGTGGCTCAAATCTGAAATGCACTTGTGTTGACAATGCACTCATCAAGGGGGAGATTGCGAACACATGGTGGATAAGTACCAATGTAGTTCAGTTTTGTGATGAGTGATTGCCCAACACTTGAGCATTTTAGTTTGAGTGCCTTACTTCTAACCCTTTGCGAAAGCAAATGTGTGCCTATCTATCGGCTTGTGGTGTGCAGGTGCCATGCCTAGTGACAGTGGTCAATGGCGTGGAGAAGGTCGAGTAGAGGCTTGCTGTGCCGATGGACCGAGAGCGGTGAAGGGCGGAAGCAGGGCTCGGACTGAGGGACCATGGGCGCCGGCAGACTAGCTGTGGTGGCTAGTACTTGGCACCGGCGAGTGCGTGAAGACATGGAGGTAGACCGAGTCGACCGAGTCAAGACGGCGAACGAGAGGGTCGAGCAGAGGCTCATGGGACTCGGAGTCCGACCGGGCAAGGACAAGGTGGCTCGAGTCGAGCGGTTTGGTGAATTGGGCCTCAAAACCATCCGAGGACGGTTTCTGAGTTTGGACCTCAAAACTCAGGGTTCGGTAGTTGAGCCCAAAGCTACCGGTGGCGGGTTTCGTGGGTTTGGGCCTCAAAACCCAGGCGGAGCTTCCGAGGAAGCGGGGATGGCATGTGGCGGAATCCTGGAGGTTGTGTCGAGGCGACGGCAACTCTCGGCAGGAAGCGGGGCCGTCCATTCAAACGAGTGGCTGAGAGTTATCGACTTGGATTACAATGTATTAGGGCTAGGTAATTCGGTCATGTATCTAGGGGGGTCTTTGGGAAATATCCAAAGCCTCGTTACATAGGGGATGAAGGGGTATCCTCATCCCATCTCTTGAACCCTAATCATTTTGCCGCAACTCTCTCTCTACCCTTTCTCTAGTTCATGAGATCCCTAGGTTGATTTCACCAACCTCTATAATAACTTTAGTTTGTTGCGAGGAATCGGAGGTCGTAACCTCCGTAAGCCATGGTGGCTTCGAGTTCTTGATCGTGTCCCCGTTTTGCTTGTGTTCTTCGCATTTTGCTTTTGCTCCCTCTTTATTCCTGAGATGATTTCTCTTTGTAGGGAGTAGCTCCTGCAAATCCATTTGAACCAAGTTGTTCGTAATCGTGAGGACCATCTTTGCACCGAAGGGTTTCTCCTCAAACCTCACGAGTATGTAGATCGGGTGATTTCTTTATGGTGTTCTTCGTTCTTGAGCCTTTTCCCCCAAATCTTCTCTTCTAGTTTATCCATGCCAAATTGAGCGATGATTTCTTCGGGATAGCTCCCCAACTGCACTAGGATCATGCCTACAAAGTTTGGTTGTAGTTGGTGATCATTTGGTTGGGTTTTGGGAAGATTTGGCGGAGTGAAAATTGTTTTCGCAGGTTTCAGAGTTTCTGCTCGAGAGCGTCGGACCAGGCGTCGGACGACTTTCCCTTAGCTCCGGACCATAGCAAGTGGTCCGGTGGTCTTGACCAGTGAACGTGTCAAGCAGCGAAGGGCGTCGGACCACTCTCCGGACCACTCGTTTTTGAGGCTCCGGACCATACCCCATTGGTCTGGTGGTATCTGTCTGAGAGTCTACCATGCGTCGGACCAGTCATCATAGTCCAACGGCCCCGTCCGATGATCTGGTCCGGTGGCCGGGTGCTTACTGTGTGGTTTTTGGAAAGGTGAGGGAAAGCTCCGAACTACTGCTGCTTGGTCCGATGGTAACGTCAGACTAGTCCTGAGCCTGGTGTCCGGAGGTCGGGTGCTCCCTGCGTGATTTTGTAAGGCAAGGAAGAGCGTCGGACTAGGCGTCGGACCAGTCCGACGGTCTGCTGAAGGAGCGTCGGACCAAGGCTCCGGACCTTGTGCTATGATCCGGAGGTCCTGACAAGTGGTCCGACGGTTGCTGTTTTCGCCATTTTGCCTAGGTTCTTGCCTCTCTTCCATAGGGGTTGAGAACTTGGTTTTTTGGGTTTCCGGTGAGTTTTCCCCCACTGTCGGTGAGCTTTCATTTCTCCAATTGAGCACCCAGCAACTTGGTTTGGTTTTTGGGAAGAGTGGCCCGAATATTTCGAGAGAAATTTGAGGCTCCCATTCACCTCCCCCCCCTCTGGTCGCTGTTCTCGGTCCTTCAACCTAATATTGGCAACCCTCGGACTTCACAAAACACATGGTTGAAGGACTCAGACGCGTTGGTGGTCATGATGCCATACCTCCAGCCACCCTCGTCAAATGCTAGTGTCCACTTTTCCATTTGTTCCATCTGGTCATATAACCATAATTTGCCGGCTTCGTTCATTACCTTGTCTAGCTCTTTCAATGTCTCCTCGAACCGAGACTTTGTACGTACATTACATAGTGCCTTAACCTTGTCACATACCTCCTTCTTCCTATGTCGCCGCCAATAATTAGCGCCAAAATGACGCATGCACCATATATGCACTATGGGTGGAAATCCTTCGATATGCTCATTGGCAGCATGAAGAATACCTGCATGTCGATCCGAGATCACACAAAAGGTGTGAGTCACACCAAGTACCTGGGTACGTAGAAGCCTCATGAACCATGACCACGACGAATTGTTGTCTCCCTCTGCCAAAGCAAAGGCAAGGGGAACTATATGATTCTCAGAATCAACAGCAGCAGCCATCATCAAAGTGCCCCTGTACTTTCCGGTGAGAAAAGTGCCATCAATAAGTACCACAAGCCTACAGAACTGGAAAGCCCACTCCGTCTGGGCGAACGACCAAACGACCAAAAAACCCGGTCTAGTACAAGCCTCATCGGGTTGTGCAGAGGCCTCAGACGAGTCTCATCCAAAAACCATTTCATACCTTGGTTGTAGTACTGCATTGCACTCAATATTCGGGGTATACGGTTGTATGCCTCCACCCAACTACCCCATAGGATCGCAAGTGCAATCTACTTAGCACACCAAGCCTTGTCGTACTTCACATGATACGCAACAAGGTTAAATATGTTGATCTATAACATTGACACTGAGACCAAGGTAACGTGCAGTGAGATGTGGATGAATTTCATTCCCGCTGTTAGACAAGCATGTGTGGGGTTGGACCAACGTATTTATCTTCCACTTCCCATCACGCTTCTTCCTGGCAGTAAGCCTCCACATGCATGGAAAACTAGCTTTACAGATAATGTGATACCTCAACTCTTTGTCAGAATGAGTGACAACGTAAGGTCTGTGGTGAAACACAACATAGTCCTAAAGAAAAAGCTTCATTTCTGCCATTGTATTGAAGACCATGCCCTTACTAAGCATTAGGTTGTGATGGTTATGCACCGACTGCCTTGCCATCTGCAAACTCGTGTCACAAACTGCCACATGTGTCATGCTGACATCTCTGTAGTTTGGAACGCCAGTAAAAGGTACACCACCATCACTCAACTGTGTTAGTTCATTCTGTGTGTAGGGGGGAGGTGGAACATACTGAAGTGGTTCGCTAACCCTACCCCATGTATCATAATAGGGTGCAACACCCTCTGGTAACTCATGGACCAGCGCGCCATGACTCGACATTGCATGAAGTGTCGACACAGGAACATATGAGGGCGTAGCATGAGCCGATTGTTGGTATTTCTTAACGCAAACAGATAAAACTGCAAGCGCACGGATACCGCTGTAGCTTTCACCAGTGAGTATTCCAAGGGTATCGATTTCCACGAGGAACGTGAAGTGTACTAGATAAGAACTAAGAGCGTCCAAGGATAGATAAGATAACTGGGTCGAGAGATTTTATAGTTTTCTAAGGGGGATATCTAATCAAAGGTCCATGATATTCTACTTACTTTGGAGCAACAGTACCTCCCCGACTCTCGACAAAGACTGGGAAAAAGGTAGTCGGGGGAGGCTGTCAAAAGCTCTACGAAAACACCAACCCGAACGTGGTGGACTACAAAGGTCACCCATGGGGCTACCACAACTATCCGTAGGATTGGGCGCAAACTCAGGTAAACTCTAGTCTAGACACGTCTACACTATCGCTTACTACTCTAATTCCAATTGTAAACTAGAGCACTCAATACGAACGGAGATCTCGTAAATAGAATAAAGTAAGAACTAAAATAAGATACTTAGAAATATAAATGAAGAACCTCGAGATTGTTCCGAACCAGATGCTGCAAAGGTACAATGTTGAGGAAGATCCGACAGATCCGGCTCCTCCTAGCTCTCTCCTTCTTCTCTCACCTCTGATTACAACTAGATGAACTAGATTAGAAGAACTAGATCTAAACAACTAGAGGGACCTCTCTCCTTCTCTACATCTAATTGAAACCCTAGCTTTTGCTCTGAAGAAGAATAATGAGATGAGATATCCTCAGGGGGGTCAGGGGCCTTCCTTATATAGTCTCCTCAAATTAACGTGGGCCATTGGATCAAACCGACCTATATGAATGGTTTAGATTCATCCTAAAAGTCGGTGGAGCACGATCCGTGAACTTGAGCCTGATTGGCTGAGATAGCAGGGCGGGCGCCCTGACTCCGGGCGCGTATTGCCTCCCGTTCATTCCGGTGTCTCCTTGGACCATCTAGAGTACAGAAAATTGTGCGATTGATAAATATCTCTATGTAAACATGACATTGTGGGCCTTTCCTTGGTATTTCCTGATAACCCCCTGTAGAAACAGAGATTCACCAAAACTTGTGGAATTCTGTTAGTATAAACTGCTCCTGCGTCAACTGACCATCCATGTCCATGTTATCCGGAGTTTCATCTCCTTCTACACCCAATTCTTCGTCACCGCCTCCAACACCCTCATCAACATCCTCCAACCTATAGCCATTCTCAACAACCACCTCAGCCATGTGTGCATTACAACTTTGGAGGATCCTATTATAGTGGGTCCACTGAGCAGGGGCAGACAAGGACATCAAACCATAGTTGTTATATTTTGTCCCACTGTCATATCTACCCCTAATTGTGAAATCACCACCAAACATTGAACTCAAGCGAGCAAACAGGTCAATGAAGGTCGGTGGTTCATCAAACCATTCTAACTCCTCTTCCATATCCTCAAAAACACCATCTTGTTTCCTAACAATTCCACCATAGTAAACTCGAAGAGAACAATCCATCTACAAAATCATCCCACCGAAGTTTATCAAATGGTCGATAACTACAATCCTAGATAACCAGAATCTATATAAGTATACTAACTTGTCTAACTAAAATCATAGCTAACTAGAATCCTATATAAATTGTCAAACTCCCTACTATTATAGTAACTAATCTATACAAGGTCACAAATTTATAAGTATACTAACTCATAATATATATAAACTAATTTCTAACCTAACTAAACTCTATACTACTAATTTATAAGGTCACTGAAAATACTAACCTAACTATTCTAACTAATCTATAAAACCACTAACCTAACTAATATATAAGGCACTAACTACTCTATCCAAACACTTTGCAAAAAATAAAATAAAAGCTTCATTACCTTTGCACAAAGAGGAGTGGGCGGGGGCGCTGGCCGGAGAGGGGTCGCCGGCCGGGGAGGGGCGGGAGTCGGGGGCGCCGGCCAGGCCTGGGCCGGAGCAGCGCCGGCCGGGGCGCCGAGGCGGGGCCTCGTCCCGGGCGCCGGGGCGGGAGCCGGGGGAGCCGGCAGGTGCGGGCGGCGCTGCTGGATCCGACAGGGGCGGGCGGATCAAACCGACCTATATGAATGGTTTAGATTCATCCTAAAAGTCGGTGGAGCACGATCCGCGAACTTGAGCCTGATTGGCTGAGATAGCAGGGCGGGCGCCCTGACTCCGGGCGTGTATTGCCTCCCGTTCGTTCCGGTGTCTCCTTGAACCTTCTAGAGTACAGAAAAATGTGCGGTTGATAAATATCTATATGTAAACATGACATGTGGGCCTTTCCTTGGTATTTCCTGATAACCCCCTGCAGAAACAGAGATTCACCAAAACTTGTGGAATTCTGTTAGTATAAACCCTAATTCTAGGTATTGGTTTCATTTAGATCCTTATCCTTGTTTAGTTGACGGTTGAATTTGGTACTTAAGGACCGTCAACACCGGTAATGCATTAGGAGGCACCCGTGTCCTCTAAGCAGGTGTACCCCCTTCATCCCCTTCATCCTTAGACTCAGACTAAGACTCACTGCTAACAACAACAGGGACCCTCTCATGTTCAGCTTCGTCATCGTTTTCACGGTCAAACTCAAGGGGGTCATAGTCGTCGTTTATACGACCTTCTACATGGGTATCAAACTGCTCCTGCGTCAAGTGACCGTCCATGTCCATGTTATCTGGAGTTTCATCTCCTTCTACACCCAATTCTTCGTCACCGCCTCCAACACCCTCATCAACATCCTCCAACCTATAGCCATTCTCAACAACCACTGTAGAATCATGGACCCTTGTGTTTAGGCGATTAACGACAATACTAGATCACTGTGACTAATGTGTGTTTTGTAGAGGCAAAGCTGTTAATGTTAGGTCATTGGTGATGCATTTTGAATGGGCTTAATGGATATTCATGCCCCCAAGATGGAAATTGTTTCGGTTGCAAAGGATGGTGATACAAGTTGAAGACTAGGCTAGTTCTTAGTACCGTAAGGTTGAGAAGGGCACTAAGTATAGCTAGGGCTTTTGTTTTTCCTTTGACCGTACTATAAAGGGGGGTATGAGGTTAGTAGCTTGACCTAGGAGAGTTTAGGAAAGTGGGTATATGCACACTTGTCACAACTAGTCCTAGAGACCTTGCTTTCAGCCCGTGATAAACCCTAGAAATGGTAGGAGCAAAATCCCTTGAGAAACCTCAGCGAAAACAGTTGTTTTAGAGGGAGAAAGAGGCTCCGGACCACTCTGCTAAGTGGGCGTCGGACCAAGGAGAGTGGTCCGACGGTCCCTGACTTAGGCAGATTCTCAGCTCGAGGAGCTCCGGACCACCTGTCTGGAAAGCGTCGGACCATAGGAGAGTGGTCCGGTGGCTTGGTTCAGAGAGAGAGAAGGCTCCGGACTAGTCCGACGGTGTGTCCGACGCCTCAAGATAGGAGTTTGGGTTTATGCAAGAGCTCCCTGGCTCCGGACCAGAGCGTCGGACCAGGGCACTGGACCAAGGAGAGTGGTCCGGTGGTTCGTAAAAGAGAGAAAGTTTTTCACTCAGAGAGCACCGAGGCTCCGGACCAGTGCGTCGGACCAGTGCGTCGGACCAAGCAAAGTAGTCCAACGGTGCCTGAGTTTGAAATCAGAGTGAGCTCCGGACCAGTGTGCATGGTCCGGTGGTATGAGCTCCGGACTAGACCGGTGGCTTCGCAGAGAGAAGAAAAAGTAAAAAACGGCTAGTTTTGGAGGTGGGGACTATTTATAGTTGCCCCCTTGGTCCTTAGAGGGACTCTTGGCCATTGTTTCAGCTGGTGACACCTTGAGAAATCTTTTGGAGAGCCAAGAGGCTAGTGAGGGAGAGATTAGAGAGAGTTCATCTTGTTCTTCCCTCCTAGAGTGATTAAGAGTGACTTGTGTGCATCCATCCACCTTCCTAGCCTTGAGTGGGTCAAGTGAAGGTCTTGTGCTTGTTACTCTTGGTGTTCGACAGCACCTAGACGGTTCGGTGGTGTTCGGAGGAAGTGACCGCCGGGAGATTGTTGGCGGCTCTTCTCCAAGCTCTTGTGATCGGTTGTGGGCGATTCACCGAGCTGGAGTGGCGAAGAATCAGCCCGTAGAGAGCACTCTACCCTTGCGCGGGTAGAGGGGGAGCGATACCTTGCGAGGTGCTCCAACGAGGACTAGGGGGGGTGTCGACACCTCGATACCTCGGGAAAAAATCGCTGCGTCACTGAGAATTTCTTTTCCCTAGCTCTTTACATTTCCGCATTACTTTTTGTCTTGTTTTTACATTATCTACAAGAATTGCTTAGGTTGCTTTTAATTCCTATGAACTGCTACCGCTTTCTAGTTAGGACACACGGATCGTAGGCACTAGGGGGTGATTGGCATTTGATGGGTTTTCATATTTGCTTTAGAAATTTAAAACAAGCCCAATTCACCCCCCCTCTTGGGCATCTTGATCCTTTCAATTGGTATCAAAGCCTTGTTGCTCTAAATTAGGCTTCACCGCCTAGAGCAAGATGTCCCATGGGGATGGACCGCCACCCATGTTCGATGGGATGACTTTCCGTATTGGAAAGTGCGGATGGAGGCCTACCTTGAGGCCGTGGACGTCGGTGTTCACAAAGCCGCCACCCAAGGTGGATCGGTGTTCGCCGAGGACCCATACTTTGAGAAGAACAATGCTAAGGCAAAGAACATTCTTTTCCGTGGCATTTGCAAGGATGTGTTCAACCGTGTGCGGAATTGCAAAACCGCGCATGAGATTTGGACAAACATTTGTGCTCTACACGAGGGCACTAAATGTGAAAGAGAAGAGCGCTATCACCTTATCATTGCTAAGTTAAATGCTTTCACCATGCTATCTCATGAAAATGCTAATGAAATGTATTCTCGCTTGAATGTGCTTGTAGAGGAGTTGAATGGCCTTGGGCTCTCTCAAATGACACCGGCCGATGTGGTGCACAAGATACTTTGTGTCCTTCCAATAGACAAGTATAGCCACATCGTCACGGTTCTTCATCAAGGCGATCTCTCCGCAACTACACCAACGCAAGTGTTGGGCAAGATCAATGCTCATGAGATGTATATGAAGATCAATGATGGAACTTCATCATCCTCCAAGAAGAAAGAGAAGGAGGAGAAGAAGAACTTGGCTCTCAAGGCATCTTCCAAGGAGAAGTGCAAGATTCAATATGTCGTTGAGAGTACAAGTGATGATGATGATGAAGACAACATCGCTCTCATGGTGAAGAAGACCGCCAAGATGTTGAAGAGGCTAAACAAGAATGGAGTCAAGTTTGACTCAAAGAAGAAGAAATTCTTCACAAGCTCTTCAAGGAAGCCAATCTCCCAAATGAAGTGCTACAATTGCAGCACTCTTGGTCATCTAGCCCATGCATGTCCCGAAGAAAAGAAAGACAAGTTCAAGAACAACAAGTTCAAGAACTTCAAGAAGAACAAGGGCGGCAATGATGACTCAAGTGATGATAAAAAGAAGCAAGACAAGCCATACAAGAAGAAGAAGAACTTCATCTTCCACAAGAAGAAGGATGGCAAGGCTTACATTGTGGGTGATTGGCTCACCGACATTGATGATTCAAGTGACTCCTCCGATGATGAGAGTGAAGAAGAGAAGGTGGCCGCTTTGGTGATTGGTTCTTCGATTCCACCGCCACCTTCTCCTTCATCGTCGGGCTCATCCTCTACACACCTATGCCTTATGGCTAAAGGTGACAAGAAGGTACAAAAAGAGGATGATGGTGATGACCTCTCTAGTGATGATAGTGATGATGAAGAAGCACCTTCCTATGATGAACTAATTAAAATTTGCAACAAGTATGCTAGCATCATAAGGAAGTACAAGAGTAAAAATGACAAACTTCTTGAAATCAAGGAAAACTTGCATGATAAGCTTGATAACTTGTCTAGTGCTAATGATGATTTGAAGATTGAGATTAACTCTCTCACATCTAGCCCTAGGGAGCTCAAAGCCTCTCTTAAGCAAGCCAATGAGAAACATGATAAGCTTGAGAGGTCATCCCAAGAGCTCCTCACAAGGTTTAACTTGCTAAAAGATGACTACAATCAAGTGAAAAATGATCATGGTACACTAGTGGTAGCAAATGAATTACTTACTCAAGATCTTACACATGTTGCTACTAACCCGTGTGCTAAGTGTGCAAGTGCTACCTCTTGTGATATCGAGCTTGATGATGTGGCTCTTGAGCAAAGTGCAAAGTGCAAGGGCAAGAGAGTTGTAGAAGCCGACAAGTATGATGATTATATGAAGATGAGTGAAGAGAACTCAAAGCTCAAGGAAGATCTAATCAACCTCAAGGCAAACAAGCCCTTCACCATCAAGCCGGCTCAAGAATAAGACAAAGATGCTATCACGTTGATCAACTCTCTTCGAGAAGAAATTGCCAAGCTCAAGAATGACAAGACCAAGCTTACAAGTGGTCTTGAAAAGTTCACCAAGGGCCATAATCTCCAAAGTGAGCTTCTAATGAGCACCGTCATGAAGAGTGACAAGACCGGTATTGGGTACAAGGAGAACCAAGTGATGAAGGCCAAGGTCAAGATTGAAGCCAAGAACTACTACAAGAACAAGTACAATGGCTACAATCAAGAGAAGCCAAAGCCCAAGCCTAAGAGGTGTTTTGGATGTGGACAAATTGGTCATCTATCATTTCAATGCAAGACTCCACTTCCCAAGACCTTGCCCAAGCACACTAGGCCATTTGCTCATGATGCTCACTATGTCATCAACAAAGATTCCAAGGGTAGACCACTTGTGGTGTTTCTTGGACCACCAATGAAGAACAAGACTAGGGTTCTTTGGGTTGCTAAGGAGTTGGTTGACAAGGCAATGGGGCCCCGCACTAAGGGGGTTCCCATACAACAAGCTTAACTCCAAGTTGCTTGTGTGTAGGTGAACTACAAGACCGGTGGGAGCCATTGGGTAATTGATAGTGGTTGCACTCAACACATGACCGGCGACCCCTGGATGTTCACCACACTTGATGAGGATTGTGCAAATCAAGACAAGATCACTTTTGGGATAATTCAAAGGGCAAAGTTCAAGGCTTAGGCAAAGTGGCTATCTCCCAAGATCAATCAATTTCAAATGTCTTGCTAGTACAATCATTGAGCTTCAACTTGCTATCGGTTGGTCAACTTTGTGATCTCGGGTTTCATTGTCCCTTCACTCCAAATGAGGTGATTGTGACCAAGATTGAAGATTCATCAATGATATTCAAAGGGTTTCGGCACAACAACCTCTACTTAGTGGACTTCACTTCAAATGAAGCAAACTTGCAAGCTTGTCTATTCTCCAAGAATTCTTTGGGTTGGCTATGGCATAGAAGATTAGCTCATGTGGGCATGTCAACCTTGAAGAAGCTAGTCAAGAAGGAAATGGTTAGAGGAATCAAGGATGTGGTGTTTGAGAAGGACAAACTTTGTAGTGCATGTCAAGCCGGCAAGCAAGTGGCAAACACTCATCCAACCAAAGCTTTCATGTCAACCTCAAGAGTACTAGAGTTGCTACACATGGATCTATTTGGCCCTACCACCTATGCTAGTCTTGGAGGAAATCTCTATTGCTTAGTGGTAGTGGATGACTACTCTCGGTACACTTGGGTGTTCTTCCTTCAAGACAAGGGAGAGACACAAGGCATCTTCAAGAAGTTTGCTACAAGAGCTCAAAATGAATTTGATGTGAAGATCAAGAAGATTAGAAGTGACAATGGCACCGAATTTGTGAACACAAAGATTGAAGATTATTGTGATGAAGTTGGGATCAAGCATGAGGTGTCCGCCACATATACTCCACAACAAAATGGTGTCGTAGAGAGGAAGAACCGGACACTCATAACTCTAGCAAGGTCTATGATTGATGAGTACAACACTCCCGAGAAGTTTTGGGCGGAGGCAATCAACACCGCGTGCTATGCGGCAAACCGTCTCTTCGTCCAAAGGCTATTAAAGAAGACCCCCTATGAGCTTGTCAATGGGAAGAAGCCGGATATTTCATTGTTCCGGGTGTTTGGTTGCAAGGTGTACATCTACAAGAAGCGCCAACACTTGGGTAAATTCCAACGGCGGTGTGACATTGGTTTCCTTATTGGTTATTCACTTAAATCCAAGGCATACCGTGTATTTAACAAAGCCACCAGCTTAGTTGAAGAAACGTATGACTTGGAGTTTGATGAAACTAATGGCTCCCAAGGAGCGCTTGAGGATATTGATGTAGGTGATGAACCCTTGAGTGAGGCAATGAAGAATATGCCAATTGGTGCTATCAACCCGCAAGAGGTGGAAGAAGTTGAAGATGAAACAAATCAAGATCCTTCTCCACCCCACACGCCTCAAGTTGATGAAGGAGATCAAGTGAGGGAAGCTCAAGAAGACACTCACATTCCTCAAGATCAAGCCGAGACCGAAGCAAGCAATGTTGAAGCACCGCATTCCCCTCCTCAAGAGACAAATAGAAGATCAACATCTATCCTTCAAGCTCACCCCCATGATCAAATCATAGGGAGTCCATCAAAGGGAGTAATGACTCACTCTAGACCTGCATCTTATGTTGAACATCACTCGTTTGTTTCCTTTGTTGAGCCTACTAGTGTAGAAGAAGCACTTGCGGATCCGGATTGGGTGAATGCCATACATGAAGAACTCAACAACTTCACCCGGAACCAAGTGTGGACACTTGAAGAGAAGCCAAAGGATGCAAGAATCATTGGCACCAAGTGGGTGTTTAGGAACAAGCAAGATGATCAAGGCGTGGTTGTGAGGTACAAAGCAAGATTGGTGGCAAAGGGATTCTCTCAAGTAGAAGGACTCGATTTTGGAGAGACCTTTGCACCGGTTGCAAGACTTGAAGCCATCTGTATCCTTTTGGCGTATGCTTCACATCACAAGATGAAACTTTTTCAAATGGATGTGAAGAGCGCTTTCTTAAATGGTTTCATAAATGAACTTGTCTATGTCTCACAACCTCCCGGGTTTGAAGACCCAAACTTGCCTAATCATGTTTATAGGTTGTCCAAGGCACTCTACGGATTGAAGCAAGCTCCAAGAGCTTGGTATGAGAGGCTAAGGGACTTCCTAATCAAGAAGGGCTTCAAGATCGGGATCATCGACACTACACTATTCACCAAGAAGCTTAATGGAGAGATCTTTGTTTGCCAAGTATATGTCGATGACATTATATTTGGGTCAACAAACCAATACCATTGCAAGGAGTTTGGTGACTTGATGTCCAAGGAGTTCGAGATGTCAATGATTGGCGAGCTAACCTTCTTCCTTGGCTTTCAAGTGAAGCAAATGAGAGAAAGGACCTTCATCTCTCAAGAAAAATACACTTATGATCTACTTAAGAAGTTCAAGATGGAGGGTTGCAAGCCAATCAAGACCCCAATGCCAACTAATGGGCATCTCGATCTCGATGAGGGAGGTAAACCGATTGACCAAACTCTTTTTCGCTCTATGATCGGTAGTTTACTTTACCTCACCGCATCTAGGCCGGATATCATGTTTAGTGTGTGTGTGTATGTGTGCTAGGTTTCAAGCAAACCCTAAGGAGTCGCATCTTTGTGCGGTTAAAAGAATCCTTAGGTACTTAAGGCACACCCCTAGCATGGGTCTTTGGTATCCCAAAGGAGCTCCCTTTCAACTAGTTGGCTATTCCGATTCGGATTATGCCGGGTGTAAGGTTGATAGGAAGAGTACCTCCGGCGGGTGCCACATGCTAGGAAGATCACTTGTTTCTTGGTCCTCAAAGAAGCAAAACAGTGTGGCATTGTTAACCGCCGAGGCGGAATACATTGCCATGGGAGCAAGTTGTGCACAAATCTTATACATGACTCAAACACTCTTTGATTACGGCGTGTTTTTAAAAGAAGTTCCACTTTTGTGTGATAATGAAAGCGCCGTAAAGCTTGCTAACAACCCGGTTCAACACTCTCGCACCAAGCACATTGATATTCGCCATCACTTTCTTAGAGATCATGTGGCTAGGAAAGACATCACACTAGTTGGAGTTAAGAGCGAAGATCAATTGGCGGATATCTTCACTTAACCACTCGATGAAACAACCTTTTGTAGGTTGAGAAGCGAGTTGAATGTGCTTGATCACTCTAACTTCACTAAAAGATGAGTCCGTGTGAACCATGCATTCATATGTAATATAACATGTTTAATTTAGTAATGCACATAGGCTTGGCTAACGCGGTTAAGATAACCGCCCTCAAAGCGTGTGACAAAGCTTAACCGCGGTTTAAACTTGCAAGCAACCTAGATTCAAATTCCGTTTTGCATTACATATGCATGATCTTCTTTGTTTCTTTTCGGTTAAGTTTTTTGGTCATCATTAGGTTCAACACTTAGGGGGAGCAATTCAACGCTCTAGCTTCAGCTAATACCCCTCTTGTGCCCCTAAGGTGACCCTTGGAGCTTTATTGAACTATTTTCTTATGAAAACTAATTCTAGCCTATGGCAAACTATTTCTAAAATTGAGGGTTTGAGAGATGGTTCTTATGTTAAGTCCAACAAGTGTTCCTCTTTGCTCTTTTGTGTTGGTACTTGGCTAAGAGAAAAGATTGGAGAGAAAAATAGAAAAATTCAGAGCAATTTTAAGCACCGGACCACCCTTCGGACCACTCTGCAATGGTCCGACGCAGTGGTCCGACGCCCTGTCCCTCACTGCATAAATCTTTTCTAGCCACAAAATCCGTCGGACTAGTGTTCGACGCTCCACCGGACCAATGGCAAGTTGTTCGGTGCCTCTGTCAATTCTATCTATGCACCGTCGGACCAGTCCGGTGCACCGTCGGACCAGTCCGGTGCACCGTCGGACCAGTCCGGTGCGTCATCCGACGCCTGGTCCGGTGGTCGGGTGCTCACTGTTTTCTCTTCTCTGGTACCGTCGGACTTCCCGTCGGACCAGGCTCCGGACCAAGAGAAGTGGTCCGACACTTTGAAAATTTGTGGATAACCCCCCCCCCCCCCCCGCGTGCGGCTCTGTTTCCTCACAACCGTCGATCGTACGCCGCCGCACCATCATCGCCGTCGTTTCGCCCCATCTCTCCTGCGCCCTTCGCCGCCGGTGAGCCCTCCACTAAGCTCCGCCGCCACTTCACCTTCATTCCCTCGCAGCTGCTGCGCCCCACCACAGTAGGGCCACCCTCCATCGCCGCCGCGCTGCCATCCACCGCCGCCCTCTGTCCTCGCCGCCGCCGTCTCCACCTCGCCGGCGAACTGCTCTGCTCCAACTCCACCTCCCTGCCAGCCTGAGCAAGTTCTTAGGGTTTACACCCCACTCTCATTTCCCACTGCGAAATCAAAAAGCCTAGGGTTTGCCCTAACCCTAGGAGGGTTCGTTTTCGTCGTGTTCGTCCTCGAACGAATTCGTTTCGTCGTCATCGTCTTCGATGTCTTCGTCCAATTCCGATTCATCGTCGTCGTCGACTTCGTCGTCATCGACCTCGCTTCTTCGTCACTAGGGTATGGATTCATCTTCGATATCGCGTTTCGTCGAGTCGTAGATAGTGTCATGCCTTAGTATTATTCCTTGAAGATCCTTTATCCATATTCAATCCACTTCATTAAATCAATTGCCAATTGTAATTCGCAGCTGGTAAATCTCGTTTGGAGTGTGCTTTGGTACTTGAAATTGCTCTGAATAGATACGCTTTCTTACCTCAGGTAACATGTCAGATTTCATTCTATCACTTATCTAGATGCTTGCTTCTATACGAATTCTTATCTCTAGTTTTTATATATGCTTATGTATACCCTGTCTATTCTATCCAAACAACAGTCAGTGGCAGTTGAACTCGGGGCAAAGCTTGCGAGTAAGGATTGAGGCAAAGCCTCAGAGGTTCAGTCCAGTGGCTTGCAGGCCCCTCTATCAGTTTTGCTTGTGACTTGATCAGTGGGTAGTGGTTCTTATAGCTCCCAGTGGTTCCTGTGGCAGTGGTTCTGACAGTTGGCAGTGGCTCTAGTGTTTGACAGTGAGCAGTGTTTCTTTGATTGATTCAGAGATGACTCGCAGTACTCGTGCTCACACCGCTGGGTCAGGTGATGATACTCCACCTCCTCCACGTCCTTCCAGAGAAAGGGCAAGAAGCCCGTTGTTGAGAAAGCAAAGAAGAAGAAGCGCAAGCTCACAGAGGCTGAGAAAGCCGAAGCAGTGGCCGATGCAGCAGACCGCGCAAAGCGAGGCGGTCGCCGAGGCACAGTGAGACTTGGCACCCCTCCGCGGGATCTACCGTCTACTCCTCTAGCTGGGTCACATACAGAGGATACTCCAGAGGAGCCAGAGCTTGTCACTGAAGCTCTGGGGACACCGTTGGCACCTAGTTCCTAGGGGCGTTCCACTCGCTCCCAGTCTGCTCAGTCACCTCAGTCAGCGGCTCCCACAGCAGCTTCAGCCTCAGTTCACCTCGATCTGAGGAATCTTACAGCGAAGCAAGTGAAGAAACTCCGGTTTGTTGCTCTTGAGAAGTGGTGCCCGGATCAGAGAGACCCCAGAGCCTCACCAGGTTGGCATACACCTCTCATGGAGGATTTCTATAGAGCAGCTCAGCTGACCAGCATTCAGATTCGACCGCACAGGGTTTGCTCCTTAGAGAGCATTGTTGAGCTAGCTGGTGAGGAGATCAGACCGTTCCTGACTTACCTTCCGGGACTAGCTGATTTGCTTGGCCGTTCCGGAAACTACATTGAGAGATGGGTCAGAGAGTTCTATGCTTCAGTATGGGTGGATCCAGAGCACAAGTTTGTGCAGTACACTTTCAGAGGCGAGCGATACAGGCTATACTTGACCAGACTCAGAGAGATCTTTCGCCTCCGTCAGCAGGGTGGTGAGCTTGATTTACACTATGAGTGCTACAGAGGAGCCTCAGTGCCTCGCAGAGCTCGAGGTGGACGTACACTGTCAGTGCAGGAGGTGGCTCCTCTCTTCAAGCCACCTTTCTCAGAGGGCTCCAGACGTAGCCCAGTAGAGCTCAGACCCACCGTTCACAGGTTGAACGAGGTCCTCCGTCGTACTTTGCTTCCTCGCACGGGCTACAAGGAAGGATTGACAAACATGCAACAGCTTCTCCTTCAGGCCCTAGTATCTCAGACACCGTTCGACGTCGCAGACTTTCTTGTGTCAGAGATAGAGGATGTGATAGCAGATGGTATGAGGGCCCGACGACAGTTTCCCTATGCTCATTGGATATCATCGATCATTGCTATTGAGCTTGAGGGAGCGAACCCTGGACTTCGCGCTCTACTGGATCAGTCGCCGACTTCTTTCCCAGCTTATAGAGTCCTTGGGTCGTTTGACAGCCGGTTCGGGAACCGGGTCCTCCGTCTTGTCAGAGAGAGGACAGCTCCAGCTGACAGAGTTGAGGTTGATGCTCAGGATGAGGCTATACGCAGTGTTGAGCAGTAGGAGCTCCATGGACTAGATACTGGAGCTAATGTGACTCCTGAGGACACTTCAGATAGCTCAGATGCAGATTTCCAGCCAGTTCAACAGATGCCCCCATGGGCTCACGACACTGAGGCTGGCGGCTCTGCCTCTGCCACTGAGACCATGATGCTCAAGCTCCTTGACAGAATGAATGAGCAGCAGAGTTCCTTGGTCACTGCAGTCACACAGGTCCAGCAGCGACAGGACGAGATGCAGCGACAGTCTGAGGAGCGTCACTTCGAGATGCAGTGACAGATGCTCGCTATGCAGCTAGAGTCCCAGCGCCTTCAGTTACAGTCACAGCAGCTGCAGCAGCAGAACATGGCCTTTATGGCCCATATGATGAAGTGGACTGGCGCTCCTCCTCTTGAGTTTCCTGCAGCTCCTCAGATACAAATGATGAGCACCTCTCAGCCTTCATAGTCAGTTGGGCAGATAGGAGGCCCACAGTTCTCAGTTGGACCCTCAGTTGGCCCCTCAGTGGCCCCTACGAGCTCCGCCGGTCAGACAGTCACTCCCACCCCAGCCGTACAGTCCAGTGGACTTCAGGGTGCTGGATTGACCACCCCGTTCTAGTCACCGGCGACTCAGATGACTTAGTGGTTGGACACCTTCAGCCCCACTCAGCAGTTCACCCCTCTCACTACTAGTTTCACGCCGCTTACTGCTACGATGGGTGCTACTGCCAGAGATCTTTCAGCGTCATTCAGCGACATTACCGGGCAGCCGTCCCCCACTGGTCCTCAGATAGCAGCAGAGGTTGAGGCCGAGCTAGTTGCACCGACAGCCGATCAGCACCGTTCCTCAGTAGCTTCCTCGGAGGCTACACACGACAGTCGGGCTCCAGCCGTATCTACCCCACCTACAGCTGCAGTTGCTACCGATGCCACAGTGGTCACTTCCACTCCAGTACAGCCTCCGCAGTCTCCGGTCCTTCAGACTCCAGACGAGTCAGTGCATGAGGCACCACCGGACACCGCCGCTCCTGAGGCTCCCGCAAAGACCCTGGCACCGGTTCTTGATCCTACTACCTCTCCAGCCACTGCTCCAGAGTCTTCGACCGCAGCAGGCCTGTCAGCTACCGACCCCCAGACTGCTTCACTACCAGAGACAGACACTCAGGGGGAGGATTCAGATGATGAGACTTATCTGGCAGCTTTCAGGGTGCTCGACCGATCCACGGCTGCTTCCACTCCGCCTCCAGACGCCTAGTTTTGGTGCTTCGACGCCAAAGGGGGAGAGGGAGAGTCGAGTAGATGGGCTAGCTTCAGGGGGAGCTAGTAGGACTCTTTCTTTTGATGTGTATAAACTCTATTGCATCATGCACCACGTTTACTGTCTTTATGCATTGTATGATATGTGTGATGGTTGAGACTTGATGGTTGTGTGACATGTGTGGACTTTCATCTATATATATCATGTCACTCGTCAATGCTATTTTGCTTCCGCGCTAATCTCTGATCTTTTGGCTATAGCATATCCTTTATGAAATCAAGTACTATGCTCAATTCATATCTATTGTGCTTGACATGGCTTGAATGGTTAGGCATGTACTTGTCTTTCTTATCACTAACCCATGCCTATCTCATATCAAGTCATGTGTTTCTCTTATCAAAATTCACTCATTATTCTCTACTCGAGCTTGTATTGTCTTCAATCACCTAAAAGGGGAGAATTGTAGAACCATGGACCCTTGTGTTTAGGCGATTAACGACAATACTAGATCACTGTGACTAACGTGTGTTTTGCAGAGGCAAAGTTGTTAATGTTAGGTCATTGGTGATGCATTTTGAATGGGCTTAATGGATATTCATGCCCCCAAGATGGAAATTGTTTCGGTTGCAAAGGATGGTGATACAAGTTGAAGACTAGGCTAGTTCTTAGTGCCGTAAGGTTGAGAAGGGCACTAAGTATAGCTAGGGCTTTTGTTTTTCCTTTGACCGTACTATAAAGGGGGGTATGAGGTTAGTAGCTTGACCTAGGAGAGTTTAGGAAAGTGGGTATATGCACACTTGTCACAACTAGTCCTAGAGACCTTGCTTTCAGCCCGTGATAAACCCTAGAAATGGTAGGAGCAAAATCCCTTGAGAAACCTCAACGAAAACAGTTGTTTTAGAGGGAGAAAGAGGCTCCGGACCACTCTGCTAAGTGGGCGTCGGACCAAGGAGAGTGGTCCGACGGTCCCTGACTTAGGCAGATTCTCAGCTCGAGGAGCTCCGGACCACCTGTCTGGAAAGCGTCGGACCATAGGAGAGTGGTCCGGTGGCTTGGTTCAGAGAGAGAGAAGGCTCCGGACTAGTCCGACGGTGTGTCCGACGGCTAGTCCGACGCCTCAAGACAGGAGTTTGGGTTTATGCAGAGAGCTCCCTAGCTCCGGACCAGAGCGTCGGACCAGGGCACCGGACCAAGGAGAGTGGTCCGGTGGTTCGTAAAAGAGAGAAAGTTTTTCACTCAGAGAGCACCGAGGCTCCAGATCAGTGCGTCGGACCAGTGCGTCGGACCAAGCAAAGTAGTCCGACGGTGCCTGAGTTTGAAATCAGAGTGAGCTCCGGACCAGTGTGCATGGTCCGGTGGTATGAGCTCCGGACTAGTCCGGTGGCTTCGCAGAGAGAAGAAAAAGTAAAAAACGGCTAGTTTTGGAGGTGGGGACTATTTATAGTTTCCCCCTTGGTCCTTAGAGGGACTCTTGGCCATTGTTTCAGCTGGTGACACCTTGAGAAATCTTTTGGAGAGCCAAGAGGCTAGTGAGGGAGAGATTAGAGAGAGTTCATCTTGTTCTTCCCTCCTAGAGTGATTAAGAGTGACTTGTGTGCATCCATCCACCTTCCTAGCCTTGAGTGGGTCAAGTGAAGGTCTTGTGCTTGTTACTCTTGGTGTTCGACAGCACCTAGACGGTTCGGTGGTGTTCGGAGGAAGTGACCGCCGGGAGATTGTTGGCGGCTCTTCTCCAAGCTCTTGTGATCGGTTGTGGGCGATTCACCGAGCCGGAGTGGCGAAGAATCAGCCCGTAGAGAGCACTCTACCCTTGCGCGGGTAGAGGGGGAGCGATACCTTGCGAGGTGCTCCAACGAGGACTAGGGGGGGTGTCGACACCTCGATACCTCGGGAAAAAATCGCTGCGTCACTGAGAATTTCTTTTCCCTAGCTCTTTACATTTCCGCATTACTTTCCGTCTTGTTTTTACATTATCTACTAGAATTACTTAGGTTGCTTTTAATTCTTATGAACTGCTACCGCTTTCTAGTTAGGACACATGGATCGTAGGCACTAGGGGGTGATTGGCATTTGATAGGTTTTCATATTTGCTTTAGAAATTTAAAACAAGCCCAATTCACCCCCCCCCCTCTTGGGCATCTTGATCCTTTCAACCACCTCAGCCATGTGTGCATTACAACTTTGGAGGATCCTATTATAGTGGGTCCACTGAGCAGGGGCAGACAAGGACATCAAACCATAGTTGTTATATTTTGTCCCACTGTCATATCTACCTCTAATTGTGAAATCACCACCAAACATTGAACTCAAGCGGGCAAACAGGTCAATGAAGGTCGGTGGTTCATCAAACCATTCTAACTCCTCTTCCATATCCTCAAAAACACCATCTTGTTTCTTAACAATTCCACCATAGTAAACTCGAAGAGAACAATCCATCTACAAAATCATCCCACCGAAGTTTATCAAATGGTCGATAACTACAATCCTAGATAACTAGAATCTATATAAGTATACTAACTTGTCTAACTAAAATCATAGCTAACTAGAATCCTATATAAATTGTCAAACTCCCTACTATTATAGTAACTAATCTATACAAGGTCACAAATTTATAAGTATACTAACTCATAGTATATATAAACTAATTTCTAACCTAACTAAACTTTATACTACTAATTTATAAGGTCACTGAAAATACTAACCTAACTATTCTAACTAATCTATAAAACCACTAACCTAACTAATATATAAGGCACTAACCTAACTAATATATAAGGCACTAACTACTCTATCCAAACACTTTGCAAAAAATAAAATAAAAGCTTCATTACCTTTGCACAAAGAGGAGTGGGCGGGGGCGCTGGCCGGAGAGGGGTCGCCGGCCGGGGAGGGGCGGGAGTCGGGGGCGCCGGCCAGGCCTGGGCCGGAGCAGCGCCGGCCGGGACGGGCCGGAGCCGGGGCGCCGAGGCGGGGCCTCGTCCCGGGCGCCGGGGCGGCAGGGGCGGGAGCCGGGGGAGCCGGCAGGTGCGGGCGGCGCTGCTGGAGCCGACAGGGGCGGGTGGCGGTGCTGGAGCCAGTCTCGCGTGCTGGGCGGCGGCAACGACGGTCGGTGGAGGCGGCGGCTCGCATGCATGGCTGGGCGTCTAGGCGAGACAGGGGGCGAGACAGAGGGAAAGAGCGGGCGAGATAGAGGGAAATGAAAAACTTACCGTTTCAGGAGCTATCCTTGCCGCTCCATGATCTGCGGAGCGGCAAGGCTGTCGCTCCATGGCTGGGGGAGCAGCAGCCTTGCCGTGCCACAGATCATGGAGCGGCAAGGGCTGGCCCACCCCAAGCGCGTTGACGGTCCACGACTGAGTCAGCGAGCTTGCCGCTCCACCATGCATGGAGCGGCAAAGGAGAAATGCCGCTCCATGGATGATGGAGTGGCCAAAAGAGTTAGCAATAAAAAAAGTCAGTCGTTGTTAATTTTATATTTAGTTAAAAAAATGTTAAAATTAAAAAAAATCCTGCAAAGCAGCCAACAATAGCTCAGCCGAACAGCTCCTGAGTGAGAGGCTGACGGCTGGCCTGGCTACCTGCAATTTTGGCGGGGGACGGAGGTGAGCTGTACTGTTGTAGCGGCTGTGCTTCCGGGCTTGGGCTGAAAAGTTAAGTCTTAGCTGTACCGTTAGATCCTAGATGGACGATTCAGATCGAGACAAAGTTACAATGTAACTTTACTCTGTAAAGTCACTCAATCTGGCTCCCACCCTGACTGGTGAGGGATTCAATGACAGGTGGATCAAGTAGTAGGGACCACCACTTCGATCTTACAAACCTCGGACTTGGAGCAGCCCGAGCAGGCACACCGAGCTAGACATTCAACCATTTGGCGTTGCGATCATACGTTTCGGCTACCCTGGCGAGTGCTCCCACTCCCAGTCTATCTAGGGACTGATTGGTTGTCCGAATAAGATGGTGCAAAGGTCCATCCAGGTCCGTGTCGTGCAGTTGGCCCGTGTTTGGTTTCCCAGCTCGCACCGTTTTCCTGTATGCATCCGTTCATTTCCCCTCCTCCATCCTTGTTGCCGTCGTCTGCTCGAGGCGAGCTTCTGTTGCCAGCCGTGATGGCTCAGTGCTGCGCGAGAACCTCAGGCGCGCGCGGGAAGCTTTGGCAAGTGTAAGTTTGTTCATCAAAATAGTCCATGCGGACAACCAAACAAAGTCACTGTCATGCTGGATGAAAATCGTTTTGACAACCAAACAGACGTGAGTGCATGGTTTCGACTTGCCTCAAGCTAGCCTGCACTCCCTCTCCATCCTGGCTCACCGAGGCTCGGGCAACCAATCAGACCCCTGGTCTCTTCGTATCAAAATAAATATAATTTATACAGCGCCACTAGCGTTCGGACGTCCGGCGCAACCACGCGTCCGGAGGCGCCGCGGGACCTTCAAATTAAAATAACAGTAGCCACTCAATCTCATATCATCGTGTTCCCCTCGACCTCTCCACTTCTTGGTGCTGCACGCCCCAGGGTCTTGCCAGCCAAACCCCATCTTTCTCCTCCTCCTCCTCCCCGACCCACGCCGCCGCGCAACCCATGGACCCCCGCCCGCCAGCTCCTCCTCCATGTCCTCCTCCTACGCCACTCCGCCCCAGCCCTCCTAAGCGCCGTCCTAACCCTCCAGCTACACCAAGTTCAACTCCGCACTCAACGCCTGAAAGGTCTAGGAATGGCTAGAGGGGGGTGAATAGCCTATTTAAAAATTCTACAACAATACTTAAGCAAACTTGTTAGAATATAACACGGCTTAACCAAGTTTGCTCTAGCTCTATAGTTAGACAAGCCACCTACCAATTCTAGTTACTAGCAAGATATCAACTAGAGCACACAAACTAGCTAGCAACCTAGAAAGCTCTACACAAAGATACACAAGCTAGAAGAGCTAAGCTACTCTACTTTGCAAGAATGAAAAAATGTAATGCAAAGCTAGAGTTAGAGAGGTTATACCGCCGCGAAGAGATGAGCCAATAGATAACCACTCAATCACAATAATAATCCTCGGTGAAAGACAATGTGACACAAGATTTTTTTATCGAGGTTCACTTGTTTGCCAACAAGCTAGTCCTCGTTGTAGCGATACACCCACTTGGAGGTTCACGCGCTAATTGGCAATCACAAGCCAAACCTGTCACCGGGTGTTGCACAACCAACACAAGATGGGGATCCACAAGCTATGCGCAATCCACTAGAGATACCTTTCGTGAACTCCCGCGGGATAGGTTCAAGAAACCCTCACAATCCACCGATCGGAGCCAGAGAGAATCACCTTCCTCCGCTCAACAATCCTCGTCGCACCAAGCCGTCTAGGAGGTGGCAACCTCCAAGAATAACAAGAGCTCCCACGATAACGACGATCACCAAGTGCCACTAGTATGCAATCAAAGAGCAATGCACTTGGTTCACTCAATCTCTCATGAAATTATCAAGTGTGTCAATGAGATGAGTGGTGGACGCTCTCACAAATGAGCACAAGTGTGTGAGTGATGAATATGTGCAAGAGCTTTCCCAAAGGGCCGGCCATATCTCTATATATAGCCCTCACTCACAACTAGTCGTTTTCCACTTAAAACAGAGCCTTTGCGCGTTCTCCGGATGTGTACAACAGTTGGGGTCCAGACCATTAACAGTGTCCGGACGCCCTTCACAGCACAGACAGACTCTCTGTCTTCACTCCGGACGTGGCCTCCGGACGTGCGCAAAGCACCGTCCGGACCAATGGCCACGCGTCCGGTCAGCTTGCCGTTAAAACGGCTCTTTTCCCGCGCTCGCCACAGCTTGCCACGTGGCTCCGGACGCGAGGAACAGTCTGCCTCGGGACCATCACTCGCACCGTCCGGACCCAACATAGAGAAGTTCCAAAATGCCCCTTTCCTCCGGACACGCGTCTGGAGTTCACCGTCCGGACGCAACCTAGCATCCGGAATCTACACAAAGCCGACCAGAAAGCGCCAAATGATCCGGATGTTGTCCGAACCTGCACGGCCAGGCGAGCAACATGTACTGACCTCTGTCCACAGAAAAACCAGCTTAGGGTGTGTGTCCGAACGCACACGCAATGGTCCGGACACACAAAAACCCTAGCGTCTGGACCTCTATCCGAACCTCTTCTTGCTGCCCAAACACTTCTCCAGCTTCTCTCAAGCTTCCAAGAGCTAACACTAAGTGATCTCAACACTTGTGCATGTGTGTTAGCTTTTAGTTCACATTTTACATCGAAATAGTTGGTTATTTCACTAGTTCAATTGATTTTAATGCAATGCAAAAGAACCTAGTGGCACATGATAACCGTAATCATTCACAAGAGCTCCCTCCTTGATAGTACGGCTATCTATCCTAAATGTGATCACACCCTCTATGGTGTCTTGATCACCAAACGAAAAGGATTCCTATTTCACCTTTGCCTTGAATTCCTTTTCCATTTCCTCCACCATGCTAGAGCTTATGCAATCCACATATTGATCCATCTTGCTCCATCACATGACATGCACCAACCTATCTCATGATTCACACTTAGAGATCCAAGGTTCGTACTTAGGTAGGTTTCATCAATTACTCAAAACCAAACACATGGGGAACTCTCAATCTCCCCCTTTTTGGTAATTGATGACAACCTTTCCATAAAGATATGAAATATAATCATTTTGAACTTGAGTTGCTTGTCCAAGCATTTTAATCAAAGATTTAAGATTTGGACAAGTTACACAAATTCAGTTTTGGTAGTTATTAGCTCCCCCTACATATGTGCTTCATTAGTTTAATTCAAGTTTTGCACATCTGCATGGATAGAAATTGTGGGAGAGTAAATAGCTACCAAATGATGCTAAGGTTTAAGAGTAGACCTTTGAAGTGTGATACCATCAGAGTGCGGAATTTAGAATCACCCTTAGCACCATGATTAGCTAGACATCAAGTAACAACTAGAAACCTCGTGAGATCAATATTAAGAGCAAGGTTTCTATACCACTTGAAAATACACTAGTCTTAGCTAATCAATCTATGCATGCTAGTTGATCATTCATCATTCATTTTGTGTCCACTAGCAAACACCACAGAAGCATAATATTTGAATTTAAAGTACTTGTGCAACAATACATATGAGGATGCAAGCATTCAAATGCAACAAGGTGTTCTTGAGCTTGCTCCCCCTATTTGTATGTTCTTTTCAAAATTGAATTTTCATTTTATCCCATTTGTTATTTATCTTTCAAATTCTCCCCTTAAAGCATTTTTCCCTTTTGAACATCATATATCTTTACAAATTTCTCCCTCTTTGTCATCCAATTGACACAAAAAGGTGGGACCGATTATAGATTTTCAAGTTTTACTCCCCCTTAGTGTGAGGTTGGGTGAAAGGTTGTTTTCAACTTTGGTTTGAACTAAGCTACTTGCCTAAGATATTTAATTCGGTTTAAACCATAGACAAGCTTGTTCACACATGCTAAGATGGTTATCTTGCCTATGTTGAATTAAGCACTTTAGGTTCATAAACATAGATCAAACACTAGGATTGCAAGCACATCAACATGTCATATGCCACCACTAGATCATATCAACTCATAGAAGCAATAGTGGTGCCATATAAACATCTAAAAGCATTTTGGTTTTTCATGAATGAGCCTAGAAGCATGAGTGATGACTATATGTTCTACACAAGTCCTAATAAGGTATGCATGAATGCTATCATATCAACTTTTACCTTGCATTGCTGGAGTAGAGGCATGTCATATAAGTGGGGGTGCATCAACTCATGTTGGAGAAATCAAGTATATTCAACTCATTCCTTGGAGTGCAAAACCTCTTTTCATCTAGTGGCTTGGTAAAGATGTCGGCCAATTGATCTTCGGTTCCCACACTTGTTATTGAAATGTCCCCTTTTAATTGATGATCTCTAATGAAATGGTGGAGGACATCAATATGCTTTGTTCTTGAGTGTTGAACCGGATTGTTGGTGAGCTTGATTGCACTTTCATTGTCACATAGCAAAGGCACTTGCTTGAATTTGACTCCAAAGTCATTCAAAGTAGCTCTCATCCAAAGTATTTGTGCACAACAACTCCCCGCACTAATATATTCGGCTTCGGCGGTAGAGAGTGTCACACTATTTTGCTTCTTTGATGACCATGAGACTAGTGATCTTCCAAGAAATTGACAAGTGCCTGATGTGCTTTTCCTTTCTATCTTGCAACTCGCATAGTCCGAGTCGGAATATCCAAGTAACTCAAAGTTTGATCCTTTAGGATACCTATCGACGAAATATGCGTCGCAGTCTACCTAGGGAGTACCCCCACGGTAGTATATTGTAGGTAGAGGTGTGGCGACCGCGATCAAGCGTATCACAGAGAGCGTAGACATGGCGATTTAGACAAGTTCGGGTCGGCAAATCGTCGTAATACCCTACGTCCTGTGTTTTGGTGGCTGGATTGATATGTGTATTAGGTTACAAGATCCGTAGATGAGTTCTAGGGATCGTGCGAGAGGTTGTGAGATATCTTTTGGAGTGGGTCCATGCTCGCCTTATATAGCCGGGGAGCAGGGTTACAGTTTCCATATCCTAACATATCACGATCGGTTCCTTTTGGTAAGGGATCCGAGCCTATCTACTAGGATTCTTCTTGGAGAGCAAGGCTTCTTCGGAGTCCTTGGTGAGCACGACGGGCTGGTCGCGTGCCGCAAGGCCTCGTGAGCTGGACCGTCCTCTGATCGGCAGACCCATAAGGTCCCTAGGGATATGCCGAGGTAATATTCCCAACAATACCACAACCCTACATTAGGTGTATGCTTCAAATATCTCAATATCCTCTTTGTGGCTTTCAAATGACTCTCTCTTGGAGAAGCTTGAAACCTTGCACACATGCATACATTAAACATGACATCCGGTGTTGATGCAGTCACATAGAGCAAGCTACCAATCATTGATCTATATAGCTTTTGATCTACCATGTTGCCACTAGCATCACCATCCAAGTTTCCATTTGTTCCCATTGGTGTACTAATAGACTTTGCTTCATCTAGATTGAACTTCTTGAGCATGTCCTTGATGTACTTGTCTTGACTAACAAAAGTCCCATTCTTCATTTGTTTGACTTGAAGACCAAGGAAGTAACTAAGCTCTCCAAGCATAGACATCTCAAACTCTTTGGCCATCATGTCGCCAAAATCTTCACAAAACTCTTGATTGGTTGACCCAAAGATAATATCATCCACATAGATTTGCAACACAAACAAGTCCTTTCCAATCTTCTTGGTGAATAGGGTAGTATCAACCTTGCCCATAATGAATCCCTTAGAGAGGAGAAAGTCTCTCAACCTCTCATACCATGCTCTAGGTGCTTGCTTCAAGCCATATAGTGCCTTCCTTAGCTTGTATACATGGTTGGGTTTCTTGTCATCTTCAAAACCGGGTGGTTGCTCAACATATACCAATTCATTGATGTACCCATTGATAAATGCACTCTTCACATCCATTTGATAAAGATGTTGTGAGCACAAGCATAAGCCAATAGAATCCTTATTGCTTCTAGCCTTGCCACCGATGCATATGTTTCCCCAAAGTCAAGACCCTCTACTTGAGTGTAATCTTGTACAACTAGTCTTGCTTTGTTTCTCACCACTATTCCATCTTGATCTTGCTTGTTGCGAAAGACTCATCTAGTGCCAATGACATTGTGGTTCTTTGGTCTCTCAACTAGCTCCCAAACTTGATTTCTAGTGAAGTTGTTAAGTTCTTCATGCATAGCATTCACCCAATCGTGATCTTGCAAAGCTTCTTCAATCTTGGTTGGCTCAATAAATGATACAAAAGAGTAGTGTTCACAAAAGGAAGCCAATCTTGATCTTGTTTGTACACCCCTTGCAAGATCTCCAATAATGTGATCCAAAGGATGATCCCTTGCAATAGATGTAGGTTGGAGTGTTGGAAATTGATTGCTTGTACTTGGTTGATCATTGGATAGAGATGATGAACTATCTTGTTGATCTTGAGTTGGAGAAGATGAACTAGCTTGATTGTCATTGAGTTGCTCATTTGATTAATGATTCACTTGATAGTCAATATCTTGCTCACCATACACTTTCTTTGGCCTAATGTCCCCAATATCCATGTTATTCATTGCATTTGCCAATGGTTCACCTCTCACATCATCATGATTGTCATTTTCATCTTGAGATCCATTTGTTTCATCAAACTCCACATCAAGTACCTCCTCAACTATGCCATGAGTAAGATTCCATACTCTATATGCTTTGCTTGTAGTTGAGTAGCCAAGTAGGAAGCCTTCATCACATTTCTTCTCAAATTTGCTCAATCTTGCACCTTTCTTCAAGATATAGCACTTGCAACCAAACACTCTAAAGTATGCAATATTTGGCTTTCTTCCATTCAATAGCTCATAAGGTGTCTTCTCAAGCATCTTGTGGCAATAGAGTCGGTTGCTATAATAGCAAGCCGTGTTGATAGCTTCGGCCCAAAAAGAATCACTCACATTGTATTCACTAAGCATAGATCTTGCCATATCAATGAGTGTCCTATTCTTCCTCTCAACAAGCCCATTTGATTGAGGTGTATACTTGGCCAAGAATTGATGTTTGATTCCATAATCATCACCTAGCTCATCAACTCTTGTATTCTTGAACTCACTACCATTGTCACTTCTTACTCTTTTTATAGTTGTTTCAAATTCATTTTGTCATCTCTTGACAAAGATCTTGAATGTATCAAAAGTTTCACTCTTGTCACTAAGAAAGAATACCCATGTATATCTATTGAAGTCATCAACTATCACAAAGCCATATTTGTTTCCACCAATGCTAGTGTAGGCAGTTGGTCCAAACAAGTCCATATGCAAGAGCTCAAAAGGTTTGCATGTACTCATCATGCTCTTACTAGGGTGAGTGTTTCCAACTTGTTTGCTGGCTTGACAAGAGCTACATAGCTTATCCTTCTCAAAGACAACATCTTTCAAGCCTATAACTAGATCATGCTTGGCAAGTTTGTTCAATTGCCTCATCCCAACATGACCAAGCCTTTTATGACATAACCAACCCATGCTATATTTGGATAGCAAGAAAGTTGACAATTGAGTTTCTCTAGCATTGAAATCAACTAAGTATAGATTCTCATATCTAAATCCTTTGAATATCAAGTTAGAGCCATCTACACTTATGATCTCTACATCATCAACTCCAAAGATGCATTTGAAACCAAGATCACAAAGTTGATCTACGGATAACAAGTTGAAGTTCAAACTCTCTACTAGCAACACATTAGATATGCTCATGTCATTTGATATAGCAATCTTACCAAGCCCTTTGACCTTGCCTTTGCCATTGTCACCAAATGTGATAGATTCAATCCCATTGCAATCATTTAACTTGATAGAGTTGAACATTCTTGAGTCTTCGGTCATATGTTGAGTGCACCCACTATCAAGCACCCAATGCCTCCCTCCGGCTTTATAATTTATCTACAAAACAATTCAATTCTTCTTAGATACCCATACTTTCTTGGGTCCTCCAAAGTTAGTGACTAAGGACTTAGGTACCCAAATAGCTTTGTTCTTTGAGCTCTCATTGGGTGTACCCATGTACTTAGCTATCACACCTTTCTTAACCTTGGTAAGCATATAACTAGAATCAAAGCGAATAGGTGCATGTGTAAATTTTATCTTGCTTTGGTTTAGTTTGCAATAATGCTCATCATTCCCTACTTGCTTGCAACTAGAGCAAAACTGGACATTACTCTTCACAAAGAGAGGCTTTGGAGTTGCAAAGGCCGCCTTGCCTCTCTTGGGGGTATAGCACAATCCCTCTTTGCAAACAGAGAACCTTTGGCTACCCAAGCACTTAAGCAAGCGGGCGTCTTTACCATAGGCATTGCCTAATGATAGAGTGAGCTTACCAACCTCCTTCTTAAGAGTCTCATTCTCAACCATTAGTGAAGCATCACAAGTGAAGTCAACACTAGTAGAAGAGGTAGAGTTAGAAGTGCTACAAGAAGGGTTAGTTGGGGTGATGATGATGGGTTCATAGAATGATTCATTGATTATATCACAAGTTGATCCCATGTTACTTGTGGAAACATACTCTTTCTCCTTTTGCTCAACAATAGATGAGTGAGCTTTTTCAAGCTTAGAGTGAGCTTTGCCAAGCTTCTCATGGGCTACCTCAAGCCTCTCATGAGAAAGATTGAGCTCATCAAAGGATTGCTTGAGATCTTGAAGCTCTTTTCGCAATGTTTTGCACTCCTTTCTCTTGATGTCAAAATGAGTCTTAGCATCTTCCAACATGTCAATTAATTCATCTTTAGTGGGTTCATCATCATCATCATCACTAGAGTCCACATCATCATCGGATTGTACCTTAGTGGCCTTAGCCATGAAGCATGTCGATGGAGTGTCAAAGAGAGAGATCTTGTTCTTCAAAGCAATGTTAGCAAGAGCCTTCTTCTTGCTTGATCTCTTCTCATCATTACTTGAGTCATCATCACTTGAGGAATCACTATCCCAAGTGACAACATATGAGCCTCCCTTCTTGTTCTTCTTGAGGGTCATCTTGCCTTTTTTCTTCTCTGTCTTCTTGCCCTTCTTCTCATCTTCATTTTCACTATGATGAGGACAATCCGAAATGAAATGATCCTTGCTATTGCACTTGAAGCATATTTTATCATTGTTCTTGCTCTTGAAGGATTTCTCCTTCCTTCTAGCTCTATAGCCTTTCTTCTTCATGAACTTGCCAAATTTCTTGACAAATAGAGCCATCTTTTCTTCATCATCATCACTATTGCTTGACCACTCATCATTGCTTGATTCATCACACTTTGCTTTGCCCTTTGATGATGATGTGACTTTGAATGCCACACTCTTGTTCTTGTCTTCCTTCTTCTCATATTTCTTCTCCTTGTTCTCTCTTATATTGTCCTTGTCTTCTCTAAAAGTGTCATCGGTAATCACTTCACCAAGAACTTGGTTTGGTGTCATAGTGTCCAATCCTGTTCTCACCAATAGAGTGGCTAACATTTCAAATCTTGAGGGAAGGTTCCTCAAAGATTTGAATGAGAAGTCCTTGTCCTCCACTTTCTCACCAAGTGACTTGAGGTCATCGACAAGCACCTCAAGCATATTGAACATCTCGTGCACATTTTCATCTTCCTTCATCTTGAAGCTTGCAACCTTCTCTTTCAAGATGTAGACCTTTGCTCCCTTCATGGATTGAGTCACTTCATAAGACTCTTATAGCTTCTTCCAAGCTTCATGAGCACTCTCCAAGTTCTTGATTTGCTCAAAAACTTATTTAGAGATTGCCTCATGTATTTCACTCAAGACAATATCATTGTTTTGGAGCTTCTCTTCTTCGGGCGGGGTGGGTGCCTCTTCATTTACCACCTCAAACTTCTTGTCGACCACCAACCATATCTTTCGGTTGATTGATTTTAGATAGGTGGTCATCAAGGCCTTCCAATAGCTATAATTGGTGCCATCGAACTTAGGTGCCCTCTTGGTGTTGTTGATATGAGACATTTTAACACCGTGGGATGTTTAGCCTTTGAATGACAGTGTACTAGCTCTGATACCACTTGAAAGGTCTAGGAATTGCTAGAGGGGGGTGAATAGCCTATTTAAAAATTCTACAACAACACTTAAGAAAACTTGTTAGAATAAAACACGGCTTAAGCAAGTTTGCTCTAGCTCTATGGTTAGGCAAGCCACCTACCAATTCTAGTTACTATAAAGATATCAACTAGAGCACACAAACTAGCTAGCAACCTAGAAAGCTCTACACAAGCTAGAAGAGCTAAGCTACTCTACTTTGCAAGAATTAAAAAAATGTAATGCAAATCTAGAGTTAGAGAGGTTATACCGCCGCGAAGAGATGAGCCAATATATAACCACTCAATCACAATAATAATCCTCGGTGAAAGACAATGTGACACAAGTTTTTTTACCGAGGTTCACTTGTTTGCCAACAAGCTAGTCCTCGTTGTAGCGATACACCCACTTGGAGGTTCACGTGCTAATTGACAATCACAAGCCAAACCCGTCACCGAGTGCCGCACAACCAACACAAGATGGGGATCCACAAGCTACGTGCAATCCACTAGAGATACCTTTTGCAAACTCCCGCAAGGTAGGTTCAAGAACCCTCACAATCCACCGATCGGATCCGGATAGAATCACCTTCCTCCGCTCAACGATCCTCGTTGCACCAAGCCGTCTAGGAGGTGGAAACCTCCAAGAATAACAAGAGCTCCTGCGATGACGACAATCACCAAGTGCCACTAGTATGCAATCAAAGAGCAATGCACTTGGTTCACTCAATCTCTCATGAAATTATCAAGTGTATCAATGAGATGAGTGGTGGAGGCTCTCATAAATGAGCACAAGTGTGTGAGTGATGAATATGTGCAAGAGCTTTCCCAAAGGGTCGTCCATATCTCTATATATAGCCCTCACTCACAACTAGTCGTTTTCCACTCAAAATAGAGCCTCTGCGCGTTCTCCGGACGCGTACAACAGTTGGGGTCGAGACCATTAACAACGTTCGGAACGCCCTTCACAGCACAGACAGACTCTCTGTCTTCACTCCGGACGCGACCTCTGGACGCACGCATAGCGCCGTCCGGACCAATGGCCACGCGTCCGGTCAGCCTGCCGTTCAAACGACTCTTTTCCCGCGCTCGCCACAACTTGCCACGTGGCTCCGGACGCGAGGAACAGTCCGCCTCCGGACCATCACTCGCACCGTCCGGACCCAACACAGAGAGGTTCCAGAAGGCCTCTTTCCTACGGACGCGTGTCTGGAGTTCGCGCAACCTAGCGTCCGGAATCTACACAAAGCCGACCAGAGAGCGCCAAATGATCTGGACGCTGTCCGGACCTCTCACAGAAAAATCAGCTTAGGGTGTTTGTCCAAACGCACACGCAATGGTCTGGACACACCAAAATCCTAGCGTCTGGACCTCTATCCGAACCTCTTCTTGTTGTCCAAACACTTCTCCAACTTCTCCCAAGCTTCCAAGAGGTAACACTAAGTGATCTCAACACTTGTGCACATGTGTTAGCTTTTAGTTCACATTTTACTTGGAAATAGTTGGTTGTTTCACTAGTTCAATTGATTTTAATGCAATGCAAATGAACCTAGTGGCACATGATAACCGTAATCATTCACAAGAGCTCCCTCCTTGATAGTACGGCTATTTATCCTAAATGTGATCACACCCTCTATGGTGTCTTGATCACCAAACCAAAAAGGATTCCTATTTCACCTTTGCCTTGAATTCCTTTTCCATTTCCTCCACCATGCTAGAGCTTATGCAATCCACATCTTGATCCATCTTGCTCCATTACATGGCATGCACCAACCTATCTCATGATTCACACTTAGAGATCCAAGGTTAGTACTTAGGTAGGTTTCATCAATTACTCAAAACCAAACACATGGGGAACTCTCAACGTCTAGCTGCTGCTCAACCCCATGTCTCTGCCGCCGTTGCCGCTCGACAAGATGCGCTCCAGCCCAAGACGCGCTCCAGCCCCACCCTTTTCGACATGATGGCGAACGAGCAGGACTACCAGCCCCGCTCCGCCACCGACATCGGCGTCCACTCCATCCTGACCCCGCCGCACCAGCTCCAACCCGCACCAACAATACGAGATGCAACATCAGAAGGATTACTTGTTGCAACATGAGAACAAAGCTACTGGAACATAAGAACAAAGCTACTGCAACATGAGATGCGACATCAGAAAAAACTAATGCAACAAAAGAATATTACTTGTTGCAACATCAGGAAAAAAGTACTGCAATGCGAAATGCAACATCAGAAAAAAAGACTAACGCAACAAAGAATTATTACTTGTTTCACATCAAAACATGGTTACTGAAACATCAAATTTTGTCGGCTGCAACATGAAAGAAGAGGGAACCGACGGATGTGCGGCCACACCACGGCATGTGTAGCCAGGCTCGATGACGAGCGCAAGGCCTAGGCATAGGCGCACGGTAGCGGCCGACATGGTTGCCACGTGCGCAGTTTGGCACGATGATGAGTCAAGCCTAAGCAAGGCACGAAGGAAGAGACCGGCAGGATAGCCAAGGGCACATAGGGTTGTGGCCGCCTGGGTGCCTCTCAAGCAGCTCAGCATCGGAGCTCATGGCGGAGGCATAGGCAGCGGTCAGCATGGCCGCGCAGCCTGGCTCGGTGGCTAGCGCTAGGCCTAAGCAAGGCGCGAAGGCAGCGGCCGGCGGTGGTAGGTGTCGGTGGCTCTCGAGCAGCTCAGCCTCGACGCTCATGGCGGCAGTGCTCACGCTCAAAAACCGGAGACGGAATCACGCGCTCTCAAGGGTCACGGCACAAGCGGATAAGGACAGAGAGTCACGGATGGGATAAATGAGTGGTGGTGGGGAGTCACGGGCGGGATAAGAAGTGGGGTCAGACCACGTCAGGACTCGAGACACATGTCCGTCGGGTGGGGGAGGCGTCCGTCCGTCACCTACGTGCGTCCGGACGTAAGTACAAGAGCATTACCGTAATTTATAGGGTTGGACACGTAAACTAGGTTAGGTATGAAATTAAAAAATATCCCTTTTTTTAAAAAAATGCTATCTTATTTTTCTTTCTTTTGTCGTAAGAAATTTCTGGACACTATATGTCTTTTTATGATAAGTAGCATTTTTTGTAAGACAAATTTCAAACTCTAAGGTTGTAATTATTTGGGACACAGAGAGTACATGCTAGGCATCCATTATCCTAGTCGTCCAACCCAACCTCGAGATACGCAGCTGACATTGATAAGTTCTTTCTATATTCTTTTTTGGTCTCCTACGTGTACTTACTTCATACCCATAAAATAAGTCGTTTTGGAAATACTTTGAGTCAAACATTGGAAATATAAAATCATGAATAATTTTTAAGTTGTTGAGTTTGGAAATATGAAAATCGTATCAATAGATTAGTTTTAAAAGATACTTTCATAAAAATAAACAAATATTATATTTCAATAAATATTTTAAAAAAAATAAGCAGTTAAAGTTACGTTTTGGAAACCGTGTTGTTGTCCAAAAGACTTGTTTTATGGGTATGGAGGAGTATTTACGTACTATATATTAGCTATACCATTTCTATAACTGGCATTTGCGAACCGGGATTTCATTATTCTAATGACTAAAATAATTGGCACTGACTTATATTATTTATTCTAATGACTAAAATAATTTGCTTATAACCGGAATTCTCATGTTTTAGATGTCTTACTTACAGAGTCACTGACTTGTCATGATGGGATGTTACTTGCTAGAGAAAGAGCAGTCCAGAATCTTTAACTAGAGACAGATAGCCAAGAGCTTGTCAGGCTATGGAGAATGGGGGAGTAACTAGAGACAAGTAGCCAAGAGTTTGTTAGGCTATGGAGAACGGGGGAGTTTCAGAGATCATATGTTGCTCCAGTACTGAGGGAGATTCTTGAGATTAGTTCATGCTTTCAAGATTTTACTCTGATATATGCAAATAGAGCTTGTAATCAAGTAGCACATATTCTAGCTAAGCAATTCAGAGATGAATCCAGATTGGGTGGGTGGCTTTTTGCCCCTATCTGTATTCAGCATCTGATGACTGAAGTTTGTAATCCCCTTGTTCCTTGATGAATGAATGAGCCCCCTCACAAAAAAAAAAAGTTAAAATGCACGGTCTCGGTATGATAAAAATATAAAATACACGGTTTCAAAGTCGATAACATGGTTTGTCTAGTTTTAGAATTTGGTGAAGAAAAATGGACCTTTTTCTTTAAAATTAAAAAGTGAGCCCACTATACAGGAATTATCCTCGGGCCTCGGCATTCGGCAATGTTGCGGCACAGCCCAACACAAACCCTTTCAATCCACCGCCGCCAATGACCGGCGGCGACTCCTCTCTGACCCTGGCGCCGCCGCCGAATCCCCGGAAGGAGCCAAGCACCACCACCACCTTCTCCCTCAGCGCGAACCTCCCGCCTGCAGCCGTTACCGGTAGCGGTCATGGCCGCGTTTCACCCATACACAAGCTCGGCGACGACCTCCTGCTAGAGATCTTCCTCCGCCTCCCCTCCCTCGCCACTCTTGTCCGTGCCGCCTTCACCTGCCGCGCGTGGCGCTGCGTGGTGGCATCCTCCCCGGACTTCCGTCGCCGCTTCCGTGCCATCCACCCGGCTCCCCTCCTCGGTCTCTTCTTCGATGTCCCCGGTCCGATGCAGGATTCTAACGCACCTGCCTTCCCAACATTCGTCCCCTCCCGCCGCCGCGACAGGGATCTAACTGCCGCCGTCCGCGGCGGCGATTTCTTCTTAACCTGCATTGAGGACCTTCCCGACGAAGCCTTCGCCTGGGAAATGGTCGACTGCTGCCATGGATGTCCTCCTCATGAATTGGGATTGTTCATCACTCGTTATGTTCAACCCTTTGGCGCGGCGGAGTGAGGATGTCTTTGATGTGGGCTCTGACGATATGTTTGACGACCACCGTGGCCAGTACGATCTGGCTATCCCTCGCTTGCTCATCTCTGCCGAGGACCCTATGTCATTCCGCGTGGTGCTTCTTGTATATGACAATTGCAGGGTGAGGGCTGTGGTCTTTTCTTCGGACACTTGGGGGTGGTCAGTTTACCCCTGGGTAGATGTTCCGGCAAGTTCAGGTGATGGTAAATGGATCCAAGATGCGGGTGGCATGCAAGCCAATGGGCATCTGTACTGGGTCTACAATGATCAGAGGTACCTCATTTCACTAGACACCGCCACGATGCAATTCTGCATCACTGTGCTCCCACACTACCTTAGGCATCGTGGCTTTGATGTTGGTGAGTCGAAGGATGGCACAACTTGCATTGTTTTTTCAGATCGCTTGAATATTGGCGTCTTGATTCCCACAAGTGATAATGATGGCGTCGAGAGATGGGTGCTGGATAAGGTAGTACCTATGGACAGAGAGCTTGAACGAGCTCTCCTTGTCGGGGTGGATGATGACAGTGACCATTTGGTCGATAACCCTGGTGATCTTTCTGTTTTTGCAGTCCGGGATGGCTGTGTGTACTTGGCAACAGTGTCAGATGATCCCCAAGCCCCATGTTGGTTACTGTCTCTATGCTTGGAAACGATGAGTTTGGAAAGACTGTTCAAGAATAAATTTGATGAGGCTGCTCATCCGTATATTATGGCATGGCCTTCATCTTTAGTCGGCAACTACGGCATCTTTGCAGTTGAAGTTGCTCCCAGTCCTTGACATAAATCACTCGGCATTGGTTTATCTGTTATCAGTTCTCAGTATTGGCGTAAGATTTATGACCCTGGTTTGTTACTTACATTGTGTGTTGTTTTTTTGTTTAGTTGTTGGGGTGTGGCATCAGAAGTCTCTTTTGTGGTCTCTGTAAGTCATTTCAGCTTAAAAGTACATGGACTGATTCCTTTTGAACATTTGTTATCGGTGAAACAATGGATGAAATTACTTGCATAGAGACAATGATGGTGTCAAGAGAGGGTACTGGATGGTTCGTCCCTTTGGGTATAGAGCTTGAACGAGCCCTCTATGGCTAATTGAATGACAACTATGTGTCGATTCCTTTGGTGGATGATCCTAGTGACAACGGGACATGATTGTTTTTTGGAGCTCTAGGATGGTTGAGTATATTGGACAACATCCATCAGCATGTTCGTTTGGTAGGATTATGCACTGTTCCGGCAGGATTATTCACTGCTGGCTGATTTCTTGTGAGAGAAAAATACTGTTCCGGCTGGATTTAAGCCGGTTGAAAAGTCAAGCGAACAGGCTGCATGATGTTTCATGATCCCAGGGCACCTTGGTGGTTCCTGTCCCTATGCTAGGAAGTCACGAAATTTGGAGGTGTTCCAGATGTTGTATGGTTGTGATGTGCTGATGTCATATGTACAGTATGGAGTGGATGCCGTTTTTAGCTGGTAACTACTAGCATTTGCACTTGAAGGTGCTTCATTGTGTTCAATACTGGGATTTGGGCATATGGACGAAAACAATCAGTATCTATAAAAACCAATTTCTTGTTCGAGTAAATCAAAATGCCTAGATGGATCCAATCAAGTTGCAATGTTTAAGGTCCTATGGGTTTTCAATCCCTTGTTTTATTTCGTCAGTATAGTTTCTTAGCTCCTGTTAATCTATTAGGCATTGGCACTTCTAAGTATAGATAAAATGATTCTGAGACTACCATGCATGTTTTGTCATTAGTGTGTGAAACTTTGATTTTCTCAATATCGGCATGGTTCTGTGTTAGTACTGGAGAAAAATGGCAGTAAAGCATCTATGTCCTTAATGTATGGTATATTGACATTAAGCGAATTTGCTTGTTTTCATCCCTGCCTTAACCCCATTCGTCCCTACCTGCACCAGTGCACCAACACTGCCGCCATCGCTACTTCTTCCTCACTTCTACGTCCATCATGATGATATTCTCAGTCACCGAGCTTCTGAATTGCTTCATGCCCTGATCATTTGGATCTTTTTTTTGGGTAAAACAAAGGATGGAATGAGTTGCATTTCGCAGTCGGATGAGCTCAGAGTTTGCGTCTTATGCTTATGCACACTGAGGACGATGATGGTGTTGAGAGAGGGGTGCTGATCAGAGTAGCTCGATTGAGCAGAGACTTGCATGGATCCTTCGAGACGGACTGGAAGATGACTGTGTGCTCATTTCTTCAGTTGGCAACCCCTATGAACTTTTTGTTTTGGCAGTTGGGGATGGCGGCTATGCTATTTGACATGTGGCAACATTGGTAATATATCATGATCACCAAACTCAGGCTGGTTCCTGTCCATATGTGAAACTGAAAAGACGTTTTTGGAGGACTATGGCAATCCTGTTCATCCATACATGATGGTGTGCTCGCCTTCGTTTGTTCCTAACTATGGTAGGTTTTGTAATAGATGCTCCCTTAAATGTGCTAGGCATGGTTTTAACTATAGTTTAGTACTTAGCATGGCTCAATATTGGTATACGAGATCTGAACCCAGTCTGCTTCTTAGGGTTTTACTTATTGTGTGGCATTATTTAGTCTCCTTTGTGGTCTGTGTGTAAGATACTACTCCCTCCGTCCTGAAAAGAACACAATTAGCATAGTTCATAGTCAATATATTTTAAGTTTTGCTAAGTTTCTACAAAACATATCAATATTTATGATAAAAGTACATGTTATGAGATTCGTTATAGAATATATTTCTGTAATATACCTATTTGAAACTACATCCTTTTCAGGATGGAGGCACTACTCGAGAAATGCATTTTTTTTCTTTACTGCTAAATATATGTGACATCCTGCATGCTCATGATCATGCTTTGCTTTGCTTTCTCAAAATTGATATTTTTATGTGTTACTTATATATAGCTATGAAAGATGGGAGTAGAACATCAAGTATAATGGCTATAATTCTATGTAGAAGCATAATACAAAAGAACTTGGAAAAACATAGTAAGTAATGTTTTGCTTACATATGATTTTATGCATGATACTATAGACTATAATTCCTGAAGGATCCTACTTGGACTGAAGTGCTTACAGAAACTGAAGATCGTGTGGTGTTATAGGAAGTACAAGGGACAGATGACAAAGGTTGTGATTTTGATAAGAGCTCGAATATAAGTCTCAAGCTCATGATATGGATCATCTGGTGCTAAAAAGTACTGTTGAAGAGAGTGTCATCTTTCATCTGCTTAGCACCCTTGTACTTGTGCACAGGCTGCAACTGCAATGCTGCTTTGATTGAGGGGAGTGACAGTGATGGTTATGGTCACCATTTGAGTTTTAGAACACGAAGCAAAGGCTGAGTTAATGGTTTTCTTTTTTAAGAAGCTCACTAACTTAATTGTCAACGATATGCTCCATGACTCCATCATTGATAGAATTTAAATTTTGTAATTCTTAATTGCCTGAACTTATCTCAGATGCCACGGCCTAGATGAGTAGGATCTATCTCAGGCTGGTGATTTATGGTTAGAGGATATATGCAAATGAGTAAATCAGTAAATGTTGAATTGACTCATCATTGTGCAGCTAGGTAGAAGTACTGCTATTAATCTCCCTTCATTTTTGTGGAGCATCTGACTTTAGGTATCTTTTGGGCCTCGTTGAATCATCTAGCAGTTTTGGGTTAAATCCAATTGGTGCTGATACAATATATGCAATTTCTAACATTTGTATTAAAATAAAAATCCATTCAAGAAATCAGAGGTGTCGTTACAGAGATATTTAATGCCTCTGGATGGATTCCTATTGAAATGCTGTAAAAGATGTTTAAGTTCTGTTATGGTGTTTAATAGAGTTTGTATTATTTAGTGTCATTAACTATTTTGTTATGTGTGCATGATAAGCTTGCTCAAATTTTGAAAATGAATAAAATCCACTGGTGCACCATGTGCAATGCGTTACACTAAACACATTTCTTGAAAAGTGAAATGATTCATCAATAATACACTGGGATTACATTGGAAAACATGAGTTGTCTTATTGATACCAAACGTGGGAGCAGCAAATGTGTAGTGTGAAATAGTTTGTTTAGGATCAACTTTGGACAAGAAAATATAGAGTGATCTTTCATGCTCCATGATGCTAATGCTGCGTTTCACCATTTTCATTTTTTTTTTTTTGAAAAATGTTTAGAGTGCTAGCCTTTCTAAATCCAATTCAGCGTTCTGAGAAATCAATACTCCATGTGTTTCATAATATTTGTTGATAATCTCACACAATCCCTCGTAGTACATCGCACTTGATGGCTTGCATGCCTATTGGCTGGTGCATTTGGCTATGGTGTATGATTGGATGTTGGTGAAGGGTGGGGAGAATGATGCTTTGGAATGTAAGAATGGCAAATAATTTTAGGGAAAAAAAATAGAATCCTAAAATGAAAAATGTTGTGAAGCAAGCAGGGTTCTGTCTAGTCGCATCGGTGGTAGAGGATACCTCTAAAGCTCAACGTGCCCAACATGCATAGAAGCCAAACAATCACTGGCATTGGTGTCTGAATAATACATAAAAGACAAACAATCACTGGCATTGGTGTCTGAATCTCTACAACTAAAAAGACCCGGATGTTATCGTCGTCACCCCGCTAATCGCCCCCTGGCGCTCCTCTTTTGCTTGTAGGTGGAACCGCTGCTGGATCCCACCGTGAACCATGAAGCCACCCAACCCAACCCATGGGCCCAGCCCACCCAAGAGGAAATGCAGTCATGAACTCATGATCCATTTAATCCACCCAGGTGGCGCTATGACCCAATTATCCAACTACACAAAATGGGCCCACGAGAACCACCTTGATCCACGATTTTTTTTTTACAAGACCTTGATCCACGATTGTTAGAAGTGAAAAGTAAATAGCTAAGACGTACCAGTAAATTAGTCACATCAAAGGAACATCAACTAGACATTAACTTTGTACAATAGATCATATAATTCTATGTTTTTTTCTCCCGTCGCAACGCACGTACTCAGCTAGTAATACATAAAAGACAAACAATCATGGACAGCTTAAAATATGTGTTCTGATCTATAGTTGACCTCTTTCCACTGTGATGAAAACTTATGTATCAAAAATTTTAAGTTACATGAAACTAGCTAGCAATGGCTCGAGTAATCTCGATAGTATTTCATGGTTGATGTAAGCAGCTTATACTCAAGAACAAGAAATTAATATTGGTTTAGCAGCTTTTAATTCAAAACTCAACAATGTAGATCGACATCTTCAGGCTGTTGATGTTGCCTGTAGATATAACTTGGCCCAAAGAAATATATCACAAAATACATGCAAATTCATGTAATCATGTAGAATGGATGTAACCAGTATATCATGGTTTTTCACATGCCTAACGTTCTGAGGACAGTATCAACACATAGAATCCATGGTTTGTAATTTATTTTTGAACAGAAGGAAACGAATCCCGTTCTCTTGGGACAAAAGATATTATAGAGCCCACAAAAGAGACTTGTAATAACAACTCACAATAACAGAACAACTAAAGATGTCTCAGCAGTGAACATAAGAAATAGAATCAAGTTCAGAAGTTTTTACACCAACATTGAAAGGTGGTAACTGGATGCAGATGAATAATAAACGAACAGGTTAAAAGACAGTTACAGGATAGACTAGAGACTAAAACTTGGTTGGATCCTTCAGCATGATGTAGCTTCAAAGAACAAGGTTTCATGGCCCCTGCCCCCCTGGGCATGCTGATTTATATCCTCTCTTTCCTCCTTTGAAGGCACTTAATGCACTTCATACCAATATCAAGTGCAGACCTCCGATTGTTATCAACTAAACAAGTAGGCCATGCCATAACATAGGGGTGTCCACCACTGTCATATGTCCTCTGAAACAAATTCTCCAGTTTCATGGTTTCCAGGCAGAGCGACAAGAACCAACTTGGGTTTGCGGAACCAATGATCTTGTTTGAAGTTGCCAAGTACACAAAGCCATCCCTGACTGCCACAACCAGGAGCTCATCATAGTTGCACTTCTGTTTCCTGAGAACCTCATCAAGCTGTGCATCTAATGGGGTGGCCCTGTCCAGCACCCACTTCTCAGTGCCATCGCCATCTGTTCTTCGCAGCATTACACCAACTGTGAAGTTAATAGCATATGCAATACAGCGCACACCGTTGTTTGTTTCCCCAACGCAGAAGCTGCAGTGCCGATTCTTCAGGAACTGAGGGAGCTCCTCGGCAGAGAACTCCATTGTCGCCGTGTTCAGCGTGACCATATACTTGTGATTCTTGTAAACCCAGTACAAGAACCCATCTGATTGCATGCTGCTGTTCATAAGCCACGATTTTGATCGCCGAGGTCGCCCGGGGACATCAACCCAGGGGTGAATTTTCCACTCACAGGTGTCCGAGGAGAAGACAGTAGCCCGCACCCTGGATTCGTCGTGGGCAAGAAGCACCACCCGGAACGATGCAGGATCCTCCACGGAGCAGAGCAAGCAAGCGTTGAGCTCTGCGGCAGTGCCATGGCAACCTTCGAAGGTGTCCGCATGGCCATAGTCGAATAACCGGCACTGTCGCGCCAAGGGATTCACCACCGCCATTGCTTGCGAACTTGACTGGTCACCATTACAGAGGAGGACGTAACCGCCGCGGCAGTCGAGGATGTCCCAGGAGTGGGCCATGCAGGGGTGCTGCTGGAGGCATGTCAGGAAGAAGTCGCCGCCGCGGACGGCGGCGGACAGGTCCCTTTCGCGGCGGCGCACGGGGAGGAAGGAGGGAAAGCCGGGAGGATCGGGTCCTGGACGGGGCTGGGAGGCTCGAAGAAGAGGCCGAGGAGGGGCGCCGGGTGGAGCTCCCGGAAGCGGCGGCGGAAGGCCGGGGAGGAGACCACCGCGCTGCGCCACGCCCGGCAGGCGAGGGCGGCGCAGACGAGCGTCGCGAGGGAGGGGAGGCAGAGGAAGATCTGGAGCAGGAGGTCGTCCGTGAGGGAGCGGATGGTGGTGGTGCTTGTCGGGCTTGAATTCCTTGGGCGCTTCGCCGGCGGCGGCTGGGTTGGAGTTGGAGACCCCTCGCGCTCCATTGCGGCGGAGATGCGGGACGGTTATCACAGATTTCTGTGGCGATTTTCTTGGAGCTTTTACCACACCCTTCTGTAGTGAATTTGTTTTCTTTTAAAAAAAACTCCTTTGTAGTGAAACTTTTGTTTGAAATGAAGTTGAGGAGTCTAAATGTTGGGTTTAGTCTCACATCAGTAATTGATGGTGGGGGAGCACAACATATAAGGCGGGAGCAGCCCTCACCTATTAGGCTAGTCTTTTGGGTTGAGTTAGGCATGAGGCCTGGATATGTTGTGGGCTCCGGTGGACCTGGGTCCGAGGGGTGCCGGCTCGTGGGTATGGGCTCCGGTGGACCTGGGTCCGAGGGGGGTGTCGGCTCGTGGGTATAGCGAGTCGGGCCGGATTTCGCTGCGGACCCTAACAAGTGGTATCAAAGTCCATGGTCGGAAAACACACGGATTGTGTGATGAGCGTTGGACTCGAGGCCTGGATAACGTCTTTGGAGATCACATGGTAGCGAGTCGGGCCGGATTCCGCTGCGCACTCTAACAAGTGGTATCAAAGCCCATGGTCTTCGGAGACTACAGTGATGGAAGAGTTGGAGAGTCGGGTCGAATTCCGCTGCTGCGCACCCTCACAAGTGGTATCAAAGCCCATGGTCGGAAAACACACCGGTTGTGTGATGAGCGTTGGACTCGAGGCCTGGATAACGTCTTCGGAGACTACATGGTTGTAGTATGATGGAAGAGTTGGGTCTGATGTGTAATGTGATGAAAGAGTTGGGTCCGATGTGTGACGGGGGAAATTGTTTGATGGTGGGGGAGCACACTATATAAACGTCTTCGGAGACTACATGGTGTAGTGTGATGGAAGAGTTGGGTCCGATGTGTGACGGAGGAGATTGTTTGATGGTGGGAGTGACGAAGGAGATTGTTTGATGGTGGGGGAGCACAACATATAAACGTCTTCGGAGACTACATGGTGTAGTGTGATGGAAGAGTTGGGTCCGATGTGTGAAACGTCTTCGGAGACTACATAGTGTAGTGTGATGGAAGAGTTGGGTCCGATGTGTGACGAAGGAGACGTCTTCGGAGACTACATGGTGTAGTGTGATGGAAAAGTTGGGTCCGATGTGTGACGGAGGAGATTGTTTGATGGTGGGGGAGCACAACATATAAGGCGGGGACAACCCTCACCTATCAGGCTAGTCATCGGTAATTGATAGTGGGGTAATTGATGGTGGGGGGAGCACAACATATAAGGCGGGGGCAGCCCTCAAGGAGACGTCTTCGGAGACTACATGGTGTAATGTGATGGAAGAGTTGGGTCCGATGTGTGACGGAGGAGATTGTTTGATGGTGGGGGAGCACAACATATAAGGCGGGGACAACCCTCACCTATCAGGCTAGTCATTGGTAATTGATAGTAGGGTAATTGATGGTGGAGGAGCACAACATATAAGGCGGGGGCAGCCCTCACCTATCAGGTTAGTCTTTTGGGTTGAGTTAGGCCTGAGGCCTAGATATGTTGTGGGCTCCGATGGACCTGGGCCCGAGGGCCGCCCCCTCGTGGGTATAACGAGTCGGGCCGGATTCCGCTGCGCACCCTAACAAGTAATTGTTGGGTTTAGTCCCACATCAGTAATTGATGGTGGGGAAGCATAACATATAAGGCGGGGGAACCCTCACCTATCAGGCTAGTCTTTTGGGTTGAGTTAGGTCCAGGGCCTGATATGTTGTGGGCTCCGGTAGACCTAGGTTCGAAGGATGCCCGCTCGTGGGTATAGCGAGTCGGACCGAATTCCGCTGCACACCCTAACACTAAACCGTTTACGGAGAGGCGTCCACACTCGCTACGGTTCACGGTTGTATTGTGCAGAGAATATTCGCCGATTTGGCGACACGATTTATTTGAAATTTTATTGTACTGTATAAAAAAGATGATCCAACTTTCCTTTCCCTTCTTAGTGAACAGATTAATTTAGACCTCGTTTAGATCCAAAATATTTATAGTATTTTATTTATATTTAATAATTATTGAGTAACTAGACTTAAAAGATTCGTTTCGCAAATTATAGAGAAACTGTATAATTAGTTTTTTTATCTATATTTAATACTCAATACATGCGTCAAATTTTTTGATGTAAATCTCAAACCACATGAGTTAGGTTGAAGTATATTTAAACTAATTTTCTTTTCAATCTACTACAAACTACGTGGTTTAGGAGCCTTAATGCACTTCAAACTTCAATTACCGGCGGAGAAAGAAAACACAGTTGTGGGCCTTTTTCTTTTTGTAAATTCTAATTAAAAGATGGGCCTTGTGATTTTTTTATCCGTGATTAGGCAATTGGGTATTTGGCCTTCCGGCCAGGTCAGATGTATATATAGAGTAGGGCTCACCACCGCCCCGCCGCCGGTCGCCGGTTCGACACGATGTCCGGCGGCAGTGCCCCAACCGAGCTGCCGCTGGCGAAATCGCCGAGGCTATTGGGCCCCACCACCATCGACTCCCTCGGCGAGGACATCCTGCTTGAGATCTTCCTCCACCTGCCCTCGCTAGCGACGCTCTTCCGCGCCGCCCTCACCAGCCGTTTGTGGCGCCGCGCAGTGGCCTCCTCCCCTGCTTTTCGCCGCCGCTTCCGCGAACTGCACCGGGCGCCCCTCCTCGGTCTCGTCGCGGAGCCCCAGCACGACGCCCTCCCGGCCTTCGCGCCCGCTCAGCACAGAGACCACGACTTGCTCGCGGCCATTAGAGGCGGCGACTTCGCCCTCACTGCGCTCCTGGATCCCCAAGGCTACGCGGCCGACGTGCCCCTCCACTGGTGCATCCAAGACTGCCGCGACGGTTACCTCCTCCTCGCGAACTGGGACGCCGGATTACTCGCCGCCGTCAATCCACTGGCCCGATACAGCACAGAGTACATTGATATGCCTGTCTCTGTCTCGCTCTCGTTCGATAAAGAAAGAACAGATGTACCTGTCGCGGTCGACTGCCATTTGCTTTCCTCGGATGAAGACCCCATGTCGTTCCAACTTGTTTGGCTTAGTTATTGCAAATCCAAGGTTCAAGCTGTGGTCTTCTCGTCAGACACCGGGGATTGGTTCTTTTATCCTTGGGTGGACATCAAGGAGAGGGCACTGTCCAATGATGCCGACAGATATTGGCTTCAGTCTGGGGTGCGATCAAATGACACATTGTACTGGCCTTTCACGAACCTGGAGCACATGCTGAAGCTGGACACAGCAACAATGGAGTTCTCTGTTTCTGAGCTCCCACCGTACCTGAAGGCTCAGCAGCATTGCCGCTTTGTTGTTGGCGAAACTAAGGACGGTGCACTTTGCATTGTAAGATGCACCGGGTCGATCATTGTTGTGTTGATGAGCATAGCTGATGACGATGGTGTGCAGGGGTGGCATCTGAGTACCGTGCTCAATGAGGCAGACGGAAACCCACCAGAAGCCGTGTCTATTATGGATGGGTTTGTCTACTTGGTCACATCAGAGATGGTTCTGTCGCTGTGCTTAGAAACAATGAATCTGGAGAAGCTGTTTCCGAGGAGTTTTCGCGCACATCATTTCCATCCCTACATCATGGCATGGCCTCCTTCTTTAGTAGGAAACTATGGGAGTTTTGCTTTCGTTCAAGATGGTGTGGACAACGCATTATTAGGTATGGTATATGACTTGATACAAATTAGCTCTTTACATATGTTTGCCTTATGGTTCTTCTATTCTTTGTTTTATTATATAGATCCCGGTTAACATAATGTTGATGACAAAAAAAAAGTCTGCAGTTGTGGTTAAAAACTCCTGGCCGATCCATGCAACTTAATTTGGTTCTATTAGTTTCGAGCTTTCTGACCTTGTTTCCAGAATGACAGATTCATTGTGTTAATCATACATTATGCAAGAGCATGCGCTAAATGGATACAACAGATTGCATATAGCTCAATTCTTTCATGTGATCTGTCTATATGGATATAGATGGCGTTTTGATAACCTTTATGAAGTAACTTTCTACATTGTTTGAATATATAATATATGGTGTGCCCATGGTTGTTAATTTGCATTTTGTTTTTTATTTGGATCTGAGGATGAAAATTGTAGGTGAACTAGTTCTATGTGAAAGGTGCAAAGGCTTGGGCTTTTAAACTATTCAAATATTTGGACTGAAATTATGTGTAAAAAATCTAAACAGCTTGCCATGCATGTGCCCAAGCAAAAAACCTTTTGTTTTTGCTTCTACCATGTAACCGATGCATGCTTTTTCCAGTTAATTGTGTGAGTATAATATACAGCTCTGATGTTTGCTGTACATTGATATATATGACAGCAATTTGATTAAAGATCACTGAAGAGTGAAGACATATTTTCTATTACTGGACTAGTAAATCTGTTCTCTTGATAGGAAACATTCTAGTTTAGATCCGGCCTTCACAAGCATTCTGAAAACAACTGCTGTTGATTTTGCAGGTCAGCAGTAATGCATTATTTGGTAGTGGCATGACGAGACGCATTTTGATGTTTGTTATTTACAGCTACCAGGCACTTTGGCTGTGTGCGATCGCAGAAGCCAGAATTTTTCCATTTTCTAAAAAAAAAAAGCTACCAGGCACTATCCTGCATCTTTCAGTCACTGAATTTTCTACGTATTGTTTCAAGAACGTTTGTAAGAAGTATGTCTCCTCATGTGTTTGGGCTTATGTATCTAGCTAAACTTTCAGTCTGTTTCTATTTTGAAGGTTACTTTTAATGCTAGAAAATGGAAATTCTTTCAGTCACTTTTTACTTGGCAAGTCAGAACAAAGTCAACTTAGTACCTTGTAAGCGTGATGCATATGGGCTTTGTCCAGTGCTTGCTATAGTTTTTTACTGGGATGATTTTAACACCATGTTTGCTCAATTCACTTTTCTCATTGAGACTCAATATCTTTCCAAAGCTCTATCTATTTGTTGTTTTGCCCAGCATATTGAAGAGTTCTCTAATTCCATTAGCGCGAATGGCTAATCATGTTTGAGGTTTTGAATTGTGCTTTGATCTTTTTATGCTGGAATTATATTTGAGCCTTTGCAGTTACTTTTACGCGCATATAGTTACTTTTACTGGTAGTTTTTTCCTTAAGTTGATAATTACATATAGGAATGGACCTAGCTTCAAACAAGTGCTCTAAAGTTAACTCTAAACTTTAGTTCATACCATTTTAGAGTTTTTAGAGCTCAAAAAGTGAGCTAAAGTGTTCTAAAACTTTTAGAGTTCTAAAGTTTAGAAGAGAAGATCCAAACAGACCATAACTTATGTTCTAGAAAGGATGCAATCCTAGAATAGGAAACTTATTAAAAAATACTAGCAATATGTTAAATATGTATAGTTAGTTTTTTCATGGAGTATATTTTTATAATATATTTATTTGAATCGTAAATATTAATATGTTTTTTTTATAAATTTAGTAAAATTCAAGATAGTTTAACTTGAACCAAACCTAGAATTTCATCCTTTTATGGACGCAGGGAGCACCGAGTTGTTTGTGCCATTTGAATTATCTGTTCCACACTTGCCTTATTTGGCATGGCTCTAGTGCATGAAAAAGTCGAAGCAGGTGAAAAAAATAGAATAAAATCCACTACATGTCCTTAAGACTTGCTTGGTTGTGTCATTCCTTTCCTTAAACTCGTAAATTGTCTAATTAGGTATCAAACTTGTTTTAATTGTATTATCCGAGTCTCTAATCTTGAAAATAGCTTGTTTAGGCCTTCAAACTTGTTCATTGATATCATCCGGTTCTTAAATTCGCAAATGACTCATTTAGATTGAATAGAGATTGAGTTTTTAAATACGTAGTTACCGAGTTTAGGGATTGAGATCACATCGTCAAACAAATTTAATAAATTAACGTACAACTTACGAGCTTGGACCGAGATGAGAGTGACGAACAATTTTTGAGATATAAAAGATGATTCGTGAATTTAGGGACCACTAGTATATTTGCTCGTGGTAACGCTACAGCTTTATTGAGGGAATGCTATAAAAAACAACTAATTTGTTTTTGCAAAGTTTAACTAATTTGTAGTGGCGCATCCTTCTCAATGGATGGATCACCACCCAGCTTACTAACCAGTTCATGAAAATGCAATGGGCGAAGCATTTCGGCAGGCACATGGAGCTGCGTCGACTTATTGGACTTCTTCGCGCACTCGAGGGCCATGCGGACGTGCCCGCCGGAGGAGAGCTCCTGCGTGAGCTTCCCCGTGGGCACGCCGATCTCCAGCACGAGCGACGGGAGCCTGTCGGGGCGCTCCTGGGCGGCGAGCGTGATGCGCGCGCAGTGCTGCCCGTAGAACATGCCGGTGACGCGTGCGCCGCCACTGCCGCCATGGCCGTCGTGCGGCACACCGCGGACACGTCGATGGGCAGCTACCGGATCAGCGTGCGGATCGTGCGGAGCGCCCGCGACGGTTTACGGACGGCGGCGAGCGCGCGCTTCTGCGAAGCTTGCGACGACGACTGTCGCAACGTGATCCCCCGCGGGCGCGGCGTAATCCAGGCCTCCCTTGGACATTTCCCTGCTTCCCTCTTGAGCCTGCTCCCGAGTCCGCCGCCGAGGGAGAGGAGGCGAGGAGCCAGCCACGCCGGCCGCCGCCAGTCCGCCGCGGCGCCGCCCCACCCCACCGGCCTCCCCTGCCCGTCCAGTCGCGGCCTGGGCGCCTGGGCAGCCCTGCTCCTCACTTCCTCAGGCCTAGGCGCCTTGGAGGCCGGCCTGCTCCCTGCCCAGACGGCCAGGACTGCGAACGGCGCCACCACCACGGCAGTTGTGTTCCGGTCGTGGATCGGGGCGGGGCGAGCACGACGGCAGCACTCCGGCCGCGGATCGGGGGCGTGGGCAAGTGCAGGAGCGAGTGCGGAAGCAGGCGGCGGCGCTTGTGCTAGTGATGGAGCGGGCGGCGGCGGCGCCTGAGCACGCCAAGCACCTGCACCACGCCTCCGCCCGCGGTCCCGCCGTGCCCCTCTGGCAACGCCCCGGCCAGCTCCTCGCCGCGGTCGAGCGCGCGGACGCCGGCGACCTGCCCCACGACAGTGAGATCCGGTGAGCACGGGCTCGGATCCCGACCGGCGATTCGGCGGCAGGGAGGGAGCAGTCGGCCAAGCAATTCGACAGCGGGGAGGGAGCAGGCGGACCGACGAATCGTCGGCGGGGAGGGAGCGGTCGGCCAGGCAAATCGACGACGGAGAGGAAGCGTAACCGGGAGCCGCCGTACTATCGTGCGGGGTGAGAAAAAATGAATAATAATCAAGACAATTGGAGGATTCGAGGATTCGAACTGTGGTCGGGGCGTTGCGTGGGTGTGAGCGTGGAAGGGTGGGAAGCGGCTTCTAACTTTTTAATCTCAGCCGTTGCATCCGTAGTAGACGTGTTGTGAGTCGTTGATTTTGAAAGAGGGAAGTGGCCTGAAGAAGTTTTGCATTATAGGGGAGATAACGGCGTGGCCGAATAAATTTGAAGACCTCTAGCAAACTTTACTTAAAAAAATTAATAGCTCTAGTTCTATTTGAGAAGGGGCATAAAATGGATTTATTCCCTCCATCTCTAAAGGTCAATTCCTAGAATTCGTGACAGTTAATTTTTTTTTAACTTTGACTAATTTTATAGAAAAATATAATAACATGTATAACTTAAAATAAGCATCATATAAAAACATATTTTATGATAAATCTAATGATAATAACTTGATACCATAACGTTTAATATTTTTTCTAGAAATTTAATTAAAGTTTAAAGTTAGACTTAGGACGAATCCATAGGGATGAAGGGAGTATTTATAATTGAGACAAAAATGGCTTGCTGCCACGTACGGGCACGGACAAGCATGTACGTGCATTAATTAGTTCTTCTAACTTGTTTTATTTTATTGGATCTAGTGCCATTTGCATCCTTTGTTTCATGAAATATGAAGGAATTTTCGTTCATCTTCAAACCACAGATGAGTGATGAACACGGCAAAAAGAACTATTTCCAAAAGATGAAACTTACTTATCAAACACGATGAATTTGGTAAACACAATTCTACCCTTTGTTTTGTGTATTAGCAATTTCAGATCAAATGTTCACTAGACAACGCAACATATTTACAGCATCACGTATCATACACAACAAATTCATTTCGAATGTGCATTAGCAATTGCCAAATTGAGAAGAAAAGGGAAGGGGAGGGGGGGGATCGCCGACGGTTAGAGAGAGAGAGAGAGAGAGAGATTGAGGAAGTCACAAGGCAGCGAGGCCTAGGAAGTCAACGGCGGACTTGGCCATGATGGCGGTGAATTCCTGGAAGCTGATGACGCCGTCTCCGTCGGTGTCGGCCTCTTTCATCATGTCGGTGAGCTCGGCGTAGCAGATGGGGTGTCCCATGAGCGCCATGGAGCGCGCGAGCTCGGCGGCGGAGATGAAGCCGTTGCCGTCGCGGTCGAAGGCGCGGAAGGCCTCGGCGAGCTGCGCGTGGTCGACGGCGACGGCGGGGCGGCAGGGCCCCAGGAGCAGCGGCGTGAGGGAGGAGGCGAGCTCGTCGAACTCCACCGTGCCGTTGCCGTCGGCGTCCATGGCGGCGATGAGCATGTGGATCTCGTCCCCGGCGGCTGGGCGGAGGCCCAGGGACCGGAGCAGCGCCGCCAGCTCCAGCTTCGTGAGGCTCCCGTCGCCGTCGAGGTCGAAGCGGAGGAAGAGCTCCCGGAGCTGGCGCAGCTGCTCGCCGCGGAGCCGCGTGCGCCCGCCGGGCGCCGGCGCCGGGGCCGGGGAGGGGTCCTTGCCCTTGCCGGCCCCGGCGCTGGCGCCGGGTAGGGGCATGGACGCCGAGCGCTTCGTCCGGGTGGTGGTGGTGGAGGACATGGTCGCGGTCGCTGGCAGAACGGGTGGCGCTGCGGTCGCGCTGCCTTCTCGGACGCGGTCTTCGGGGCGGGGGATCTGCGTCTGCATACCGTCGAGGCGACAAAGAGATGATATGATGATGATTGAGGGGCCAGTCCTCTCCTCTGCTTTCCTTTCCGTTGAGGTGCCGTTTGGACGATGTGGTCCTGCCGATGCCGTAGCTTGGTAGGTAGGGGTACATTGTTTGCTTCTGTTTCTCAACTGCTGCGGCCTGCGGTTGCGCTCCAATTGGGTTGTTGCTTTCTCGGTGGAGTTAGCGGCATTGACTCGTCTCGAGCCGTGATCGTTCTCCTATCCACGGTTCTTTTTGGTAACTAACGAAATTTAAATGCAAGGTAATTTTTTTACATTTTCCAAATTTAATACTCCCTCCGTTTAAGTTTGACCAAACTTATACAACAATATAATAACATTTATGATGTTAACTAAGTATATTATTAGATTCGTTACCAATTATATTTTCATAATATATCTATTTGATATCATAAATATTTGTAGTTTTTCTATAATTATTGGTCAAACTTAAGATGCTTTGACTTTTCAAGATTTTTGGAACGTCTTATAATTTGGGACGGAGGGAGTATGATCTATGGTGCTGTTTGGTTCGGTACTAGGAATGGTAATGGTAACGGGAATGGTTGCTGGGAAGTGAATACGTGACTTGTTTGGTTGACTACGGAAACGTTGGTGCGTGAGCGGGGCGAGAGCGGTTTTTTGGCGGGGCAGCCGATAGCGTCGGGAGCTGAGGGGGATCAGTTTTATACTAGAGTGGATCCATTCACAGCGTGACCCGCTACGGATCAGCCCAATCGAACGCTTGACAACGTAAACTGCTCACGCTGGGAAGCGTTGCGGGCCGGAGCCAACGAAAAAAAACGCACCTATCATCGATTATAATTCCTCAAGTTGGCATGATCTTAGACTTAGTGTTAGAACACGGCATGTCGTCAGGTCTTCTGGTGATCCTGGTGTCACGTCTGTCTGACTCTGACGTCTGCGTGCGTGCCAGCATGCCATTTTGGTACTGTTTGGTTGCACAAAGGTAATGGTAATGTAAATAAAATCTTTGCTTCGCTGGAACAGTAAGGGAATAGTTAATTGTGTGAAATGTTTGGTTCGGCCATTGCAACTGAACGGACGGGATTGGAATGGTTGGCCGATGGTTGCAGACGTAATCAACATACTAAAGGGTGGGATCGATTACCCTGTCATCGGATTCTGTTGGTTATGAAACAAACATAAAATACCGTAATCAATTTACACCGTAATCAATTCACGTCCACAAATGTTCCAACCAAACAGCACCTTTGTCCGAATTAATTATTCAACAGTAGGTAATCGACCATTTAATTGTTTACATTGTATACCCAGAGCAACTTGGTGATGTTTAACTAGAATGTTTTCTTTTTTGCTACAAGTGGTACGTACAGGTAGGAAAAGAAAAACTGCATTCAGACGATACCTCGTGAGCTAACGTGCCAGGACTCGGACAGTGTAACCTATCAATATGGTTTACGGTAAGACATTTCTCGTCCATAATAACAAACTGCAGAAAAGTTCTCAACACCTCCACTGGCCACTGCCGTAGCCAAAATAGCAGTACAATCAGCCATGGCCTCAAACTGCCGACGACCACATGCTCTACCGAGCTAAATAAAAGAGACAAGGACAGAAATTTATTACTTCAAGAATCAATAGTTCCACTCCCATTTCATTGTTCACCATCCTATTGACTGCAGCAAGCATCCTTATGAATTACTATATGTGCTACCACTGAATGTCTGAAACTGTATCCCATCAAATTGTCAGACAATTCGCTCAAGAGCTACTGCTCATCGTAAGAAAAGATCCGGTGTTGTGCCTTACTTCAGTAGCTCGATCAGACATGAACTAAGAATACAACTGTGTACAACAGAACACTGTGGAAGCACGTCTTCTAAAAAAATTGAGGGGCGGAGCTCACTGTAGCTGTGTAGGCAGGCAAATTTTCACTGTAGTGATGATACCTGGGATCCATGCTTTCCTACCTCAGCCACCATCTCTGAACTGCTGAAATAGGTGTGTTGAGGAATGGCGCGTAGCGGTAAATATACGGATTTACAGCTCGGCCTATTCTTGCCCACACGCTCTGGTGGTAACCAGATGTCACAGGAGAATGGTACATCAACTTCAACAGCTGCAGAAGAAATGTCCAAAAAGGTTAGCCAGTCATTGAAGTTCTAGCTCAATGGCTAATAGGTTCTATCAATCAGAAAGCCCAGAATCCGCAATGAGTACAATGCATGAGATATCATTTAAATTACTACCCAGTCACTTATGCTACATATCAACAAATCGATTTTTCGTATGACAGGTTAACAAAACTGGTACACATGAATAACTAGTCAGTTCTCAGAAGTTTGAAGTGCAAAAGTCATGCTGCATTTTGAGATGCTAGTACACACGAAAAACTACTTCTCAGTTCTCAGAAGTTTGGAGTGCAAAAGTAATGCTGCATTTTGAGATGGTTGCGGCCATGTGGGGATGAAATGAGGAGAAAAAAAACATTTATTCAGAGCAGCATAACTCACATGAAAGTACATAAATGTCTGAATTATATTGCGTCTCGACCTGCATCGGCAAGGACAAGGCATACGATGTAAGCTCACATACAAAAAGAACTTTTACAAATACTAGTTCTTCACGAGGTAAATGCACGCACGAGAAAAGTGAGATGATCATGAGAAACCCCAGGGTGATTTCAGCATTAGAACAAAGTAAGCTGAGTGTAGTGTTGTTTGTCTCTACCCATAGGCAAGGGTCCTCTAAGTACTTCCTGAACAAGAGAAAGTAAGAAATCACTAACCATCTGGTGCTCATAATGGCATAAATTGGCTCATATACCATGTGCACAAGTATAACAAAACATATAACCAATTTTGAATTTACTTACCTGTATAAAGAAGAGTGTGTAAAATTACGCCTTAGGAATCGAGCAACATGATCAAGCGCCCAGCAAAGCACAGGAAGTAGAGCAACTATAACCAAAACAAAAAGGAATATCTCAGACCAGATGATATATTCGCCTAACAAATTTGATATAGAGGACAAAACCAGAAGTTCAGCTTACTCTTGAAGTGCACGCTAGATGTGAACATCATAAGAGAGAACATCAAGTGAACAAAGTCCTTGGCTATAATAATAGATTGCAGCCAGGACTGAATTGCAGGCATATTCCATGCTCTTGGTTTCTACAAGCAGAACAAAATTTGTAGCCACCATAAAATGGAACATTTTAACAGTAAAAAGTAAAGGTGCATTATCCATTCATTCAGAATAACAGGCACTTACCCCATAAGTGCTATATAAAGAATATGCAGATGAGCATATTGTTCCTAGCAATGAAAGTCTGTATGCTTTACTTGAGATATGGTTGGGTAGAACTGGGAGTATTCCAAGACTAGCTACAACTAGTACCTGCAAAATCATAATTCAAGAAACCATAGGTCGGTCCAACATTTAAAAGTGTCAACCAAGCTACAGTGGTCTTAAGAACAAGAGAAACAGAAGGACAGTTATGAGAAATCACTGATAAATTCATGGTCTAATGATCAGGTGATCTGCCAGAATATATTAAAATCAGCAGAGAAAAAAATGTCATGCTCACAAATGTTGTTAACAGTCAGCAAATATGAGGTCTATAAAGACAGTTTTTAAGAATCAAAATGGTAAGAAGGTGAAAGGAGTGAAATGACTAGGCGAAAATAACATTCAACATAATAAATGGTAACCCCTGCTCACAGCTAACATAGGAGGTAGTCACTCCATACCCAGGCATTGATAGAAAAATGTATTGTCCGTCCGTCTAGCCGTAATGAATTTGTAGTCCTCTCTGCTGATGATTGTTGGGAAGCCCCAGTTGATCTCGTGCTAGAGCCTGCACGAGACCAACTTTAAATCTTAGATGGATGCGACACAAGAGAATAGTGGTAAGTCCCACCAATTAATTCAAATTGTAAATCCACAGTAGGCACTCAAGTATAAATTCACAATACCTGAGTCACGAGATCTAACATTCTCACCAGACGGTGTAGCTGAAGACCTTGCTGCTGGTCTGCTAGACTGAGTTGAAGTCATGGAGGACATTGGCTCAACAACCAAACCAGGATCCTGACATGTAAAGGAAGGAATTTAAGTATTTTTAAAAACCTGTAGTTGATTCTTTTGCCTGGTTATCATAACACCTTGAAAAGATCAAACACAAGAAGCAATGTTTTGTAACATTAAAAACTGGTTTAACTTTACAGGAGCTATCATATGCAGAACAAGGGTACAAATTGAAACATTACAAAGGATAGTGCTGACTGAAATAATGACAAAACATCAATTAATCATGAACAAAAAGAGAATAGTTATATGGTATATTACTCTGTGCAGTCCAAGGAAACAAAATGGTTGGATCAATGATTTACAGATATGAGCATCTAGCAATGTTAAACATGATTCCATGAGCACTGAAGATGAAAAAGGGAAAACTTAACAGAACAAAGTCTCAGCTCTTTGTTGTGCCCTTAATTGTGCAAATCCAAAAGGTAGCAAGAATTCCAAATACAGTACACACCCATGCATTGCAAAGAGAGAGTGAAGATGTAACGGATTCAATATATAACTTCTTCAGCGTGTTGTATTAGTTTGGATCAACACAAGCAACCATGCAGAATTGCTTTTATAGCTCCAAACAACAAATCAACAATACAGCCTCCTTTTGTCTGTGCTACCTCAACTGAAAGCCCTGCTGAACCACCCTCCAATTCCTCATGGATAACTCCCACACAAAAAACATATTTGCAGCAGATTTACACATGTGAAAACATTGAAGTCTAAATACTGGCAGACAAAAAAAAGTACACTACTTCATGGATAACTCTCACACATGGAACATATTCGCACCAAATGTACACATGTGAAGACATTAAGTCTAAGAATTGGCAGAACCATATCAAAATATGAGAATATGAGTGCAATATCATAGCCCCTCGTACCAAATTTGATATTACGAGTCAAAAGGTACTCTAGAGTAGTACAGTAATGCAAGGTAGACGGCTAGTGCTTTTGTTCCTTTGCCAAGACAATCCACTAGTACTACTACTACCTAAAAGAGACACTTCCTTTCCATTGTGTAAAGACGTTCTTAACAGAAGCGCACCGACCCTTTCGTGGAACGAATAATTCTTCTCGTGCAGAGCATAAAGTCACACGGATCGAGCTGAATGCAGCATGAGGCGCATCAGGACCTGACTCCTGAGAGACGCACACCAATCTGGCAACGACAGCACGCGGAGGGTTTAGGGGAGGGGGGGGGGGGGGGGGGGGGGGGGGCGCTCACGATGTATCGCTGGTAGAACTTGCGCTTGAATTGGTCGACGACGTCGGGGCGGGAGGCGAGGTGGGGCGGCACGAGGACGTTGGACCAGTACCCGGCCCACCGCGCGTCGTTCTCGTAGTCGTACGCCCCAGCGGCGATCCGCTTCAGCCGCTGCGGATCTCCGCCGGCCCCGCTCCCTCCTGCGCTCGCGTCCGCCTCGCCCATCGCCGCCGCACGCCGGAATCTCCCGCCTGACCTCGACGGGATCCTGGGTTCGCGCCGCGGTTCGCCTTTTCGGTTCGAGGGGAGAGACCGAGACAGGGATCAGGGACAGGGATGACTGAAGAATTTTCAGCGGATGGGATGGGGAGATTTTCTTTTTCGTTCCCCGCTGCTTTCAGTTGCAGAGTGGGACCTACCTATAGTGCCTGGAAGTTGTTGGTAGTTGGAAAATTCTAAACTTCTAGAGTGGTGGGCCAGTACACTATACACTACACTCTATATCTAGATACAAAATAAAAATAAATATATCAGAAAATCTAAAACTTCTTATAATTTAGTGTCACATATACTTTTATTACAAAATCAGATACTACGTACGTCTGTTATTAAAATAATGTAATTATAGAAACCATGCCAAGATACTCCATTCGGAATTGTCGACATTGGTGTTCGTGTCACCAGTTTGAAAAATACGTGTATCCAAATAAATTTATTAAAAAACTAAATTCAAATATTGCAATAATAATGCTAATTATATATCATAAATATTTATATTTTTTAATATATATTTAGTGAAAATATTTGTTAGGAAGCACAATCGACAGATATTTAGAAACAGAAGGAGCGGGTCATGTTGATCAATTTTATATTAAACATTACGTTTCTATATATTTTTATTATAAATATATTCTATAACTAATCTATTATATATCATGAATATTAATATTTTTTATATAAATTTAATTAATATCTAAATTGTTTAACTTCTTGAGAAACGATAATTGAATATATTTTTTTTGTTAGAACGGAGGTAGTACTGGCATCTCCCCCTACATGTACCGCCGCATTCAGAATTTCAGACGTTTCCACTCATGCATGTACCATGTCCCAGATGGAAAAGTGGCCGGCCGGCAACAAGGTAAGATCCCTTCAAAATTTCAAAATTTTTGTGACATCTCCGTCACATTAAATCTTTGAACACATACATGTAGTATTAAATATAGATAAAAAAATATAATTAATTACACTATAATTTGCGAGATAAATTTTTTGAGTCTAGTTACTCCATAATTGAATAATAATTATCACATACAAACGAATCTATGATTGGACAATAATTACCACATATAAACGAATATACTACGGTGTCAAAATTCTAAATCTAAATCTTTTTGGATCTAAACAAGGGCCAAGTACCAAGCAATCCATTTCTGCACGCCAACTACCCGGCCTGCTTCCTCGCTCGCTCCAAACGAACGCTCGCTAAAGTGGATTTCCGGATGTTCAATGTTCCATTATTACTAGGCCCTTTAGAACTCTCAATTTTCTTATAACTAGAAATGATGAGCATATATTATAGACCTTTATATAAGATTTAGGTGCTTTGCTCTAGAGGAATTGCGTAGAAACTGTAACTTGAGGTAAAATCGGCAAGACAGAGAAACTGCCGATGTACTGTCTGTCTATATGTACTTCAAGAGGGAAAAAGAGAAAAACTAAAGCAGCCTGGAGAGAGTAGTGCTCCCTCCATCACATAATAGATGATATTATAGAATACGTGTAAGTTAAACTTTTTAAATTTTAATTATATTTATAGAAAATATGTATAATATTTATATTTTTAAATAAATTTATTATTAAAATATATTCAACTATTATAATTAATCATACTAATTATGTATTATAAATATTAATATTCTTTATATATAATTGATCAAAAATTTTAAAAGTTGACCTCTCGGAGCGAGTGTAACTTCTATTTTAAAACTAGAACAGATGAAGTAGACACATACTGCAATAATGAAACAAGACCTCAGGTGGAGCAACAAGAATAAAGAAAAGCAACTTATCTTCTTCTAAAGTAGTGCAAGGTGAAGCATGCACGCAGTGCAGCGATCCTTGAATTCCCCTTTATGAATTCCTCGGAAAAGAAACAGCTTTGAAACTATTCTTATCACCGAGCAATATATGCAAGAAGTCAATCGATCATGATCTCATATGGCTCATGTTGACACAAAAAGCTTTAGGATCTGCGAACACCTCGGGCTATTACTCGAAATTCGATATTTAAGGTGTGTCAGTCAATTTGACCAGTTAATCGACAAGGACAATAACTAGAACAAAATCTGAACAGGACAACGGCGATACGCCCGGATGCCAAGACTCAGATTTGATCAGGATAATTAGAGCAGAGCTGAACGAGACAACAGCGATGCGCCCGGATGTTAAGGCTCAGATTACTCTCACGCGGAACTTAAAAGGGTTTGACGGAGATCAAGGTGATGCAGCCCGTCGAAGCTTGAAGAACTCGTAAATAGACTAAGACTAATGCAAAAAAGGGTAAATTGCAGTAAAAATAGAATAAGAGTAATTGATTTGTTTTTGATAGATTGATATATTTCACGTTGCCCTTGGGCACATATTTATACTCCCATATGGGAAGTTGTACATGGACACGACTCATGTCTTTCCAAAATAAACTTCTACTTTAAAGGAAATAATTGATTCGCGCAGGAGTCGGACCCAAATAACAATATTATTTTCCTAAACAGATACTTCTATTTTTAAAGAAAATAAACGACTCGTGCAAGAGTCGAACTCAAACTACTATAACAATACTGGTATGAAGTCACCAGTTTTCTTATGTCTTTCCTTCAATGAAAACTTTCCATCGGCAGACTCCTTCAATCCGCGACTTCCTTCTTTTGCCGCCGACAATCTTCCGCTGACGTCAACCGCCACATTACCTTGCCCATCAGCATCATCTCCATGCCCATCGGCATCGGCAATACTTTCCGATCGGCAACCTTGTACTTCTGGTAACTTGTCTTCACCAATTAATTCTTATCGGCAAGAGTCATTCAACTCCCATCGGCAACATCCTTATCAGCATATCGGTAAGAAAGGTCTAGCTTCCATCGGCAACAAACTTATCTTTCTTGCAGCATTCATTCTCATCGGTAAATCTGACCGATGACTTTCCGATGCCGATAGAAAATAGCTACCGATCAATACAAGTCTTAGCTCATTTGACATGTGCCAAAAAAACGGTGTCAACACATGCCCCCAATTTCGGAGTGTAGAATATTTTATGCGCCGAAATTTTCTCCACTATAACTGTTCCCTCCAAAATGACCGCACGACTCCCTCGATTACCGCGCGCAAAACCGCAATTTATTAACAAAATTCCGCGACTGCAGCATGAATAGTTATAAATTCAATCATATCTCCTCGATTGCCGCACATACCTATTGCATACCCTTCCACATTCCTGCTCAGTGCGAAGCAAATTCCAAAATACCCCTGACCAGGCTTATAAAAATTACCATCATCCAATTTGTTCTTTACCTTGAGCCCACTTTCACTTTTACCTGCCCTCGTCTTCAACCTCGGCGGCGACTCCAGCGGCGACCCCGAAGAACAGTCCCGTGAACTCAAGCGACGGCATCCTCCTCCAGCAGAACTCGAACAACACCAATGGCGATCCACTTCGACATCCCCAGGGTAAATCTGTTCTCTCCTTACCTCATCTTCTGCAAGTTCCCTTTCCGTATTACTTTATAATCTTTTTTCCCCTTTTTTTCTTTGATTTTTCCGAAACCTAGGAACTGTACAACAAGGTAGTAATCCCAATCGAGCAATCCAGTTTCAACTGCTTAGGCCCAATGGGACACCCTGATCCCACCAATCTGATTAATGCCGAAACCAACCGCATCCCCTTCAAATCCGAGTGCTTTAGCCTAGGATTATGGAAAGACGTCTTCCGTTCATGGCCTAGACCCACCAAGGGATGGAAGAACTGGTACCTTAGAGTAATCAGAACACAGCAAGCTTATTGGTCAGAGCGTAACCTAGACCAGTGCATCAGGCTCTCCATTGTCGATATGGAGAAGAATGAGAACACGATGATGGCAGCCTCTTACTTCTGGTCTGATACAATGAATGCTTTCTTATTCAGACATGGACCTGCCACCCCCACCCTTACCAATGTGCATATGCTTACTGGCCTAGATGTTTCCTCTACCGATACCCCTGTACTGTTCAACAGGAAGGCCGAGTATAAGGTGAATACACGCAACATCGGCGGCTGGACTAGTTACATCCAGGAATACCAGAAGACTGGATCGGTAGGTCAGAGGGAGCACGCCACCTTCTTGAATATGTGGCTAGAAAAATTTATCTTCTGTGGCAAAACTGTCGGACCTACCACAATGTACCTCCCGATAGTAGAACTCCTAGCCGATGGAACAAAACTCCCTCTCGGCCGATATCTCCTTGGATCGGTGTATCGTCTTCTACACCAAGTGTCCAAAAAACTTCTGTTGGGTGAGTCCATCGGTAACCTTGGGGGTCCTTGGTGGTTCGTAAATATGTGGTTGAATGCACACATGTCCAAGGTCCTCCAATTTGACCTATTCACTCAACAATTTCCGAGGGATATATCGGAAAACTATGTATTTGGTGATAATGAATCGGCAACTCGTCCCCCACTTAACTTCGGGAAGGCCATCATAGTGCTGCCAGGGACCGATGCAGATGCAGACCAGTTCGACAGATTCTTCCAAAAGTTCTACAACGGAATCCCTGCTGCAGAACGGCTTTGGTGGCCTTACATCGACGAGGATAACTGATTCCCCTTGCTATTCAACCTCACTGATGGGAACGTGCCTCAAAATGAAGTGATCATGAAGGCCAGCATTGTTCCCCGAGCTATTCCAGTTAACATTTTTGGAACTGAGAAGAATGCTCCTCCATCCTTCGAATTCTATTACCCATCGGTAGCAGTAAGACAACTGGCATTCGGCCAACTACCGATCAAGCTCTGCTATGCCAAGGTTGTAAAACCAAGACAAATCATCTCCAGCGCCATGGACTGGAACAAGGTCATCAATCTACCTCCCGATGCCGATACGTCAGACATTGATCTATCCTCCTGGGCACCAACATCTTTTATCACGGAAGAATACAAGTTTTGGTGGCAAGAATAGAGAAATCAACTGTTTGCCAAGTCATCGCACCATTATCGACATTTGATTGACGCCGACTACGCCATTCTCGATGATGCGGTAAGTTTTTATTCCAATGCATTTCTTATTATTTACTTCTATCATCGGTATCTGACCTTCTTTCGCCTAACAGGTTGATGACCCAATCCCCAAAATAAGCAGGAGTGGCAAACCCTTCCGTCCTCGAGTGATGAGCCCAATATCAATCATCGGCAATAATGCTCCTACATTGGCTGCCTTCACTCCTCAGAGGGTTCCTAAGGTCACCCCGAAGCCAAGGTCGACGCCTGCAACGACCACTGCTACTCCATCGGCTGCTGCTGCCATTTTGGCGCGAGCTTTCGCAGTAAGTTTCACTTTCATTTATACCGATCATGAACTGCTTATCAGCAATATTCGTTCCATGTAACTTGTACCAAACATTTTTAGGCAGCGAGGTCATCGGCATCTTCTTCAAACGTACAAGCCTCTCCAACTCCTGCTGCCGATGCCCCCCAGGCTTCTCAACCAAAACTGGCCGGTTCACCAACTGCTGCTCCGAGGAAGAAGAGGCGCCTGAGGCTAGCCACCCCATCTACGCCATCGACTCCAGTCACATCACCAACCACCGACGCACCAATGGCAGAACCATCGTCGGCGTCCATTCCCGAGCAGCCGATGGACGAAGCTTCCGACCAGGGAACAATACCACCCTCGCAGGAACCGGCTGCAACAGCATCGGCATCGGCACCAACACCTATACTTGATGAAATTCCTGATCAGAGGACAGCATCGCCGCCACAAGAGCCAACCGTCGTAGCAGAAACAATGCCAACAACAGCACCTACAACACCAACCGCTCCTCCTACGGAAGCGTGTTCATCGGCAACTGCTGCCGATCTCCAAGATGAAGCCGTACCAGCCGACTTCCCAAGCTCCAGCCGAGAAATCCGCTTCAAGATGGTAAGCCGATTATCTAAAGACTTGCAGTATAAACTTATGATCGGCAAACTCTAACTTTCTTCTTTTCAGGCCCAAGACTCTCCCGATAGCTTGTTCTCCTTTGGCGTCAACCTCCCTGAAGATGAAAATCAAGAAGGTTCTGCTGCAGCAAACAGCTTGTTCTCCTTCGCCGTCAATCTTCCCGATGAAGACGAAGATGAAGAAAGCTCCGCTCCAGCCTTATCGGCAGAGGTCAAATTCAAGCTTGAAGCACTGCTCTCTTTGCTGCAACAAAACACATCCCAGCTCGTCCAAGACTCTACTGCAGCAAAGGTAGCTTTCAAAGACATCTAAGGCCACCTGTCTGCCGATACAGAAGAAATCCTCTTCCAAGCAGCATTCCTCAAGAGCCACCAACTCCAATACCAATGGGTCTCACGCCGCATTGACGATAGGAACGCTCAGTCCAAGCTTGCAGAGGAAATGCTTAAGTTCAAGCAAGTTGTCTAACACCCAAAAATTTGAATTTTTAAAATAGATTGAACTTGGGTTAATTTTGAATTTTGTGCTCATCAAAATGCAGGAAAATAAAAACTTTTTCATCAAATTAAAAATTGACCTAGGGTTTAGCAACCTTTGCTTGAGCATTCATGCCTCTGCATTATCCTTTTTGTGATGCTTGGTTTTGCAAAACTCAAAGCTTTTCAAAATGGTTTAGAAAATAGTTTTCAAAAAGGATTTAAGAAAAGCTTTGAAAACAAAAAGAAAAGGAATAGGATCAAATCCTCTCTTCCTCACCTTCTGGCCCAACCAGCCCAGTCGGCTTGGTTCCCTCTCCCCTTCCATCTACATGGGCTGCTTTGCCTCGCCCCGGCCCAGCGCGCTCCTCCCTCCCTTTCTCACTTGGGCCGTCGGCCAGGCCGGCCCAGCCGCGGGAGCAAGCCTCCCCTTCCTTCCTCCTTGTCTTGCTGACACTGCGGACCCGCGCGTCAACGCCTTCCTTCACCTACCTCCTGGAACCCTTCCCGAGTCCATTCCGGCTCAAACCGCCCGCGCCGGCGTGGAGCAGAGCTCCCGTCCATGGCGTTCACCGCCGGGCCACTGTTCCCTCGGTGGGGAATCCATCTCCCTCTCCCTCCATCTAATCTGGGCCATTGGCCTTAGATCCAACGATCCCTAATCCAAGATACCCCTTCGGCCGGTTATCTTGCTAAAGAACCCTTGATATCTTAAGTATTTAACCCGCAGTCCACGGCTGGGTTTAAAATCTGATTTTCTCTTTTGTTTTATTCCGAAACTAGATCCACCTAATTTACAGGTTTACCTCTATCCAGCATGTCTCCGTCTTTTCTATCATCAAATTCATTGTTCCCTAACTCCATCCTGTTGTTTGGAGTTTCCCAAGAATTCTTTTATTTTGACCCTAAATCATTCTCTTGAGTCTATCATTCATAAAAATATCTCTAAAATCTTCCGGGGAATTTTTCTGGCTTTTTTAGAACCTTTTCTCATTTTTCTATGAGCTTAATCTAATTTTTAGATGCTCCAAAATATCTTTTCATGAGCTCCAAATACTTTATTTGGGTTCATAATATTCCAAAGTGTCTCCGAGAATTTTCCCAGAATTTTTGGAGACTTCGGAGTATTTTTCGTGATTTAAATATTAGTTCTAGACTTTTCTGGAATTATTTTATTCACGAAAATAATTTATTTCGAAAGTATATAATAAATATCTCAATTTCCCACCGGTCCTCAAAGCTCATGTGCAACAATCCTAATAAATCTCAAAAGTCCATGCATTTATTTACTAATGGGCTTTTATGTCTAATTGACCCATTAGTAAATGTGGAAGTGCACCATCAATTAGTACCATATCGCCAGTTGATGAACATGTAGGGAGTTTTTCTCCCTATATATATCTATCAGCTTCTTGCCAAAGCACACCACAACTACCGCAAGAGGAGCCCCTAGTTTGGGAAATCTCTCGTGTAGTAAATTATAGTTTTCTCTCTTCCTATCATATCATTGGCGGTCAACTCCGGCGAACTCTCCGGCGAGCTTTTCTAGTGCTACAAGGTCCGTCTTGTTTTTCTCTTCGTCGTAGTGTATCCCTTCCATCCAAAGCGGTTTTCACGTTTACGTTTTCCCCTCTGGAAAGCGTATTCTCTTTTTAGATCTGTTTAATTCGGTTTTAAATGAAAATCCCTATTTACAGATTTGCCATCCGATTTCAAAACCCTATAACTTCTTTGTTTTTAATCCAAATCGATCTGTTCAAGTTGCGTTAGATTCGTAGTTTTATGCTCTATCCAGTAGTATAGTTTTCATCTATGTTAATTACTTTTTAAAATCAAAGTAAATTAATTCTTTTAATGCTTTAATCTTGCCCTTTTCAAAATCTTATTTAATCTATAGTTTATTCGTTTTAGATCCGTTTTGTCCCGTTCGAGTTGCGTTGGTTTTGTAACGATAAGATCTACCTGTTAGTAGAAATATTAAATATGTTTTATTCTCTGAAATAAAGTGATAATTGATTAATCTATAAGCAATGGTTTTCCAATTAAAACAAATTAGGGTTTCCACCTCGGCTTTTCATAAAATAATATATATCTAGTTTAATCTTGTTTTCCAAGAAAATATAATGTGAATTAATTCAGTTTGGGTATTTCTCTGAAATATCCAATACATGCTTTTTATATAGATAAAATAAATGAAGCCTAGTTTCTTTTTAAAAGCTAATCTTTCGGTAGTCGTTTCTTTTCCGCTATAGATCCGATTAGCGTGTTTCTCGCGTCTGTGTGATCGTAGAAAGACGTAGTTTTCTTTTAAAGCTCTTTTCATTGATTGGTGTATTGCTCTAAATAGATCCATTATATGTTATGTATGTTTGTTCAGCTGCTTGTGTGGTGTTTACTATCTTGTCCAATCGGTGAGTGTTACGTGGAGATCAAGAAGAAGCCATCTGAAATTGAGAATCAGTTGAGGAAAGGATCTAAGCGTTTAAGGCAAGTATAGCATGGGATCTTCCTTGTTGTCCTATTCATCTTAAATACTTAATTCATATGCATGTGTCTACCTTGATTTCCGTGAGGATTACCTAGATTTGATATCCTGTACCTTGTCACCTTTGAGGGTTTGCATATGGGTAGTTTGTGCTAGTGCTCATAAAGAATAACCATGATCTTGTAACTTGACTAATGATATATGCAATAACGATAAAAGATGACTTTTTAGCAACGTGGACTATAGGTGGAACATCAGGAATTCACACCTGTGTTCTCACTCATAGGGATATTTCTGTAAGAGATTACCCCGAGAAAATAGTACTACCATAAGCTAATGGGCTCTGGCTTGACTCAGTATTAGGCTTTTGCTAGTTTGTGGCAACTTACCCGAGAGGGCGCAAGAAGGGCTCTGAGAAAGTGGGGACTTGGTCTGCCAGAAGGTGCGTTGTGGTGACTTCTGGGAGGGGAGTGCTTACGATCTCGTTAAAGGGAACTTGTAGCGGGTTGTTACCTATTAGTGGAATCTGTGAACGGTCTCGTAGTGAACCCTGCCGGCCTACCTTGGAAGTGGGTTAAGAGGGTCGCATCCTCGGGCGAAAGGGCAATTCACGACTTATGGGTAAAGATGTACACCTCTGCGCAGAGTTAAAAACTATCATGATAGCCGTGCTCACGGTTACGAGTGGCTTGGGCTCCTTACTGTGTGATGTCCTTATGTCATGGCTCATCAGTTGTTATTTGTTATTGATTATTGTGACTTGTTCATATAAGCATTATATCTTGTTCACCTGATCATGTGGTTATTTGGGCTTATGTTGAATTTGATGCTACTCAACTGCTAAAACTATGATTCACTTAAAAGTTGATGCAGTTAAACCCGTGTCTATCCTTTTTGAGCCTCATGAACCCCATGTTATCTTGTTGAGTACGACATGTACTTACGCTTGCTTTATTTTCAATACTTGGATAAAAATCCCGGATGGGTACCAGTTTGCAAGAGTTGGAAGAGATAGGCTTGTGGTCAACCAGTCAGTTGGTCCCTATGGAAGTGGAGTCTTCACCCGAAGTTCGGAGTCGTCTTTCCGCTTTTTGTTGTGCTAAGGTTATCCTTTGACCTTATATGTTATATATTTAAGTATTGTCTTTTGATATCACCTTAATTTGTGGCTATATGTGAGATTTGACTTCCTGGGCTCACATATGGTGTATATCTGGTTTTGTTCTTAAAACCGGGTGTTACAAGTTGCCGATGAGAAGCATAAGAACATCGGCCAAGTAGAAGCCTCCGGCGCTAATCTTGAGCAAGAGATAGTTCAGCTATCGGCAAGAAGGGAAGAGTTGCAAGCCGAACTAAAAAGGGTAGAAGAAGCCTTGAGCACAGCTAGCCAAAAGAAAGCTCAACTGCCCGATACCATCAAGATTTTGCGGCAAGAAAGAGACGCAAACGCTCGACAAGCTATCGCGCTGAAGAAGAAAATTAAACCAATCAGAGGGTCTGCCGATGATGATGCCAGGGAGATGGAAGCAATAGAGCAAATTCGCCTGCGTGTGATATCAGCTATCCAATCTTTGTTGTAATTTGCTACAATTCATCATATCGGCAAATGTAACAGTAATACTTAATTTTGCTCTGTAATATAATGTCAGTACGCTTTTACCGATGTTTTATAACTTTTTCTTTCATCGGTATTCAAACGAGCACTCTATGCGTCTACCCAAATACTAGGGTAATATTTCTTCAAGTATTTACCGTTGATTGCTCTGGAGAATGCAACTCCTTCGAGAGTTTCTAAAATATAAGCATTATCAGGAGCAAACTGTTTTATTCGATAAGGACCTTCCCAATTAGGAGACCATTTTCCAAACTTAGAACTCTTAGTCCCAATCGGTAAAATCAACTTCCATACCAGATCACCATCGGCAAATTGCTTCACCTTCAACTTCTTATCATGCCATCTGGCAACCCTTCTCTTGTTCTCTTCAATACTGATCAAAGCCCTTAACCTATGACTTACTAAATCTTCTAACTCATCCTTCATAAGAGTACCATACTCATCGGCAGTCAATTGATCCTAAGAAAACAATCGCCTAGAACCAGTTTTAATTTCCCAAGGCAGGACAGCATCGTGTTCATAGACTAACTGATACGGCGAAACTTTGGTTGCACCATGACACGCCATCCGATATGACCATAAGGCTTCATTTAACACTACATGCCACCTTCTAGGGTTCTCTTCAATCTTGCGCTTGATAAGCTTGATAACTCCTTTATTAGTTGCCTCAGCTTGACCGTTAGCTTGAGCATAATAAGGAGAAGAATTCAACACTTTGAACCCCATACTAGCAGCAAACTCATCAAACTCTTCCGATGTGAACATACTTCCTTGATCGGTAGTAATAGTTTGAGGAATACCGAATCGGTAAACAATATGTTCTTTTACAAAATCTACCATGTTTACCGATGTCACCTTCTTCAAAGGAATCGCCTCAACCCATTTTGTAAAGTAATCGGTAGCGACTAGTATAAACTTGTGCCCTTTGCTTGATGGCGGATAAATCTGGCCGATGAGATCAATAGCCCATCCTCTAAACGGCCAAGGCTTGATTATAGGATTCATTGCCGATGCAGGTGCCGTCTAGACATTACCAAACTTCTGACAATCTTGGCACCCTTTAAAATAGTTGAAGCAATCTTCAAGAATTGTCGGCCAATAATATCCATTCCGCTTAATCATCCACTTCATCTTGAATGTCGATTGATGTGCTCCACACACACCTTCATGGATTTCGCCCATCAACTCCTTTGATTCCTCTTTACTAAGGCATCTGAGCAAAACTCCATCAATCATCCGATAATACAATTCATTGTCAAGGAGCACATACTTGGTGGCTTGGAACCTTAGACGCCTTTCAACCTTCTTAGATGGATCTATTAAGTAATCGGCGATTTCCTTTTTCCAGTCATCGGCAACCATTACCGATGTCATGACTTCTTGAATTGGCTGATATCCTGAAGCATTCTGTGCTAACCGATTGGCCTCTTCATTATGCAATCTAGGAATATGCTCAAGGCGATACTCTTTGAATTCTTTCAATAATCGTAAACACCTCTCATGGTGTGCAATCAACACTTCACTTCGGCATTCATATACCCCAGTCAATTGATTGATCACCAACATAGAATCGCCAAAGATTTCAACGGCATCGGCACGCACTTCTCTGAGTAATTCCAACCCTTTTATTAAAGCTTGATACTCAGCCTGATTGTTTGTTGATGTAGCAACAATCGGCAACAAAATTTCATACTTCCGTCCTCGGGGTGAAATTAAGAGAACACCGATGCCTGCTCCTTCTTTGCACGTAGACCCATCAAAGAACAAAGTCCAAGGAGCAATCTCTACAGAGCTTACTACATTGCAATGCTGAGTAACAAAATCGGCCATCACTTGACCTTTAACTGCCTTAGCCGATTCATACTTTAAATCAAATTCTGAAAGTGCCAGAATCCACTTGCCGATTCTCCCACTCAATATCGACATCGACAGCATATACTTAACCACATCATCTTTGCAGATAACAGTGCATTCAGCCGACAATAAATAATATCTCAATTTTATGCAAGAGAATATAAACATAAGCATAATCTCTCTATGGCCGAATACCTTGTTTCCGCATCCACCAGCCTCCTGCTTAAATAATATATCACACGTTCTGTCCCTTCACACTCTTGAATTAAAGTTGATCCGATAACACCATCATCGGCAGACAAATACAACCTGAAAGACTTCCCGTGTTGAGGTGGAACCAAGACCGGAGGGTTTACGAAATACTTTTTGACCTCCTCCAAGGCTAACTGTTGTTCTTCTTTCCATGTAAACTCTTGATCGGCTTTCAGCTTTAACAATGGACTAAAAGATTTAATTTTACCAGATAAGTTGGATATAAATATTCTAATGAAATTAATCTTGCCGATCAAGGATTGCAGCTCAGTCTTGTTTATAGGGGCAACCACCTTATTAATTGCATCAATAGATTTTCTGCCGATCTCGATGCCTCTCTGATGCACCATAAAACCCAGAAATTGACCCGCCGATACACCAAATACACACTTGTTAGGATTCATCTTCAACCCATGCTCCCTTGTGCATTCTAGGATTTTTCACAAATCGGCAAGATGCTTCTCAAAACCTCCAGACTTGACCACCACATCATCAATATAGATTTCAACTATCGTGCCGATGTACTTATGAAAGATAAAATTTACTGGTCTTTGATAAGTAGCACCAGTATTCTTCAAGCCAAAAGTCATGACACCCCACTCAAATAAACCGACATGACCTGGACATCTGAAAGCAGTCTTGGATATGTCTTCCTCAACCATGAATATCTGATTATACCCAGCATTACCATCCATGAAGCTAATGATCTGATGTCCAGCAACAGCATCAATCAGCAGATCGGCAACGGGCATCGGATAGCCATCCATCGGTGTAGCCTTGTTGAGATTCCTGAAATCAATACAAACACGAAGTTTTCCATTTTTCTTATACACAGGAACTACATTAGAAATCCAATCGGCATATCGACATTGCCGAATAAACCCAGCTTCAATTAACTTTGTAATCTCAGCTTTAATGTCAGGCAACACCATAGGATTGCATCGGCGCGCAGGTTGCCGATGTGGTTGGAAACCAGACTTAATAGGTAACCGATGTTCAACTATCGATCGGTCTAAACCAGGCATCTCCGTATAATCCCAAGCAAAACAATCTTTGTATTCCTTTAATAAATCGGTTAACTGTTGTTTACATTGGGAATCTAACTTGGCACTAATAAAAGTAGGCCTATGTTTACTACCATCGCCGATGTCTATCTCGAATAAATCATCGGCGGATGTGAAACACTGTCCTAGTTTTCCATCATCAGCGAACCGATCCATTAAAACTTTTCTTCAGGACCGACTGCTTGGATCGGTGTGATGCGGTAATCGGCGACTTTGAGGAACTCCGTATCCCAAGCTTCACCTGATATGCACCTGGTTTGCTCGTAAGTCTCCGATTCTGCCGACGCAACGATCGATGGGGCTTCACTTCGGACGATTTCAATTTTGTCTCTGACCCACTGCACAAGGCTCTGATGCATGGTGGAAGGAATACAGCAATTGGCATGGATCCAATCCCTTCCGAGGAGCAAGTTGTAGGTGCCTTTGCCACTAATCACAAAAAATGTTGTCGACAAAGTTTTGCTGCCGATGGTCAATTCAACATATACGGCTCCCATGGCTAGTGACACATTGCCCTCAAAGTCTTTGAGTTTCATGTCCGTCTTGACTAAGTCTTGGTCGCCTTTCCCAAGTTTCCTGAACATGACATATGGCATTATGTTGATCGACGCCCCGCCATCCACCAGCATCTTCGTTACAGGCTGTCCATCCACTTTGCCCTTAACAAACAGAGCTCTCAGATGCTGCCTTTCATAATCGGCAGGCTTCTCAAAGACAGCCGCCATCGGATCTAACATCAATTGCGCCATCTCAGTAGTTTCTTCTTCGTCACTGACAGGTGCCATGAACTCCATCGGCAATATGACGACCATATTAATTTCCGCCGATGGATCTCTATCTTTGCGCTTCGACCTCCACTGCTTTTCCTTCGAAGGATCTTCATTGTTATACAAGTCATCTCGGCGTTCGCGCTGAATTCTCCTTTTCTGAGTCTTTGTCAGACCCTTAGGGCACCATTGAGGAAGCTTGGTCTTCCAAACAGGCTGGTGCTGCTTTTCATTGTTTGCATCGGCACCACTCCTGATGTTTGGATCTCTGGAGAATATTTCTTCATCAGGCACTCCTGCATTGGCCATCTCCTCAAGCTCCTCTTGATCAACACGCCTGCCAAGCCTGTTGTGCGCGCTGAGCTTGCCCCCCAGTCGGCCGTGTGCCGATTTCTTCTCTATGAGCGGCCTAGCATACATGGATACCCGATCGTCGAAGCAAGACTTCTTCTCTAACCGATCGGTAGGGTAGTACCCATTGCATTCAGGACAATTATCGGCAGTAGGTAACTTGATGTCTTCCTCCCAACAGTGAACGAAGAAGGGACACTTCCAGTGGTCCTTATGCCGAAGCCATTTTTGGTGTTCTTCTTCCTGCCGATATCGCTCCTCTCGCGATTGCCGATAATCTCGTCTTGTCTACTTGTGTGTGATTACAACACCAGGAGCCCTCTTGGCACTACTACCCCCATCGGCAACTCTCTTACCTTTTCTGTCATTGACAAACCTCTTCTCGTCGCGCTCCGCTACTTGATGGTTAGGATCTACCGATGCATTCTTCCTGTCAGCTTCCGATGTTAGCACTTTAGTCTTTCCACTAGTCTCCACCATGTTATTTGGAAACGGGTGCTGATCAATCTTCATCGGTTTCTGGACTTTAGAATTTTCAAATTTGATTCATCCAGATTCAATCTCTGACTGCAACTGCTGCCTGAATACCTTACAGTCATTGGTACTGTGCGAAGACGCATTGTGCCACTTGCAATACCTGATCTTTCTGAGCTCTTCGGCCGATGGAATTACTTGATTAGGCGCCAATTTGATCCGCCCTTCTTGAAGTAACAAGTCAAACATCCTATCGGCCTTGGTGATGTCAAAGGTGAATCTTTCAGCCTCCTTCTGGCCAAATGTACAAGACACAGATTTCTTATCCTTCACCCATTCAGCCGCGCCGATGCTTAGCTCTTCATCTGACTCGGAGTCTTCTTGCCCAATGAAGGTCACCTTCTTATTCCAAGTCTTCCTTGGTTCAAAAGTTTTGATATCTTAATCGGCAATCCTTTGCACCAGATGACTTAGGCTTTCGAATTCTTGAGACGCATACTTGTCTTTGATATGCGGCAGAAGTCCTTGGAAAGCCAAATCTGTCAGTTGGTCGATCATCAAGTACCAAGCTATAGCACTTGTTCTTTACATCTCGCAGCCTCTGAACAAAGTTTTCCATCGATTCGTCATTGCGTTGCCTCAGCTTAACCAAATCGGTAATCTTCTTCTCATGTATGCCAGCGAAGAAGTATTTATGAAACTGCCTCTCTAGATCGGCCCATGTAATTACTGAATTTGGAGGCAATGATATGAACCATGTGAATGCCGATCCAGACAATGACGATGAGAACAATCTCACCTTCAGTTCCTCTCTACTGGCAGCTTCTTCGCACTGTATAATGAAGCGGTTAATGTGCTCCATCGTTGATGTGTCATCTTGGCCGGAGAACTTGGTAAAATCAGACACTTTGTACCGATTTGGGAGAGGAATCAAATCATAAGCTGGAGGATACGGTGTCCGATAAGAATATGTATTAACCTTGGGTTTAATGCTGAATTGTTCCTTCATCACTTCGGTGATCTTATCGGTCCAATATGCATCCTGCTCTTGCCGACTCATTGGCTGGTTGTTAACTGGTGGAGCCGGCTGATGCGCCCCTTCAGGTCTTGATAGAAGATGGTTCGGGGTAATTGGCATGGGCGCAGCACCAGTCATCTGGACGTTATGCATCGACTGATTTATCGATGGATAATTTTGCACACTTAGTAGATTAGGTTGAGTCATCACATTCATCGGTTGCTGTACCGATGGTCCGCTAGTGTTTGCTGGACTTCCAGAACGATACATTAATACGCCAGGCTGCTGAGCTGGCGGCTGATTGGTCCATCCAGGATTATAAATCATTGGCATGTGACTCACCGATGGCTGATAGCTGACTAGTGCCTGCTGTTCCTGCATCTTAGAGTAGTCAGCAAATTGGTTACCTTGATGTGCTAGTACTCCGGCTTGAGGATTTACGACCATAGGCTGACTTCCAGTCGCTATGCTGTGTTGCATCGGCACAGAATTCGCCGATGGTGGCATCAGAGGTACTTTAGGAATCAACACCTGGAAATCTTCTGATGGCACTTGTACAGTCGGAGAAGACGTAGAGTAATGCATCGTAGGAATCACCGGCTGTGATTGCATTGCCGATGCCATAGAGCCCTTCCAAGCTGAACTGTCTCCCTGCACCAGATTAGAACCAGTGGATGGATTTGAAGGCATACCGTAACCCCACCAGTTGGCAGGAGCTGGATGATTCTGGATAGCAGGTCTCGACATTGCCGACACCACTGGATCTGCACCAAGCTTGGTGACGCTTTCAGGACTCGGCCTTGGCGGTTGTAGCCACATCGGCAGACGGCTCCATAGGAGTAGAAGATGTCATTGGAGCTGCCGATGAGTTTATAGATGCCGATCCAGGTTAATGATACGCTGGACCAACATATTGAGGTGTTTGTCCTTCTTTGAAAGATTGCATGACAGCATTGTAGACAGTATTGGACAGCACGCTGGAGTGGCTAATTAATGCTTGATTTAAAGCAGAGTTAACCATCTCTTGTAACTTACCAGGATTGGCATCAAACGTGACCTGTCGTGGCAGCGGCGGATCTTGCTTCTGGATGGCTTCGTCGCTCCTGCTTAGGCTGAAGGACTTCAGATACAAATGCTTGTACTCCTCCATAGCCCGCTCCATAGCCAGCCTCTGATCATCTTTTAGATCGGCCTCGGAGACTTCAATGGCGTTCCTCTAGTTAACGTCGGAGTTATCATCCATGATAGATGTATAATTTGTATAATCTGGTCCCACTGGGCATGTCAAAAGAGGTGTTGACACAAAAAGCTTTAGGATCTGCGAACACCTCGGGCTATTACCCGAAATTTGATATCCAAGGTGTGCCAGTCGATTTGACCAGTTAATCGACAAGGATGATAAATAGAATAAAATCTGAACATGACAACGGCGATACGCCCGGATGCCAAGACTCAGATTTGATCAGGATAACTAGAGCAGAGCTGAATGAGACAACAGTGATGCGCCCGGATGTCAAGGCTCAGATTACTCCCACGCGGAACTTACAAGGGTTTGACGGAGATCAAGGTGATGCAGCCCGTCGAAGCTTGAAGAACTCGTAAATAGACTAAGACTAATGCAAAAAAGGGTAAATTACAGTAAAAGTAGAATACGAGTAATTGATTTGTTTTTGATAGATTGATATATTCCACGTTGCTCTTGGGCACATATTTATACTCCCGTATGGGAGTTGTACATGGACACGACTCGTGCCTTTCCAAAACAAACTTCTACTTTAAAGGAAATAATTGACTCGCGCAGGAGTCGGACCCAAATAACAATATTATTTTCCTAAACAGACACTTCTATTTTTAAAGAAAATAAACGACTCGTGCAAGAGTCGGACTCAAACTACTATAACAATACTAGTATGAAATCACCAGTTTTCTTATGTCTTTCCTTCGATGAAAACTTTCCATCGGCAGACTCCTTTAATCCGCGACTTCCTTCTTTTGCCGCCGACAATCTTCCGCTGACGTCAACCGCCACATTATCTTGCTCATCAGCATCATCTTCATGCCCATCGGCATCGGCAATACTTCCCGATCGGCAACCTTGTACTTCTGGTAACTTGTCTTCACCAATTAATTCTTATAGGCAAGAGTCATTCAACTCCCATCGGCAACATCTTTATCGGCATATCGGTAAGAAAGGTCCAGCTTCCATCGGCAGCAAACTTATCTTTCTTGCAGCATTCATTCTCATCGGTAAATCTGACCGATGACTTTCCGATGCCGATAGAAAATAGCTACCGATCAATACAAGTCTTATCTCATTTGATATGTGCCAAAAAACAGTGTCAACAAGTCCTATGACGTGTCACAAGCTCCATGGACTGGATCATGTACGGGGGCCGCACGGCGAACAAGTGCCGCCTGCAAGTGGCTGTGTCCTTGTCACTGTAAGAAGGACCATGAATGGAGGAGTCTATGATATGTGCGTCAACAACTTTTACATCCGGCGACCAAACCAGCATTTTGAATTTTTGATACATAATACATGCATGCATGTCTCCTTTTCGTCAATCAGGAATGCGCTACATGATCATCGACATCGACCTCCAATTTTTTTTATATCCCCCGTCCAATTAAATCACATAGTGTTGGTTTTCAAATAGGAGCAATTGTTAGTTACTAAAAGGATTTTTTTATTACGGTCTCTGTAAGAGTTTTACACATATTTTTTTATCACAACCAGCCTTTTGTTTTTAAGCTCTCAAAAAGCAAAATCAAACAAAGCAAGAATTGATTAAACGTTAAGTGCTAAGCCTTTTCACTGACAATCATTCATGTTTGGCGAATATTTTCATAGTCACGATCTCTATCATGCGACGAGCCCACTTTAGAAAAGTTTTGTCGCTCTTTTTTTGTAGGACGTTCCAGAAACGCGTCCAATAAGTTGCTCTGGAAACAACCTGCAAGTAAAAATATAGTCGTTTTTTTTTAAAAATCATGTTGTTTCTAAATAGTCAAATAGACCACAAGATTGCACTTGCCTCTTGCCCCTGTACAAATCAGAGAGCGTAAGTGTTGGTATGTTTGTATATCTCATAGCCTAAATAAGTTGGTTACATTTTTTAGTGGTTGAAAATTAAAAGCCACTTGACTGACTCTTCAAACAAATATAGCTACATGATAATCAAAGAACAAATATTAGATAGTTTCTTTATTATAAAAAACAACATGTATAGTCTTCTTTCCATTTCCTTTTTGTCAATTGTCTTTGTTTAAAATTGCCCCCTTTAATCAAGAACCAAATAATCCTCAATCCCTCTAGCTAAGCTAGCTACTAGTCTCGCCAATCCGGTGTTTACAAAGCCTATCAGTGTCGTGAGAGTCATCTCTCTATGGACTAAGTATAGGCCAAGGCCTCTTTACTGGCCTTAGATCTTTTTCTCGAACACACGTAGTATATATATTATCTTCGATCTCTTGTTTTTTTTTCTTATAAATAAACAACAACGTACCATCCGTTTTCGCCATATATCATGCACGAAAGTAATAAGCAGGCTAGTAATAGTGCTGAGCCAAATGTAGAGAAAATGAGCACATGCACACGTGCCTCTATACCCGTGATTTAATCAAGCGGTAGAGTGCCCTACTTATTGTCGTTGACGACAAATGGACCAACACCCCTTCAACATCATAATGCTCATTTTAAGTCATTTTAAAAATTTTAGAGAGTCAAACCATCTCAAGTTTGATAAAAAATTATAGAAAAAATTATAAAGATTTATGACATCAAATATGCACACTATAAAAATATAATTGATAAGAAAAATCTAATGATACTTGGTTGACATCATAAATGTTATTATAGTCATATAAGTTTGATCAAACCTAAGATATTTTGACTCTCCAAAATTCTTGAGATGTCTTATAATTTAGGATGAAGGGAGTACGTGTCATGCTAGAATGTTTGGGTAAACCTGTTAACGCTACTATAAAAATAATTTTAAAAGACGCTGCTCTGACTAATGAAAGCGGCCACACCTAGCAACCGTCTCTGTAAATAATTAGCAGGTTGCAGGAAAATGTCTGCCTCTAAAAATAATTTATGGAGACATGCATCCTAAAGAAATCGCCTTCGAAAATCATCGATCAACAAAGTCTGTCGCCTTAGGACGGCTATCTCTGTAAATTATTTTTGAGTAGTGTGCACTTTTAGATGCCCATATCTAAAAATTAATATTAAGAAAGACGTGCGGACATTATAAGCTAGTGTGTGGCTTTAAAAATCGATTTTCAGATGTGGGTGTTTTAAGATATCTATCTCTTTAAATAGTTGCATCTAAAAATAATTTATAACTTCTTTATAGGAACGAACTCATGTTTTTGCTATCAATAAAGTGCAAAGCTAGAGATAAATATAAATGAACCACAAGCGACTTGATTTCACACAACACAGCACCACTCCTTGTACCATGTGTGTCTTTTGACTATCAAAATCAACTTTTTCTTAAATAAAGTTCAATTGCGGATCTATATCAACCAGATATAGGAAGCTAAAGAAATAAAAAGATGGAGATGAACTCGCAGGCTGCTCAATATATAAGGCATTAAGGCGTACAGGGTGAAAGCAACATTTGATAAGACAATAAAAACGGTTAAGGCAGAAAAACTGCCTTCTATATATATGAACCGAAGAAAAACAAAACTGAAGCAGCCCAGACAGAGTACTAGACGCTGCAACAACAAAACAAGACCTCCAAGGTGGAGTTGTAACAACAACAAAAGTGACTTATTATCTTCTATACTGTACGTACTAAAGTGCTACAAGGTGAAGCAACGTTCGATCCTTCTGACCTCCTTCACCTTTATGTATGTATCATCAGCTTTTGAATTTTGCATTGGTACATATATATATGCATGCACTTCATCCATGTCTCCGGCCTTTTCGTCAATCAGAGACTCGAAAAGTGCTTACCGAATCGGAAAGGCCTACATGCATGGTCATAATATATATCATCGACCATATAAAAATATATGCATGGCCCTAATCATCATGATCGTCTTCCTCACATTTCCATATCCCATCCAACTAAACCAGAGTACTGTTGGTTATCAAGTATACTAGTAGTAGTTGTTAGTTTGCCATCATCCTCAAGAGATCTATTGAAAAGACAGCATAATAAAGAGTACCAATTGAGCGACTTTATTAATTGCCAGCCGCCCACGAGACACTACTATTACCATCAGATTCTCTCCACTACGGTTTGCAACAACACATGCTCGATGCTCCTAATAACCTCCCATGTGGCAAAACGACATGATTTACTTGAGCTCTACCTAGTATTGTATACATATTAACTCTCTTCATCATCGAAATATGCATTAACCTCATGCTTGTTCATTCAAAAACAAACAAAGCTACATGTTACAACTATTTTTTTCTTGAATACACAAAAAAAATGTCTCTGGCTCCGATTACTCCTCCGTCTCAGGATATAAGGCATGCACGTATTTTAAAATTCAAACTTCATTATCTTTGACTAATAATTAGTATAGTAATATGAAAAAATTAGTACAATAGTGATAACATTAAATTTGTCTTTCCAAATACTATCTAATGGTATTTTTATTGTTGCTATAAATTACATATAATAGTATAAATTAACAGTTCAAGTACTATTTTGAAGACCGCACCAAGTCAAATTCCGCCTTATATATATATCTTGAGACTGAGGGAGTATTATGCAGTGCGCTTGTTACTTTCTATTGTTGGTCACAAGCAGGTCTTGAAATTGGTGAAGGCTATGGGTTTATTGAAGCTATTTACTTGAGAAATTTGTTATTGCTTTAGAGTAAGTACTCCCTCTATTCCAAACTATAAGACGCTTTTCTTTTATAGATGTATTAATTTTGTATGTATCTAGATATAAATATATATTTACATGCATATCTAAATCTATTGTATTTATATATTTTAATGTACCAAATACCGACTCCATTACAACTTATAAAACTCCCTTCGTCTCTATTTTTTTTAAAAAAATAAATTGTTTAATATACCAAATTTATATAAATAAAAAATTAAATTTAATATTTATGACACCAAATAAACATGTTATTATAAATATATATTTAATGGTTTATCTAACTATACTAATTAATATTAATTATTTTTTTATAGATTTGGTCAGACTCAAAAAACATTAAATTATTAAGGCAACTCTAGAAGGTATTTGATTTACTCTTAAACTAAATTATTTTAATGTACCAAATACCGACTCTGTTACAACTTATACAAACTCCCTTCGTCTCTGATTGTCTTAAATTAAATTGTTTAATATATCAAATTTCTAAAAAAGATTAATTTAATATTTATGACACCAAATAATCTTGTTATTATAAAAATATATTTTAAGAGTTTCTCTAACTATACTAATTAATATTAATTATTTTTTATAGATTTGGTCATAGTCGATTTTTTTAAAATTATTAAGACAGCTCTAGAAGGTATCTAATTTAGTCTTAAACTAAATTATTTTAATGTACCAAATATAAATATAGAAAGAAAATTCAATATTTATGACACTAAATACGCACATTACTATAAAAATATACCTAAGGATATATCATAAATATTCATGATTTTTTGTATAAAATTTGGTCAAACTTAAACAAAAATATATTAACACAGTTCTATAAGATGATGGATTTGGAGACAGTAGGCATATTTATTTATGAAACCTGATGTACTATTATTCGTGATAGCCTTGTATCATTTGTGTTCGTATAACTGACATGGTTTCTTTTAATAAATACGTATAACAGTACTGTGATAGTAATAGCCTGATTGATCCAATGAAACCGATTCAAATGTGGGTCCTCGCGAAGCCTCCTTTTTCTAACCCCGGCAACAATCCAGCTCGGATCGGATGTCAAGTTGTCAACCATTCTTCGTCAGTCGTCACCGACCAACCGAACGTATCCATTCATTCAGATACAAGCGTGTGGAATCAGGCCGACGAACACCGATCAACGGCCGGGCTATACCGTCGAAGCCGGCAAGCCTGTTCGTTTGGCTGTTTTTGGCTGATATTGGCTGTTTTTGGCTGATATAAGTCGCGGCTGATGTTGTTTTGATTTTTTTGTTAGACGAAAACACTGTTTCGGTGGCTGCCAAACGAACAGGGCGGGACGGTCGTGCTGGGCTATCACTGTACCGCTCTATAGTGCTGCCTGCACCATGCAAGCGGAGCCACAGTTTTTTTTTTCCAATGGAAACTTTCAGGCAACTACACAGGCACACAGCTCTCCTCAAAAGTGAGAACAACCCAGGGGAGACTTGCCCACCAAGCATTTTAAGAGAATAATCTGAAATATTACTACTGCATTTTCAATAACCGGAAGGGGACGTTTCTGGAATTCAAATACTCACATTTGCTGGCGTGAGTTAATATATATATATATATTAAAAAAGAGGTATTCTATATATTACTCCATATTATATGATAAGATGTTTTGGGGTTTCTATATATATTGGTTTTATCGTGCAGTTAGACGTAGTATATATCTAAGTGAATAGTAAAAATTATGTATGTAGAAAAGTCAAAACATATTATAGATTAAAATAGAGTGATAGAACTCAAGTGATTCGAGTAGTTTGGTCACTCGTGCAGTAAGGTGGCTAAAATCAGACAAATTTTCAAGTGGGGAGAAACCATGTGAACTGAGTGCTTTTCTCACTCGGATGATATGTTTGTTTATATCACATGGTTTAGATCATAGGAGTAAATCATGTGGTTTCACGTGACTCCATCACACGAATTAGACGAGCCAAGATAGGCATATGGGCCAATGAATCTGTAGTTACACGAATTCCACCGATGAATTTTACCAAAATAATCACACTAATTTTAGTGAAAGTAGAGTGTAAATCCAGTATAAATTGGTAGTAACAGAAATTAGGATGTGGAGGGACGAATTTCACCATAATCTCCGTTTCTTTCATCCATACAATTTAGGAAGAAGAAGAAAGATAAAGAAAATGAAAAAAAAAATCATGTCAATCGAGCTTGATATATACAGTTTATGTAATGACAAATAATCAAAGTGACAAAAATACAAAATCATTTTATGGATTTCAAAATAACAAAATTACTCATCGATCCCTTCAATTAACCAAATATATATATATATCAACATAGAAAATAATCTACTCGCACGTAGCTTTTAGCCATCGGATGATGGTCATGTTGTTGGTCCACATCAGCACTATTTTTTAACGAACGAATAGTGTTTTCCTCTCACATTAAATCAGTATAAGCATTTAGCATAAGTTAAATTTTAGTGAAATGAACATGACCCATATATATACTCGCAAGGTGTGGTGGCACTAAAACTCCCCGCGACGCAGTTAGGACTTGTTTTCTTGCTGATCTAATAAGTTGGGGTTTAGCTTGCTTACTGAGGCCTCATTCGTTTTCTCTGGAGTGGACCGTTTCCTATCGAAATTATTCATGTCCTTATACAAATTACACATGCATTCCTGCCCGGATTGGTTCCGGATCTTCATTCCGAGATAAACGAACATGCTTTGACCTCGAATCTGCATGACCCAAGCAAGCATTGGATGCGCCGCCGCATGGAAGAGGGATCTCCAGTCGCCGGAGCTCCGCCACAGGGGAGCCGAGCTGTAGGTGTCGTGCTGCATGGGCAGGTGCCGCACGAGGTGAGGTCGGAGGTGGCTCGTAGTGAGGTGCGAACTAAGAGTAAACGAAAATAACAATTCACTTTTGGCTATTTATTTCATAAAGCTAAAGCCAGTGAAAGCAGGAGGAGAGATGCTTTTGTATTTGTGTACTTTAGACATTTTCAAAAAATACAATTGTGGGACAGTGACATGGTCTTATACATCAAATTTGACTAATTATAGATATAAAAAATATAAATATTTATAATACTAAATAAATATTATTAGACTAATTATAAAATATATTTTTACAATAAATTAATTTGATGTCATAAATGTAAATATTATTTAGTAAAAATCTAGTCAAACATAAAACACTTTAACTATCGGGCATACTATAGCTATATTCTTTTCAGTAGAGAGAGAGAGAGCAATAAGACAAAAGCATCTATAACTTTTGAATCTTTTAGTAGGTTTGTAGCTTTTATTTTGCAAAAGCAGGTTGAAAAGTTCAACGAAATATAGCTTAAAATTGTAACCGAGCACCATTGATTCCATAACCATAAGGGCTCCTTTGGGAGCAGGGGGAGGCCTGCCCAGGGAAGCGGAGGCCCCTGCGGGGATTTAGATGGATCTTCAAAACCCCGTTGTTTTTCTCCCCTGTTGCCTAGCAGCCATTTGTTTCCTACTTTCCCTCCCCCTCCCCTCCCCCTCCCCTTCCCCTTCCCCTTCCCCTTCCCTCCTACTTTGCCTAGCGGGGGTATGTTCCTAGTCTGCAGATACAGTTGCACAAGTAATATCAAACAACAAACGCTATCTGCCATAAGCCCATAAGCTGCTGTTGTACTGTAGACGCAAAATCACAGGTATCGTATAACAAAATTTAGCATAAATTACAGCTCCAACAGAGATTACTCAATAGCATGACTGCATTACTTAGCACACAACAAAGATACAGTTATGAAACAAGCTAGAATCTGCACCCACTGTCAAATTAAAGTTACAAAGTCCAATAATACAGATTTTACAGCAGTTGTATCCATCATGTAAAATGAACACATATTATAATTACAATTTCAATATAGCTAGCTACCCTAGTCTACACATTTTTGTCCAGTGGTAGAAGCAATGAAATAAACACAAGGTATGTGCAAGCGGCAAACACGCAGGCATTTCAGGTCTAAATCTGCAACAAAAAACATATAACATCAGTAGAATTAGTAGTAATCAAAGTGGTAAACATTTATATTTCTAACTGAATAATAAATAAGAGAACAATAATTAATTGCATGCTATATCAGCGATGTGTGCTCAATCAAGTGAAGACATCACAAACAACCCAGATAATCTGAAATTATCTATCTGTTCCTATACAAACAAAGGGCATGTAACAGTCTAGTGCATATAAAGTATAATGGGACTAGTGAAGGGACCAAACCTGAGAAATCTTTTTCTTCAACCAATTTTATTATTTGGATTTTAGCTAAAAGCAATTCTTGTAATGTACTGGTGTTCACATCATGAGAGAAACAAAAGCTTTGGTGCAATATCTCAACATCAACATTCATCCTAAATCGACACAATCTATCAGAGTCATCCATTCAGATGAACTATGCACCTGATAGGGACGCTAACCAAACAAATTGGAAGCATTTTTGTTCTTAATAGTGATATGTGTTCAATCTAATACCATCTAGCTGATCATGTACTGTGCAGCATCTCAGTAACTATATGTGAAACAGAAAAAGAGATTGAGATTGAATTCAAGCTGGAAAATGACAACTGTATGTTCTGTAGAACACAAAACCATTGCTCTATTTGACCATAGCGTAGACATTAGGAAAGGAACAAGCAGCATACCATTGGCTCATCAAATTGGCCAAATACGAAATCAAGAACTTAAAAATTAATTATTTTTAGCAAAGCACATTAATAACCTCTTATCTAAGTATGGATGTGAACAAAAACACAAGATAGCAAATACAACTATTTAAAAAGTATAGATGCAAAACCCTGACAAGCAGTAGCAGTACAACTTAAAAAATCCAGACAATCAAGGATACAAGCAAGATTATTCTAAACCAGAAACTCAATTTAGTTCATAATAGTGGCACGAACTAAAATAGAGGTTGGGACCAAACAGGCCACCAACCTACTCACCAAGCACAAGCCAAATTTAAATTACAAGGAAATTTTGGACCCTTGCATAAGAACAATAAAAAAGAGATAAATCATAAAGGAAATTTTAGACCCTTGCATAAGTGTGCCAGTAATGATCATCATGATCTGCAGCATGACGCCTCATTGGACCTTTTTTTAGATATATACTAGATTGTTTGTCAAACTGAACTTAAATCTAAGGCATCAAATATTATGCACACTTGTACTAGAACTGTGATTAGAAATATAGGAACTAAACTTTCCTGAACCATCTAATATATATTGTTAAGCCTCTTGAATCATGATGACCGAATCAATCATTAGGAGGTACCCATTATTGCTCCGCTAAAAAAATACTCAACCATTGATACTCTGCTAAAAAAAAATACTCGACCTCATTAAGCCTACCCAACCCAATCAGCTAATAGATCATTAACTAACTACTCCATTTATTCCTGACAAAGAATCGCATCAATAAATAAGAACCGCTACAGATTAGTACTTAGCATCATCCTCTCGCTCCCTAGTACTACTAATACCCAATGACATCCCAACCTTAAGATAAACGCTGCTGCAGCATGCAATGCCCCGGTGTTCGTGTACTCCTACTTCTTTTTCTAGTAATCCAGCCTCTTGACTGGAATTTGGAACAACACAACCATTTTGAATTTTTGATGATCAGAAGAACGGGTAGAGTAACTAAGTTACGCTGGAGTGGTACATATCTGCACAGAAGACATTAATCCATAACCTCAAGTAAGAATCAGTGGATCTAGGAAATGAACTAGCACTGAATCTTGGATCTCACCTGGAGTATATCTTGAAGCTGAGATTGAAATCACGGCAGTCACGTGACGATGGCGAGGGCGACCCCAGTAGTCGTGCATCGATGGCGACGAAGCGGCGGAGATGAGACAAGGAAGGCCGTGGTGACGGCTGTGAGGCGAGGGCGGCGACGGGGCGAGAACAACGTCGACGGCGGGGCCGAGGACGGCGTCGACGGAGGCGGTGGTGCGCTAGGACGGCGTCGACGAGCAGCGGTGGGCGAGGATGGTGTCGACGGAGGCGGTGGTGGGCGAGGACGGCGTTGACGAGGCCGTGGTGGGGCGAGGACGGTGGGCGGCAGCGGCGTTACTTTCTTTGTCTCGCACCGTCGCACGTCGTCTCGCTCGGGGAAACGCTCTCCGGACCCGAGCGAGCGGGAGGGGCCGCCCCGGGGAAAAGCCAGGGTTCGGGTCGAGCTCCCCCTCCTTGCGGGTTTCCAAATGGCGGAGATTCTGGCCCGTGGCGCAATTCCGCTCGGGGCTTCCCACCCGGGAAAAGGCGAGGATATCCACGGGGATATGGGCTTCCAAAGGAGACCTAAGTGGATTCCTTAGCCCTGGCACTCTCAGGTCAACATCTATGGAGGGTCTAAAGTGACAGTATACATACAAACATCATAAAGTGAGTTAGCCAGCGAGGCCTCGCCAGTTCGGTTTCTATTTTCTACTAACAATAATGAGCTTTTGGTACCCAACACACAACGAGGCTTTGTCTTGCGCTTGTTCATTCGATTCTGCCCTGCCCGCTGGCCGCCACCACCCAAAAGAAACTCATGTCCGTACGCATAGAAAATTGCTTAAAAATTTCAGAGACTAACGCAACGTGACGCCGTTTTCCCTACGCTCGACAAGCCAAGGCAAAGGTCTCCCACCCTTTTGTGGACAACGCATAGGCTAACCACATTTTTTTAGCACTAACTTGACTGACTCATCAATCACTTCACTGTTCGCACAACCAACCAGTCGTGTCCTGGCCTAGCCTGGCGTCCATAAAACCCAGCACAACCAACATTGTTCGGCCCCTCCCCTTCCACGCATTTCATTCCAGCGGCAGCGAGAGATCGAAGTGTCAGAAAGTTCAGCGAGAGAGAGGTCGTCTGAGCACCGATCGGGCGAGAGGTCACCGGCTGGCCGGCCCAGCAGCCATCGGCGATAGACGATGGCGACCTACGACCAGGCGATCGAGTCGTACAAGAAGGCGGTGACGATGGCGGCGTCGCTGGCGGCGTCGGCGATGCTGGTGCGCGGCGTGGTGAGCGAGCTGGTCCCGTACGAGGTGCGGGAGTTCGTCTTCTCCGGGCTGGGCTACCTGCGGTCGCGCATGTCGTCGCGGCACACGGTGGTGATGGAGGAGACGGAGGGGTGGGCCAGCAACCAGCTGTACGACGCGGCGCGCACGTACCTGGCGACGCGGATCAACATCGACATGCAGCGCCTCCGCGTGAGCCGCGTCGACGAGGGCAAGAGCCTCATGTTCAGCATGGAGGAAGGCGAGGAGATGGCCGACGTCCACGACGGCGCCGAGTTCAGGTGGCGCCTCGTCTGCCGCGACGGCGCTGGAGCCGGCAACGGCAGCGGCGGCAACGGCAACGGACACGCCCGCGTCGAGGTCGTCCGCTCCTTCGAGATGAGCTTCCACCGGAGGCACAAGGAGAAGGCCATCGCCTCCTACCTCCCGCACATCCTCGCCGAGGCCAAGAAGATCAAGGACCAGGACAGGACGCTCAAAATCTACATGAACGAGGGCGAGTCCTGGTTCGCCATCGACCTCCACCACCCTTCCACCTTCACCACACTCGCCATGGACCGCGACATGAAGCGCTCCGTCATGGACGACCTCGAGAGGTTCGTCAGGAGGAAGGAGTACTACAGGCGGATCGGCAAGGCCTGGAAGCGGGGCTACCTGCTCTACGGTCCGCCTGGCACCGGCAAGTCCAGCCTCATTGCCGCCATGGCCAACTACCTCAAGTTCGACGTCTACGATCTCGAGCTGACCGAGGTGAACTGGAACTCCACGCTGCGGAGGCTGCTCATCGGGATGACCAACCGCTCCATCCTCGTCATCGAGGATATCGACTGCTCCGTCGACCTGCAGCAACGTGAAGGCCAGGATGGTGGTACCAGACACAGTACTTCTTCTCCTTCTCCTTCAGAGGAGAAGGTAGCCAACAAACCCTGCCCTGTCTAGCAACTTTAATTTCTCTTGCGGTGCTCATGTTGCAAACACGTAATTACAGGTGACACTATCTGGGCTACTCAACTTCGTGGATGGCCTCTGGTCAACAAGTGGGGAGGAGAGGATCATCATCTTCACAACAAACTACAAGGAGCGGCTCGACCCGGCGCTGCTTCGGCCAGGCAGGATGGACATGCACATCCACATGGGGTACTGCTGCCCAGAGTCGTTCAGGGTCCTGGCCTCCAACTACCACTCCATTGCCGACCACAACACATACCCTGAGATAGAAGCACTGATCAAGGAGGTGATGGTGACTCCAGCAGAGGTTGCCGAAGTGCTTATGAGGAACGACGACACTGACATCGCACTTGAGGGCCTTATTCGGTTCCTCAAGGGAAAGAAGGGTGATGCCAAGGAGGGCCAAGGTGAAAATGTGGCCAAAAAGGATGACAAAGAGATGATGCCCATGAAAAAAGATGACCTAGGAGTCGATCAAAATCTCAATCATGCAGGCAAACAATGATGCCAAGGTAGTGTGCATATCAAATATTAGTACCAGATCACTAGTGCCAGAATAACCTGCTGAAAATGTATGGTTTTGACGTTAATAAGAGATTATTTTTGGAACCATACATTTTAAAGTACATTTTCACCTGTTGATTTTAATAAGAGATCGTAATAACCTGCTGAATATTAGTACCAGATCACTAGTACTCTGGTATTACGATCCTTTGTTTTCTTACCACATCGTAAAGTACATATAGGCCAGCGTTGTACTCAGATGAGTATATGCAACAACTTATAGTGCCATTTTATAGCAAGAAGAAATCAATGTTGTTAAAACCTATAGACTACAGGGCGTTTTGCATACCGACGACACTTCTTCCCACAACATATCAATCTTCAGAATTGGTCTTCACCTCATTTTCTCCTTGTACCTTGTTTTCTTCTCGTAGATCATATTCAACAACTAGACCAAGATTATCAACAAACTTGTGGTACACCTGACACCCTGCACACTGTTTGTGCAGTGTATGTTATTCGTAGATCATAAATTTACAGAATGCGTAAGAAAAGGTCAATCATACGAATGTGGGACTTGTCTCGTACAGCGACCCAAAATGAGCAAAGCAGTTGGTCTGGAGTTTGCCTTTGCACATAAATAAAGACACGGGATAAAGTTTACCTGAAGAAAAACTGTCCCTCTTTCATAGGCTACTCTGTTTATCAAGCGTTTGGTCCTTGCACCACATGGATTGCATGTAAATTGAACAAGCAAGCTTCTTCTAGGAAGCTTTATATCAATAGTGGCTTCCTGAAACATCAAACAAAGCTTTTGTATCAATAGTAGGGCTTCCTGAAACATCACACAAGCAAATGTTACATTTAAGGCATTCTGGTCTACAAACTAGTCTTCTGCTGTTTGCAGCTTCACTATTCAATCTGCCATTGAATTGAGCAGCACTTAATTCATTTTCTGAACCTAGTTTGTTCCTCAATCAGCAAGCAATTTGTTACGTTGTTTTTCATGCAATAGACCACTGAATTATATATAAAATTGCAGGACCTTATTGTTATTTCTTTTTCATATTTTCACATATCGCATATGTATGCTATCAACCTACCAACTGTGCAACCCCTTTACAAAATATGTTGCCTTTTTGAATTCCATAGTCTGCAAGAAACCCAAGCAATGAAATACCTCCAAGAAATGTACACAAAGTATAATCTCAATAAACAATTAGCAATTTCAAATGAACAACATGGGGCGTGTTCACATATATACAGTTTACTAAAGCCAATCAGCCAATGGACAAAGAAGACATGGTGCTAGAAACCCACAATTATTCTGACAATAGGAATCATTGAAGTTGATGCAGAATAGCCAGCAGCCTACATCAACATAGCAGGTTGAATCTCGTCAGCTATCCAGTTTCAATAAACAGTGGCCCAAAAGCCGAAGCGATTGCTGTTTCCCTATAGCTGGTGGCTACCCAGTCCAATCCATCCCCTAATCGGATCCACTAAATAATTCCAAGGAACATGGAGCACGTACCCATAATCCAAATCAATTCAACCCTGACAATCTGGAAACATCATAGAGAGGAAGGAGAGAGACAGACAGAGTGCGCTAACCGTTGGCGACGGCACTGCGTCCGAATTGGCCTCGCCGGAGGAGGAAGCAAAGACAACGAGCCTCTTTGAATGGTACGAAACTCTCAACCTGCGCGAAGAGAGACGAGCTTTTAGACACCCGCAAGCCGAGCTGAGCCAAAGAAAAAAAAAACGAGCTAGAAAGGAGCGCACCGCGGTGACGGCGCCCTGAGCTTCGAGGAGACGACAAGGCACACACGAGGAGGAGGAGGAAGCCCCCGGCGTGTCGAGAGGTTCCCCGGCAACAACGCGCAGCAGCCGTACCCCGCGGCCGTCGTCGCCATAGCCGCCTACTCTCTTGCCTGTCAGCGAGGACCGAGAGAGCGAGGGTGGGCCGCCCACCACCGAGGCCCAGCAAGGCCTGTTTGACACACCTCCCCGCACCTGTTGCCAGTCTGCCAGCCCCCAGCCTGCCACCGCGCTGCCGCCCTCCTCGGCTCTGCTAGGCAGCGCGCCAGCCGGTGGCGGCCGCCGGCCACGCCCTCCGAGGCTCCAGGTCCCTGACACGGTCCGGCTGTGAGCCCCCCTGGGCATCTGGCCGGCCCCTAGCCCTGCTGAGTGCTGACTTCCTCGCCCCCTCCCTCCACTTTGGTACTTCTGCTGTTCAGCACTTGTTCATTTATAGTATGAATTCTTAAATAAATAAATGTATGCTGCTGAGTCCAAGAGGGACAGCTAAAGTCAAGCAAAAGCAACAGGCAAACCCTGGACAGGAGCAACCGCATGCATGTGGGAGGCTGATGAAATAGCACACCAGAGGAGTTGTCTCAGATTGAAACATGTGTTTATGATTCAGGGGCTCCTCAATTAACAGAGTGGTATAACGGAGAAAGACAGAGAGGAGATAGATAGTGCTAAAATTGCATATGCAGCTGAAATCGTGGTATGCTAACAAAACCTCTTCGCCAGGTGTGCTACTGAGACAATATTCCCTTCGATTTGCTAGGTCCACAGCCACCATAGCCATTGGTTTTATGAGACTGGCCATTTGCCAGTTGTCTTGTTGGGTGTCAGTTAAGGTGTGTCGTATGCACTTGCAAATACTCGACTGTTTGTAACAGAATCTATCATGAAACTATACAAGAATCTATGATCGATAATTTTGTATGGAAGTGTATTTTATCATGAATCTATAAACATCCATCTTATATTACTAATCTGTATGAGAGTTTTTTGTAAATATTGGTAGTTCAAGCTAAAAAAAGATTAACTTAGAACAAAGCTAGATTGTATTTTACATTTGTGTTTGGGAGTAGCCTTTTTTAGTATCCAATGGTAGTTATATACATTTGTTGTGCTCTTGCAGCTTCAAATATTTTCGGACGTTGCCATGTTAAGATATTAGCTTTTTGTTGTTTCAGTATCTGGTATTGGCTTCCTAAAGGATCAATGTCAACTATCTCTGATAAGAAGAAACACACGTTGGAAGCCCTTCAGCAGCAGTATACTGCTGCAAAAGCTAAGAAATTGCAAGATGAACAGGTTAAGAGTCAGAAGAAGAGCAATTTTAATACCCCTAAGCCTAAATTTTATGCACCAAGGAAAGGCAAAGGTCCAGAAATCACTCCTCGTCAAACATTTGCCCAGCCTTCTCCTCATAAAGGTTTTTGTTTTATTCATTATTCTTTTTTATGCATCCAGGCAAGGTTTTGTTTATCAGCATTTTCCATCATGCTGATGCGGCTGCTTTTCAGGCGTAGCATCTTCCAGTTCTAATTGTCAACAAAAGCCTTCCGCGTCCTTAGGTAACCTCCCTACCTCTTTCTCTATGTGCGCACATGTATCAAGCGTATGGCTGTGTACCTGTGCAATAAATGCTTTGAACTTTGTAGTTGAAGAAATTCATCCTGTGTATGCTGAACTTTCTTGTGCCTTTCATGAGAATTTGTGCAAAGATGGTGTCTCGGTAAATATTCCTCTCATGTGGGTTCTCGATATAAAATTTATTGTTATATGTTATTTTACAACGTCTAATATTCGCTATGTTGAACTTTAGTTTAGGATTTGGATGGCACAGAGATTGTTCACAATGTTATATATGACATAATTCAAAAAGGTGGAGATGCTGGGAAAATTACAAAGGGAGCCAAAAAGTTGAAGCTGGAAAAAGGGATCCTTTTGGATAATTATGTTCAGAGGGTTCCTAGATTGGTGGATGCTCAAGCAAGATCTTTGCTGATTCATTCAAAGCGATCAAAAAGGCAAATGTCTCTGAAACAACATAAGAAATGTGGTTCATTTGATATAGATGGTACATTCTACAAGTAAGTTTTGTTCTGGTTGCCCATAGATTGATACCTCACCACCAAAAAAACATGTCCTTTTTTGTTTCTTTAGCTTACATGAATGGAAATAAAACATAGTTTCTTAATGAATGAAATGAACTACAGTTTATATCCTTGCTCAAATATTCACATAATACCCTTATTACCTTTGGAGTCTAACGTTAAAAAAAAAAGACCCTTTGGAGTCTAGACAGGCACCTGACGTTCTTGGTCTCGCAGGTATGACCTCTATAAGCCAATGCATGAGATGTGGAAGGACTATATCAGAGAGCTTACGAAAGTAACCCTGTACGACTCCACAATATCCTTCTGCCTCTTATTTTGGACCTCTTATCTGCCTTTTTATTCTTTACGTCTTTTCAGGGGAAATAAATGAAAGTATTTAGAATACAACCCACACAAGCACACACCCAAACATATACTGAATTGATTCTATTTAGAATGCGATAGTGATAAGTTGATTGTATAACATGATGAATTTTAAACCCACTTTGTCTAATGTACCAAATAGTTAAGAGGTACACTGATTTCCAGATTTTATACAGTACAGTAAAATGTGCTTTCTTATATAAGCTACATCGAGAACACTCAAAGACCCTAGTTTCCTTGAACTGAAATTTATTGACCGTAGGGACTAAACTAAAAGCATCAAATTATTTGTTACCATATAAGTATAACATTTTATGAAATGTCAATGATTTTGGGGATTTGAACAAACAAGAAAGGCAACAATTATCCTGAGTGCAAAGCAAGCGCAATCAGAGTAGGGGACCAACTCGATCTTTTGGAAAACTTGGATGCAAAGCCTGTCATTGTGTTTGTTCCTGTAATCTGTGCCCTATATGAGCTAATTACATGCCGTGTCTTCGCCGCAGGAAAAGAAATTGTCTGAAAACCTCCTTTCAGCATATCTTCATGGGGCCCTTCTAATAGGTGATCCATATGCTGGCTTACTTTATTCAGCTTTCTTTTAATTCAATCATGCTTACATGTATTTGAGGTATCCAGTGGCAGAATGCAAAGCTGCTTCATATCAAGGTGTAAACGGCATCGTGATTCGGGATACTGCAGAGTTATTTGGAATTATATCTGAGGACAACCGCTTCCGAGGTATGTATCCTTCTCTTTCCGGTGCTGTATTGTGAATTACTTGCATTAGCTGTATTTTATTTTGTGTAGCAAGATGGCTCTTAAAGTGATTAAACAACCTTGTTCTATTGCTAGATTCCTTGTACTGTAAATATCGCTTGACCATTCTTCTATAGATCTACCTCCATAGTATACTCGTTGAGTAGTGAAATAATTATTTGTGATCCATAGCCTTTGTTCTGAACGAAACACGTTTACGGCTCATGATCTGAAATTTTATGATCAGAAGTTCACGCAGCCATGATTTTTCATCTTGTTACAAACACATCAATGTTATTTTCAAAGGCTTGCCTTCCGCATGTGAAACTCTGCTATACTAGCTGTAGACTTTCTAAACAACTTACTACTTTGGAACCTGCAGTTGTACCAAAAGCTGGCTCAGTTTTCATACTTGAAGCAGACTGCTGGAAGGTCACACTGATCGGCGACAAGCTCTCGCCCAGGGAGAAGTTGAGGGAGGACCAGCGTCAACACCGTGCACAATCGCTAATCAGATAATTTCCAATGTGGCAGCTGTTTTCTCACAATTTTTTTTTTTTGCCACACGGAATATTTGCGTTTGTTTAGGTCCTGCCACTGAAGCAAGGTAGTTTTATCGCTCTAGAGGCGTTGACATTTCCTAGCGACTGACTGACAGCTTGATGAGTTGTGAAGGGTGACCGACAATACCGATCTCAGGTGTGTGATCATGTGTCCTGTACTCCGGTGACTGAATATTGATAGTAGGCGTAGCAAATCCTGCAATGGCAAAGGTCATTGGTTGGGGGCTCCACCCAGGGTTCAAATCCTAGGTGCGACACTTTATTTCTGGATTTATTCTAGGATTTTCCGGCACTACGCATTAAGTGGTAGGCGACGTTCCCGTCGACAGCGAGGCGTCTGTGGTGACTTCGTGAACTTCAAGATTTGTCGGCTCAGTCCTTCGAAGGTGCTTGTGTTCGTAGGGGCGAGTGTGCGTGCGTGTTGAGTGTGCGTTGTACTGTGTACTTAAAAAAAATCCATTTACGCTTTGTTTCATCTAGTCACACAAACCTGTGGCAAATAATTAGTCCGCCTTGTTTCTGCCACCACTGATTGCTCGAGTAATACATACAACGTCCTGGGTGAATCGGTGTCAGCTCCTATTGTCACAAGTCACGACTGAACCGAGAATGATGGTAGCATAGCACCCATTTGGTAAAACTCTTTAAATTGGAACTTAATTTTATACTGGAGAAGTCAAATCTACTCATCATTTCATCAAATATATATTATGCCAACTCAAAATTAATCGTAGTCTCTGCCCTTTATATTTAGTTCAGAAATCAGAACTGGGCACCCTTCGAGATCGCAGTGTGTAGTGTAGCAACAAACTGAGGATCAGGAGCCTTTGTAGCTACTGTACTGTAGTTCAGAAATCAGAACCGAGGACCCTTAGCAGTGTGTAGCAACAAACTCATGAATCATGATTTGGGGGTGGTGGGAGGAAGTAAAATTATAAACAAAAACAAACCAAAAGCTCCATGCTACCATCCGTAAATTAAAAGAAAATTTGGCTCACTGAAAGTTTCTCGTGCTAAGCCAAAAGTTGCTGTAGGTTTCTCGTGCTCTCGCCGCTTTTCCGGCGCGCAGTCCGTTCACGTCACGACCTTGCGAACGCCTCTCCCTGTCTCTCTCCTGGGACTTCATCCCCTCTGAGTTCTTCTTGGTTAGTCATTCTGTGTTTTCTCTCCTGGGACTTCATTCCCTCTGAGATTCTGTTTGGTTAAGTCAGTCCGTATCTATTAACAGCGGTATCCGTTCCGGCCGTATACAACTCCGATTCCCCTCCAAAACCAGCGTTATCGGTTTCCTTCTCCGTCCACTCGACCGCCTGATCCCTCGTGATAGGCGTCGCGACTCGCGATCCCCCTCACGGCCCTCTGGTGTCCGCCGCCGCCGAGATTCCCCTCACGGCCTCAGCCACCGCCGCTTCTATTTCTTCATGGCGCTGCTATCTCTGCCGCCGCTCCACAGTCCACGGCGGGCGTCGGCCATGTCGTCGCTGACTTGCTGCTCCCTGCCCGTTCCCATGACATTTCCCATGACATGAACCAAACACCACCTGAGTTCTTCTTGGTTAGTCATTCTGTGTTTCTACCGTCCGGTACAACGGGATGAGATTCTGGCCGTGATACATGTTCCTGTCGTCGGGTCATGCCTAGTGCCTGAGCTAGTGGTGCTTTATTTCTTGTGATTATTTTTTGTGACTGATAAGTCAAGCGAACAAGGCTAGTCCAACAAACCACATTGGAAACACAACCCTCTAAATTTATGGCATCAAAGCCTTATTTTGAATCTCTATCTACTCTTTTAGTTTTATATATGGGCAGCCCTGTATGCATTTGGAATTAATGGGAAGTATCAAAAAAAAATGGCTACCAACCACGGATACATTTGGAATTTAGCATTACAACGTATGCTCTTCTGTAGTCCTCACTAACAACACTGTTGCAATGTAGCCGCGTGACCATAGGGGGCCGCAAGGAACGAACGAAAAAAATTCCAAGCCTCACCACCTTTGGCAGCTGTAATCGAAGATCAGAGCTTCTTCACTGTTTCTTCCACTGCACGTTCATAGTACCTCATTCTCTGTGTAGCTTCCACTGCACGGTCAAAATCCTTCTTGTCAAATGCCTCATGGAAGGAATCAGACCAGGTTTCGAGCTTTTCCTTAATCTGGAAAAGGGAACAAAAAGCTATAAGACCAAAAATCATTGAAACGTGATCAAGCTCCCTGGTTATGGCGTGTGTAACTTCATTCAGAGATCAGAACCTGAGATTGGATCTTCTCCAGGGTTTGAGAATCACTGGCATCGCTGACAGCTTCCCGTATCTCCATCATCTGCAAAGATTTGTCATTGATTTATAGACAGCATTCACATCTTCATCTCGTGTAAATTTATGGAATAAGATGTATACAAAGAAACCATTTGTGCTGTTGCTGTATTCATCTCAATTCAGAGTTCATTCATTTTCGTACTTTCCATAGGATTTTTAACACATTGAGGGTGTGTTCCAATCGTTGCAGTGTTGTTCAAAGTTATCAAAGATATATGAAATGAGAATGATGATTATATTTACTGTGTGCCAACACATGTATTCCAAGATGAATGAAGTTACCTCCATAAGAAGTTCTGGGTCATTGATAGTCTTTTCTTCATCGACATGTATTCCCTCGAGTTTCAACTGCCAAAAAGTTTGTATGGATGAGATGCTTCCAAATCCAAAGAAAAGTATAATGCTTGTGTTTATTAGTGGAGAAATTTTCGACATCGAAAATCAAAGGATGTAATTACCACATCACTACAAGCAACACACCCAGTACAAAGTTGTGATTATCTGTTACTCCGTATTTCAGAGAAGGGTCAACCAGTCAACTTCAAAAATACATTAAAACGAGATGAATGTAAGCATATGTGTTTCATTATTACACATCACTGAAACTTAAGTATTGCTGATGTAGGTAAATATTGCAAACATTAGTCCTGTAAATAATCTTACTGATGTAGGTAAATATTGGTTAAGTAATAAGAGATATGTGGTGGTGAATATGATCTCTTCTGCAACTCTTTGGTCTTTGTGGAAACTAAGAAATGACTTGTGCTTTCAGAATGTTGGGTGGAAGAGTATGGAAATACTCCTTCACAGAATCTGTGGAACGCTGCAAAATTGGGTGATCTTGTGCCCACAACAAAAGAAGGATATCCTGCTGGCTTCCATCAGCAAATTCAAAGCTGCGGCAAGAGAGGTGTTCTGGATTCCTTGGACGGGAATTTCCTGAGGGTCTTTGAAGGAGTTTCGTGGACATCAGAGGTGCTGCCGAACAAGGAATCGAAGCTGTTGAACCATCTTGCTGTTGTCGAATGAAGAGAAGGTGTTTTTGCTGGTTGTGCAAGATAGGGGGTTGATGTTATCAACCTGACTTTGTTAGTAGTTTCCTTGCTCAGACTTGCTGTAGTTGTTTCTTTTCCGGTTTCGTTTTGTTTGGGTTTCTCCTTTCGGGTGAGAGCCTGTGTTCCCAGGTGCTGGCGAGCTCTGGTGGTTCTATATGTTTTCACATTCTATGCTGTAAACCGTTGTCGGATTTTGGTCTTTTATGAATATATAAGGCCGGGGCTGTCCAGGCCCTGGAACTCTAAAAAAAACTTATGTATTGCTGGATAAACTCACCAAATACGATGCCCTTGATAAAGGTTTGCTGAGTGTGCGGTACGCATCAATCACAAGTGCTGACTGCTCCGCAGCATAGCCCCTCTCTTTCTAAATAATAAATATAAGCCATTCAGAAGTGATTTAGAGAGGTTAACATTAAATATGGGTATTTCTATGAATGCCAGATGGACAGAAACCTCAGATTTCGAGTGAACTAGGTCAGGGTGTAACTTCTTCTGCCAGTCCTTGTACTTCCCTTCCAAGTTATTATCCTTTATGTTATATTCTCTTTTTCTGAAGAAACCATCGAGAAAAAGCATCAGCATCATATATTCAGTGGCACAGAAACATTACAAGGAAAGCAAAAATGGCAGAATCTTAAAACATGTTGAAGTTTCATTAGCTTTTAATAAGCATAGAACTATTCTGCATCGTAAACAAACATAAGTTTATGAACAAATCTCCAGATAAGTTAATCAGTAACTAAATAACTATGGTAGGAATATGGAAAAGATCATATTAATACTTTAATAGCATGAAATTGACCAGGATATAAACAACTGTGTCTAATTGCAAAAATGTTTGGCAAACCAATATTGTGTCACAAAAGTACACATTAGAGGCAAAAGTGCATACTCTGTGTTAACTCGGTAAAAGTAGCCATGGATTGCCGAGTATATACGTTCAGACAATGGCCCAATTCCACACTTACAACACCCTTTCGTTTTGGAAACAAACAGATTGCACATAAACTAAAAAAAATTGTCCTATCAAGGTCCTATAATAACTTAATAACATTTGATCGAAGTCAACAGGGGAACCTCACCTATTTATTTTTTATTTTTTATTTTTTATTTATACCTATTTAAATTTGCTCCCACTGGGAGTCAAATCCAGACCTACTGGATGCTACTCAAGTGCTCTAACCAGTAACCACTAGGCTAGAAGCCCACTTTCCAGATGACTCACAAGAGCTACATCACAAACCAACCCTGTCAAGAGTGACATACGGAGTATACAGCAACAGACAGATGCGTCACATTCGTACGTAAACCCAATAATTACTGATACTCCCCTCTGATTGAAAAAAGGATCTTATGATCCTTGACAGTTAGAGCATGTTTGAGACTGCTCCACAAACTCTACTCTGCAAACTACACTGTGAAGCAGCTCCACAAAAAACTGGAGTTTGTGGAGTACCTTTTTAGGTGCTCTCACAACTCCACTTTTTTTTTTGGAGCTGTGTGCATGGAGCTGAAACCGTTTGGCTAAAAAATATGGAGCAGAGCTGAAAAACGTGGAGTGGAGCAGTCCCAAACAGGCCCTTAAACGTTTACGCAATCAATAAATAAGCAAGCATGTGAAACTGTGGATTGATGGCATAAGGTTAATGCTATCAAATTTATCATGGAAAATAACTGCATAGCTTAATTTAAAATGACATGCTTAGGGATGTTATCAAAGGATCGTCTTATAGACCATGTTGATATCATATACAACTTATATTTGGATTAGAGTGAGTAGTTCATCAATCCTAGCCACACATGAGTAAAAAGTTCTAAGCATCCATCTAATGAAACATTAATAAGACGTGTGCTTATCCTTCTTATTTTTGGGTGTGAGTGGGTGTGTGTTTTATGGGGTTCTGGTCTTCTGGGTCCTTTCTTCTCCTTATATTATAATAAACACGGCTCTCCATCGTGCTCAAGGGGGGAAAAAGAACACTAAATTTCATCCCTAATTTCCACGATTTTCACTGCAGAGCATAACAGGGCACACAAAATGCAATTTTGCAGGGCAAACACTACAGCTCCAGTTACTACGATGCAAGCGTTACGATTGCAGCGAGTCCTCATTAATCAGCAAACAATAATAGCCAATTTCTCACTTAAATTGCGAAGGCGTCGCATCATTTAGCATCAAACCCAAAATTCGGAGTAAACCTATGACCGCCGAATCCGCCCACGCAACGTAATTCAAAGGCTCGAGCCTCGAGATTCCCGGAGCTACTCACAGGCCAAATATTTGGAAGTAGTCGACGGCGGGATCGACGGGCTGCACACTCCCGCAGGACCCGCAGGAGAGGAACGCGCCCGTCGCACCGCAGCTCCAGCACGCACCGCCGGCGCCGCCTGACTGGTTCGACAGGCTCCGGAATGGAGCCCCGACAGAAGCGGAACCCCACAAGAGTCCAAGATTGTGCTGGAACAGGGGAGAGCAAGAGGCGGGGGAGGATGAGGCTGTGGGCATAGAAGGCAGCGGGCGTCGATTAACGCGGCAGCCGGCGGCGGCGGCGGCTGCAGCGAGGTGGTGGCGTAGCGGCCCGGCTCCAGCGCGGCGCCACATGGTCTCTGGCGGTGCGGGTGCGGGTGCGGGTGCGGCCCAGGCAGATGTCCACGCCTACTGCTCGCTCCGTCCTAGAATAAACACGTCTCATTCTCAAGAAGTTTTATCTTTTAAATTAACTAATAAATATATAAAAATGAACTAGCATTTATGATATATAATCAGTAGCGGCATAGAATATACTTTCATACCAATTTTTTTAGTATTATTTGTTTGAGATTTCATTTAAATTAAAAAAATCTTAAAACGAAATATATATTTATTTAGAGATTGAGGGAGTACTTTTGAAAAATAGCAAAACGACTTGCACGACCAATAGAAATTTGATTTATGCTGACGCAGCCGAACACATACTGAGTATCAAAGTATGGCTTTGCATCGTCAATAGCCATAGCAGTTACAATGTCCTTTCCAATAGACCGAGGGCCACAAAAGGACTCTCACTACATATATTGATTTACCATTCATTAATTTTTTTAGGTCTTATTTAGATGCGCATGTATCTCTGTCAAACCATATTTAGGTCTTGTTTGAATACGTATGTACCTCTATTGAACCACATGTGTTGGAGTGTATTTGAAATAAGGAAGAAAAAATTGTTCTAAGATAAATTCGATCAATCCATGTAGTTTGAAATAGATATATGCGTATCCAAACAAGGTCTTAATATAATGAATGAAACAAGGAAGAAAAAATTATTCTAAGATAAATTTTAAGAGACTAAAATATATTTTACAATGTCTTCTATTTTGGATTTCTAATTCATTAGACACGGATAGAAAACGAAAAAATGACTATAAAATATAAATTTAACATAGAAAAGAACGGTAGGAAAATGAAAAGAATATAAAAAACAACTGGAATCAGTTGTCTAGGAGACAAGTTCTTAGACCACAAACAAAACAGCCCCTGAGTGTTTGGTGGAGATGCAAACTGTATTGAAGCTTGTGCTAAGCATAATCTTTGTCTCAGCGTTTGGTGGAGATGCAAACTGTATTGAAGCTTGTGCTAAGCATAATCTTTGTCTCAGCCTGAGAGCGAGATTAGCATGCTTCAGTCTAGCAATTTTCGTAGAGCGTGTTTGTTCTAATCTCTAGCTCAGTTGATTGGTTAGCCAGCTTCCCTTGCATAAGCACATTCAGACGCTTACGCACACTACGCCCGCGCCAGCTAGGTCCTGCAGAAAATCCAAACAACGCTCGTCTGCATTTGTGGGCTCATCTGTATATGTGGAGCTCGGCTGGCCTTCAACGGGGCAACCAAACGCGTCATTAGAGTCTGCGCTAGTGAGGCAAGTCTCTTACCTCAGACATATTCATAGTGGCGGGTCATTTTAATATCAATTTAGCTTTTTTTATTTGATGTTTCATTAGCTTGTCCAAGTTTAACTAGTGCAATAGCATGCAAACTAACTCATACATATATCAACTTTATTTTAAAGTCTTGTTACAACAGTATGGTAGCTTTTATTTACTCTATAAATACATCATTTAGGTAATACTTATAAATCACAACCATATTTCAATACAAAGCTAAAAAACATCAATTTTAGAGTACAAAAGTCAAGTGATAAAGATATTATTGGGAAAGAAACGTACAACGAATTACGCTTAGGGTATGATCAACGCAGGCAATATTAAATATAAGCCTCAATTTAAATTGTAGGCCACATAGATATTGATGTAACAAGACCTTCATTCTCTCAACACATGCACTCTTCTCTTTTATCCAGCAGTTTAAAAGATGTCATGTGTGTAGGTGTGTAGGGATACATGCTGAGAAAAGTGATTTCATCACTCCTTATTCTCCCCATGCACAACCCTATCTTTTTGTCAGGTGAGGCAATAGGCGCCTCTCCAAGAGCCTACGCAGATCCGCGAGACTACTATCTTGGATGACAGAGATCATCGGTGCCTACATGGACTCTGGGGCAGTACACCAAGGTGTTGCATTGGGCCTAGTCTTACTAATTACTAACCAAAAGTATATTTAAAATATCGAATCAGTTGCTTTTGTGTTCACTGCTCGCTTTTCATCTCCCGTTCAACATCACACCGCCTCTCCTTTTCGAGGAACCCCACACGCGTGCTCTCTCACAACACCAAACTCTTTGTCGGGTCCTTTTTTTCCATACTCCTAGAAGTTGTCCTATGCTAGGTGTCCAGGTTTTCGTCGGGCCCTTCACCAGGTCTTCATTGGGACGTTTGTCGGCGATGAACATCCCACTAGGTAGGCTCACCCCTTCCATTCTCTTCCAACTAAGTTATTTGTGTTTGGACTACTACACTGTACCCATGTGGTGTTTACACGTTGTAGGATTTAGGAGGTGTTGAGATAAGTTGAGGAGGTGTCATATAGGGTGTTCAAATACTAATTAAAAGGACTAAATATAAACTAATTGTAAACTAATTACAGAAGGCAGATGAATTTATTAAACCTAATTAATCCATGGCATCACATTGTCAAATCATGGACTATTTAGGTTTAATAGATTTGTCTTGCAAATTAGTCTTAATCTAGTTTTATATTTAGTCTATCTTTATAACACTTTAACATCCGATGTGACAAAGAATGTAAACTTTAGAAATGGGTAACCAAACACTCCTTGGAGAGTGATACTGAACCCCAATATTTTGTAGGCTTCACTTTTACGCTGGCCTTAGTGCTCAGCATTTTCGATCTTTTAGCCCATAAAAATTTGGCTTAACAGAAAAACTGAAAGAAGCCCACATTAGCGAGTAATCACTTCTCCTAGCGGGCCTCTCGAGCCCAGGAGAAAATGGCAATTAGGCCGAGCGCCAGACCCTGCCCTGCTCCCGAGTCCCGCCCAAGCCGCCGAGGCTGCGACATTCGACCGTGAGGCGGACGACGCCACGGCGGACTCCACGACCGTGAGCGCCGCCGCCCCCGAGCGCTGCGCCCGAGCCACTAGAGCGCAGGCACCCCCGCCGGCCGCTGCCCCGCCTGGGCTTGGCCGTAGTCGCCGTCGTCGAGCATCTGCGGCACCCCCATTTCGGCCGCGTGGCCGAGCCGCTGAGGTGACGACCGAGCAGGCTGCGTGCCACCGGAGACGGTCGCCGGTGCACCAAGCTACAGAGCAGAGAGCCAGCGCCCCTGGAACGGTGAGTGTTCTTTTGAAGCTCTGAGCTCTCCCAAATTTTATATCCTAGGGTTTGGACAGGACTGTAAATTTGGGCTTAAGAATTGCCTATATGTGGCATGTGTTAATTTATAGTCAAGTATACCAAAGTTTTTATTGGATTTTAGCATATTGCATATAAATTTTTTAACTAGGACTGCCTTTGTTTCAAATCTTGGCTCCGCCACTGCTGAAAGGCAATCTCTACGTTTTGATCCAGGATCGATTTTTCTGGAAACCACGAAATGGCTCAGGCCAAAAGGCTGAATCTGAGAATGCAGAAAGAGATTAAGCTTCTACTGGATGATCCACCCCATGGGGTTTCTCTTAATCTTTCTGAAGATGAAAATGTCTTATTATCAATATCAAGTATTGAAGCCAGTATGTCCTTTATATTCTACTATTTTTTATTTATTTTTAATCATCTCTAAATTTACACTGCAACTTTGTATGCTGATCCCTACTCTTTAAATCAAGGAATTGAGGGTCCTGAGGAAACGGTTTATGCTAATGGAGTTTTCATTCTGAAGATACAAATTCCTGAAAGGTGCATCTTTTTTAGACATCAAAACCAAACTCCTATGCCTGACTGAAAAACCTGAAGAGAACCTCATCTGTATCCCCCTATAATATCATTTCTGATATTCAAACTTTTGTTGAGATGCAGGTATCCTTTTCAGCCACCCAATGTGACTTTTGTTACTCCCATTTATCATCCCAATATTGACAATGGAGGGCGCATTTGCCTTGATATTCTGAATTTACCCCCAAAGGTAATCCATAGGAATTTCACACATGCTCAATGATAGCTTAGAAATCTCAGAGATTCATATTCAGTTGAAATTTCAGAAACTCTTATCCGTAACCACAGCAGTCTTTGTCATTGATGATGATGTTGTTGCACAGGGAGCCTGGCAACCATCACTCAATATTGCTACTGTTTTGACAAGTATTGGCTTGCTGCTAAGTGATCCAAACCCGGATGATGGGTTGATGGCTGAAATAGTAAGAACATTTCAATGACAGTTGCAGTATGATAGTAGTATGCTGATACATAATGCACTTAAGCTCATCATCCAATTATGTTTTTTTTTCTGATACAGAGTCGTGAATACAAATACAACAAACAAGTTTTTGACATAAATGCTCGGTTATGGACAGAGAAGTATGCTAGTCCTGCTGCTGTTGGTGCTAGCGGTTGGGGTTCTGTAGATGCTGGTGTCCTGGTAGACAAGCATTGAAGTTTCATTTTGCTAACTTTGTGTTCCAACATTATAGTATAACTCTTGATATTTTGTTGATGGTTTGTTTGTTCTTTCTGAAATTTTAGGCACAGAATACACGAATGGAGGGCACAGATAGCCTGGGATCATTGCCAAATACTTCTCAAAAAGTTTGTGAAGGGAGTCAAAGGAAGATGCGGTTAATGGGACAAAAGTTATCACTAAAGTCTGAAATATCTGAAGAGAGTATGAAAACTGTCAAGCAAGATCCAGTTGCTATCCACCACTTACCATCAATGGAAGGATCCACCTATCCTAATGCTAGTTTTTCTGATGCCTCAGGTAGACAGGATGATACATCAGAGAACATGTCTGCCAGTACTGCTTGTGGAGTGGTTTCAAAGAAAGGTCACCAAGGCAATAAAAAGGATTTGCGGTTACCTGGCCAGAGTCTTTCTGTTACCTCAGAAGCCCCTTGCAAAAGCAGTGATGGCAGTGATATGTTACCTAATCATCTTCCAACATATGCATCTGGTGCTAAAGATCACGCCATGCAATCTTCTGATGGCATTTTAGAGAATAGTTCGGCAAGGAGAATTGGTGGATCATCAGCTAGTACCTATACAGCACCAGAAGGAAACCGAAGGAATGTCAGGGCACTGAAGTTGTCACTGAAATCAGTGAAGCCTGAAAAGAAAAATGATGATCAAAATGAAAATATGGCTCCAAACCATCTGTCTTCACAGTCAGGATTCAGCAATTTGCAGAAACGACCCTTAGATGCTGTTTCAAGGAAAAAGTTCAGCGGAGGTCCTGCACTTGTTCAACAGAATCCTAACACTAACATGATATCAAATGAAGAGTGCAATCAAGGTCTAAAGATGCAACGTAGGAGGCTGTCACTGAAATCTGAGCTGCCTAGAGTGGACAAGAAACTCAATGAACTGCCATTATCAGCACCAATCCCCAAAGGTGAGCCCATGGCACCCAATGAACTCTCATTGTCGGCACCAGCAGTCCTTAAAATTCAATCCAAGGATCTTGGCTTCGCTGGTGGACAGAAATACTCCAGCTCAGACAACTCTTCCGTCCAAGAAAACACAGCTGCCATCGAGAAGGTTGTCGTTTCAGATAGTGAAGACAGCGCAGATGAACGTGAGAGGCCCCCAAGATCAAGGCTATCATTGATGCGGAGACGATTGGCTGGAAAGTTTTGAACCTAGTGCAGAACTATTTCTGTGCTGTGTTGTATATTTTGGAAGACGAGTATTCGAATTTGCTCAAGTAAAGTAGTAAACTATGCCTGTGTTTGTGGTAGATCATGCCCTATCTATATGTATGTTATATGTGTTAGAGAACTCTGTCGCCCTTCAACGTGGTGGAGGGTGATGCTCTGTTGTGATGGCATTCCTCGTGCTTGTAACAAAATTTGGAGAACTAGAATTTAGCCTATGCAATTCAGTTTTAGCAGCTGTGTATATATCTATAATCTATAATGCTACCGGCCAGTATCGGTGGTTCTATTTTTTTTGTATTATTCAGATGTCTCCGAAGGGCATGCACAGTATACGAATGATTAGATGAATGCTTGAAGAGAGAAATAAATGGATTGGCTTGCACAAGTTGACAAGAGCCTCCGCAACAAAGACTCGGAAAGCAAGTACCAGTAACTGGCGCTCGGCTAGTAGTAGTACATGGCCGAATAGACGGCGGTTCTACGCCATTCTCACTGCGCCTCTCTCCGGTCCTCCGCCGCCCCGGCCCCGCGTTGGCCACAGTACCAGACCCAACGCAGCGGTGACCCTTCGTGTTGATCGCGACTTCGCCGTCGAACTGGTATTCCCCGTGGTACGAACTGGTACGGGCCGACAACTTCGCTCTCCTCCTGTAAGCAAGTCTGCAGTCTCCGCGCCAAAACTGCCCTGACGACTATCCAATTTGTCACTTGCAGTTGCAGCCCTCCGCAACTCCATCCATCCAAATTTGCAGATTGCAGTTCGGCACAGTTGCACAGACGCACGGGCGCAGTAGTACACTCTATAGCCATGGGCATGGCAGCGATGTGGTCCCTGTGCCTGCTTGTGTGCTTCCAGTTCGGTGCGGCACGCTCGGAGTCGCGGGTACTTCAGAACCTCGACACCGGCGGCGGCGGCGGCGGCGCCGAGAACGGTAAGGCGGCCTCTCACCCCCTCCTCCCAGTTCTGAGTTCTTGAATGACTCTGCGTTTCCACGCCGTGCCCGTACGCTGACGCCTGACGGTTCCCCTTGCAGCTCGCGCGCCGCCGGCGGGGGCTGCCCGTGCCCTCTCGACCCCTTCCATCGCGCACGACGGCCGCCTCGTCGCCTGCTCCGGGAAGGACCTCCTCGGATTCGAACCCAACGGGTCCTTCGCCTGGATCGTTCCCCTCGGCCACATGTGCAACGACAGCATCAGCCCTGTATTCGAGGGAGAGCAGGTAACTAACCCATCATTACATTACAAATGCACTCCTAGTAAATATGAAATGCAAATCCGTATCTAAAATCTTCTCCTTCATTTTAATTTACTGAGGAAACATGAGCCGATGAGCGTGCTATCTGATGGTCAGGACTGTTGGCTGTTCAAATTAATTGTGTGAGTTGTGCAGGTGTATCTGGTGGCAGAGGACAAGGTCATAAAGGTCACGCCACCACGGAGCGTGCACACTGCCGACCCAGCATTGGAGGTTTTCTTCACCCACAACACGACGTCCGAGGAGATCATTGGCCTGGCCATCAGTGGCACCTACTCGTCTCTCTTCCTCACCATCAGAAACCGGGGGCTCTTCGCCTTCTCGCTCCGAGGCGACCTCCAATGGAGCGTTGGGCCTGCGCTTAATCTGTTCAATTACCGTCTTGGCTGCAAGAGAAACGTCTCATGCTGCTATTTCGATTCAGCTCCTGTTCTTGATCAGTGCGAGGGGGCACTTTATGTAAGGCCCATCATCCCAGTGCATATCATTCTAGTTTACACTTGCCATTGTTTTCTCCACTTTCTGTACTAGCTAGCTCATTGTGCACCAACCATGTTCTTACAGATATCCAACACTGAAGGCCAGCTCTATTCCCTGTACATTGATAGCCGTGGGATCAGATGGATCCAAGACTTGAGCTCACATGGCAAAGTGATGACAGTTGCACCGGGAAACAGTGGGCGCCTATACATTGTCTTTCCACGGAAGTCTATCGTGGTGGGGATTGATGTTTCGACAGGAAACATTTCTTGGACGCGGAATATTGGTCCAATCAGTAATGAGAAAAACTTACCAACTGTCGATTCCAACGGTAAAGAAGTATCTTAATCATTATAAACCGGGCCATATTCATGTTCTAATTATTTCCACTGAATTCACTGTGTCAATGGTATTTTTGTGTTCCACTGTTCTTGTAGAAGAATTAGTTTAGTTGCTTATCCATTCTTCTTGTTTGCTATATATAAAGTCATCAATTTGCTATCTCTGACCACACCTATATATATGTACTAAGTTGCTATATGCTGTCCTTTTCTATTTGCGTTTGCTGTATACTTCAGTGATGGTAATATTTTCAATTTGTGTAACAGGTTGGATGTCAATTGGTTCGCTAGATGGGACCCTCTACTCTATTTCTCCTGATGGTGACATAAGAAAGTTTCTCGGAAAAACAGCAAATGATTCAGTGATCCATGTAGGTCCAGTCCTTGATTGCTCAGGATTTTCCATGTATGTTGCTAAGACCATGGTACAAGGAAAATTAATCCAGACAACTGGTGATTATACCTATGTATCGGCGATGAAGCCATCATTCATTTTGTTCACGTTGTTGGCTCCGGCAACTGGAACTATTTACTGGACTGGAGAGTATCCTGGTTTGTTCTTTTTATGCTTATCTAAGTCATTTTGAAATGGCAATGCTGTTCTTTTTGTTGAAAGTTATATTGAATATCACATGAGATATTGATTGTCTTCCAGGGGAATTATCAAATTTGCTGTCCAGTAGTGATCTAAATGACTTTACCATAGATGAGACTGTTGTTCTAACTCTTCTATCTGCAGCAAGTAAGTCCTTGTATATGTAGTTCTGGAATTACATGTCTTAAGTTAATTGACAATACAATATTCCAAATCAACTAATCTGCAATGACTTCGTCTCCTGAAATTTCTAGAGACAGGGATCAGCAACACCACACAGTGCTATACAAGAAGTATGTTTATCTTAAGCCTCACATTTCTTTGTCTGTCACAATATGGTCCTGACTTCCTTGTGTTGCTAGGGCAAAATATTGCTTGGACATGCAGGCAAGCCAAAGCCAAGTTCGTACAGGCTGATCCAGGTGAAGTTCAACCGCTTCCTCTTCTGTTTTTGTGTCAAAATTACGCCATTACTGACTGAATAACTTCTGTCAATCAGGAGAACCTAGCTATGTTCTATTGTTGATCTTCCTAATTGTGGTAATCGTAATACAAGCTGTAGCCATTTTGTTTTGCTGCATCTTTTGGACGAAGAAAAGGCTCCGAGACAATGGATTGCAGAAGTTCCTGGAGAAGAGGGTATGCACACTGGAACCGGTGTTTATCCTCAAATTTCATGTTGTTCAGACTTCATAGCTTCTCCTAGGCTTCACCTCCATCTCTTGAAAACGCAGCGCTCACTTCTCAGCCAGAGGAGGATCTTAGGACAAAAGATCTTGGAGCTCGAGCATAAGGCAGCTGAAGATGCCTCGTCAAATGAAGCTTTGGGACAACTGGGTGAAATGGTGAAAGCCAAGGAAGGTGTGGAGAAAAAGCTGTACGGATCATACAGCCTTGGCAGGGACGAGTCTAGCTTGGGGCAGCAAGGCTCCTCCTTGCCACTCTACCATGGCACGTACAGGAGTCATTCGTTCCACAGCTCCCAGAAAGAGAGCATTACGATCTTCAACATGATCAGTGATACCAGTAGCTGCTCTGATGATAGCGAGAGTTGCAGTGGTACGAGCTCTGAAGACATGGAACTGGATGTGAGGTCTAGGTCAGCAGAAGAAGTTGGGCCTTCCAACACTGCAAATGTTGAGGAGGAAGTTCTACATGAACTAGAAAAACAGCACCAGCATTGCAGTGCCTCATAACCCTTGTTGCTGGAAGGATCAGAGCTAGAATTGATTGCAATTCGTAGCATGTCTGGAAGGACAAATACATAGTGTTGTTGCAGACATTGGGAGTTACGTATAGTTTCAAATATTGGCACAACATAGTTAATATGATATATATATATATATATATATATATACACACACACACACACACACACACACACATATATATATATATATATATATATATATATATATATGTTCACAAGAAGCACATGGTTATCGTAAAGCAGCAGCTTGCAAGCCCTTAGAAGTTCATAATATATATAAGCTATGCGGTCTGCTACTACCCCCAACATAAAATTCAACTTTTACATGGAGAAAAAGGAACTTGCACATGGAACAATTGAAATCATTTTTTTTAACTTTCCCTTCAATTTATTAACTGGGTCACTTCTGTGTACAGGAATGATGCTTGAAAATGTTTATGATCTCCACTTGGACAACCTTCAGAAATGACAAGAATGGGCACTGCGCACATAGAAAAGACCAATTCCCTAAGCTGCACAAAATTATTGCTGCCTTTCTGGTTTCAATAGCAGTAAGATGGAAAAAAAAGCTTAAGCAGGAGAGAAGAAAAGTAAAACTGTGCCTCAAATTAATTTAAAAATCAGCTCATGTGCATTTTAAAAAATGTTTACAATTTCAACAACTCAATATGGATTAAAAAAACTAAGAAAATACATTAGGATGAATTTCGACTAAACTCCAATCAATATGAACATCTCTGTCCGCTGTAGGCAGTCTCTCCTGTGCATCTTAAATGTTTCGATGGCTTGATATTTGCCGTGCAAATCCTGGCTGTAAGGAAGTGAAATGCAACGAGAGGGGTCAATAAAAACTTATACAACCACCTTTCTTCAATGAAGCGAGAACCTTGTGTAAGTATAGTACCTGAAGCAGCTTGGAAGAACCTTTCTTCGGTGTCTCTGTTGCTACATGGCTTCGAGTCTTTCTTCCATTGGCAGCAAGAACTGAAGGGCTGTTGCCTCCGATGTCCCAGAATGTACGCTTCTTTGCGGTTGGTGCTGGTGATGTAAACCGGTGGCTGGGGCTTTTCAGCTCGCCTGCAGCTGATGCATCTCTCTGCGCTTTGCGCAGGCTCGCCCTCGTGACAACTCTTCTTTCACTTGTTGCCTCTTCACAGTTGTTAGGAGCCTTCTTGTTGATCAAGTCACGGATGAACTCGTCCTTCTTCTTTAGCTGGAGTATGTGCTCCTTTTTCATCTTCTCCATCTCGGTCTCCAATGTCTTCACTTTCCTCTGCAGCTCCCTGACCTGCGCGTTGTCGGTTGTAGGCCTCTTGGAATCTAGTGTGTTGAAGTAGTTCCCAGCCAAGATAGATCGTCTGGTCTTTCTTTGAGTTGAGCCTGGAGTTGAAACGTGAGGCAAGGGAGAAGGAGGATGTTGTGGCGTGGTTTTTGAAGCAAGTAACTGAGCCTCGACAATCAGTAATTTCTGTTGTTGCTTCGCCAACTGCTCCCTCAGCACACAGTTTTCCTTCTGAAGATCCAGTACAAGCATAGTTCCAGAATCTGGTTGATCCAGAACCTCCTCATTCACAGTGGTTTGGGTCTGCAAAACAATAAGAATATTCCACTATCATGAGTTTTACCTGGTACAGTGTGCAATGTTTTATTCACAAATTAACGGTATCAAACCTTTGTTTTTATCTCCTTGGCACGATCAGCCCAATGAAGTGTGTTCTGTGTCTCACCAAAGGAAAGATCAGAGGGGCTAATGTTGGCAATCATGACGGTGTTGCAGGGTCCTCCGAGTGAGTCCTTCAGGAGTTGGGTTAGCTTGGAATTGCGATATGGTATGTGCTTCTTACCCTCCACAAGGGCATTGATGCAACTGCTGAGCGCAAGAAGAGAGCGGTTGATGTTTGCTCCTTCGATCGACCTCAGTGTGCGTTGATCTGTTGCTAGAGCTCTTTCAGATCCAGCAAGATCAATGAGAGAGAGTTTTCCGACTCGTTTTCTTACTCCATCCAAGGATATATATTCTACGACAACCTGTAAATTTCCAAAGGTGGTTACTGGTTTTAGTTTGGAAGTTATTCCTCATAGGTCAAGTATGTGTATTTTGATTTTACCTGCAGTACCGCATGAGAACGCGATGAGGTCTCGTTTACTCGAGTCGGTTCAGTTGTTCGATTCTTGTTGCCTTTCTGAAGTAATTCCATAACCTGGAAAACAAGCATATATAATCAACTAAGAAGGTTCCTCTCATTTTTTGCTTGAAAGCCACTGCAAGCTAATAATGCCCAAGAAACAACTCATACCTCGTCTGTGGAGTATACACTTCTTTGGGTAAGACCAGCAGCAACAGTTCCCTGAAATGCCACAAGCATTTCTTTTGTTAGAATAGCATTATTAAGGAGGCTTATCAAAACATGTGGAGAAAATGTACAAAAAGGGCACGTGTTCAGAACTGATGCATTTGTCTACTCGATCCACTGATAATAATTACATTTAGTACATACAGTACAGACCATTATCTGAACCGAGGATTTTCTACAACAGGGTTAACCTTTTACCATATCTAGTACTTACAACTAGCTACTATCTAGGAATCACAATAGTAATTAAATTCACTGAACAAAACTTGCTTTCAATAGTTATAACATGGTCAAGCATTGCAGTTCATACCTGCTTATCTTCTCTCAGGCTAAGGGGGCTACCAGGACACAGCAAATCCCTCACTGTCTCATTGTATATCTCGAGGTATGACAGCTTAATTGAGTGTTTCCTCCTCTGCGTCACCTTGGAGAACAGATCATTTATAGCTAGCACCATTACGCCGGGGTTTTCCATTGTCCCAAGCATGGTATAGGTCTTGCCAGCCCCTGTAGCTCCATAGCAGAACACTGTCCCATTCCTACCTTGCAGAACACCCTCCACAAGGTCTGCTGTTCTGCAGGACAAGAAATGGAGAAATCAATTATGGGAAGATAATCTAGTGTATGATCTCATAAACTTGTACAGTTTCATTTTCATCAGTAAATTTCATCTGTCATCATAAGATAACTAAGGAAACGATAATATGGAAATTGGATGCTACATTTGAATGAATTTTTTCCCCTGAATTTTTGACATCAAGTAAGCAAACAATAGTATAAATCTGTCATGAAGTAGGACATGAGTTTTTTTTCCATGGAGTTTTCTTCATCAGGTAAGCAAAACACTAGTACTATAGTTTCCATGACACGGAAATCCATCATAATCTTATCAACTTGTGTGCATCTAGTCTGAATTTTGATTGTTATCTTTCATAGCAGATTGTGCTTGTTATCTTCACAATTCACATATAAGAAAAATAGTACTACTAGTCTGAATTTTTTGTCTTATCCGTATCGAGACGAGTAGGCAATACTATGGAATGTGTGCATCTAGTCGAAAATTGGGTGCTCCCTTTGCATGTAATGTAATGTAAGCGTAGGATGTCTGTGCTCTTACGAGGTGCTGTAGACTTCTGCCTGCGTCGTCGAATCAGGGAAAACCGCGTCGAAGCAGAAATGGGAATCGCGCAGACGCTTCAGCCGGAGGTAGTCGTTCTCTGAGGCGAACTCCACGAGAAACACCTCCTTCTTGTTGACGATCTTGACGCAACTCCTCGACCCGGCCTCCTTCTCCTTCCTCGACATCGGGCGTTGCCTCACGAAGACGAGGATCCGGCTCTCCGCCGCCTCCCCGGCGGCCTTCAGCTTTTCGCCCACAACACCTCCCACTCCCAGAGAGAGTTTCCTCGCCGGTGGCACCGGAAGCACTGGGAGCGACGGGACAGCCTTCTTGTTCTTGATGGGGCAGGACATGGCGTTGAGCACGACAAGGTGGCTGTCATTGGACGGCGCTCGCGCCTGCGGAGGCGCCACGTTCTCCCTCAGCACCGCGGCCTCGGGGACCCGAGCGAAGGAGTCGTAACGGCGCTTGGCCACCCTGCCGCCGCCGTCCTCCTCCTCCTTCTCGGCGTTCTCGTCGTTGGCCACCTCGGCTGCGTTGAGGCACCGGATGCTGCGGCGGAGCAGCTGTTCCTGCTTCTGCTGCTCGTAGTCCTGGGTGAGCGCGCGCAGCTTCTCCTTGAGCCCATGGTGGTGGTGGTGGCTCTTGCTCGCGCCGTGCCTTGGAGCCGGCGCCGCCGACGCCGAGCCCCACGGCAGCGCGCCCGCGCCGTCGCCGCGGGCAGCGGAGACCCGCGACCGTGTCACGACCGGCATCTGATCTCCTCCCTCCTCACACCAGATCTGAACGTCGCAAGCCGCTGCTCCGCCTCAGCATCGAACCGCACACCCTTCCTCGAGACTGAAGATCCAAGAAACGAACTTTCTGGGAAAATCCTCCTCGAATCCCAGACAAAGATGCTCGAACCAGCGCACCGAATTGACGATCAAGTTCCTCAACGCTGAGGAGCAAAATAGACCCCCGAATTTCGCCAAATTTTGGGGCTCGATGGGGTTTCTGGGGCTCTTGATCTGGGGCTGGGAGGGAGTCAGTCAGTCAGGGAGAGGCTTTCGTCTCTCTTGAAAAGCGCGAGCGGTGATAGTTGGGTAGCTGGAGATCTAGAGGAAGGCTCCAGGGCCGTCGGATCAGTACTCCGAGGGGACGGGACGGACGGCGGGTTTGAAATCCAAGGGAGGGATCGGGGCACCAACGGTCGGCTCCGTAGCTCTGCTTTCATTCCCCTGGACGGCTGGACCTGGTCCTGCCCAGGCTGCAACGGTCGACAAGTGCTCGCTGGCAAGTGGGGCCCGCAGGATAGGGGCCCATGGTGAGCTCACGGTGGTGGCGAATCTAGGATTTTGTGTAAAGGTATACCTTGAAAAAAATTTCATATACAATTCGGTAAATTTATTTAAAAAATTCAGTAATTATTATAAAATTAACAACATGATTCGGTATATATGTACTAACTAACACAATGAGGCTTAAATTTATAGATTAAGTTCAAACCATTCACTAAATATAGTATGAAAAAGTTCAAAGCCATATCGATGATTGAAATAAAGGCATAAAAGAGAACTGGATACTTACAATGTTATTTTCTAACTATTTAATTTGACGCTTCCGAAGATAAAAAATGTCACTTCAAAGAAAATATCTCACTCAATAAAAATAACTAGACAATCATCCAAAAAACTATAAACAATTAGAAGTAGCTGACACTACATTCTTCTTTGCGATTATGGATCACTCGCATATACGATTAAATAAATTGCGCTGGCACGTTGAACTCTCATATGCAATTATGGATCACTCACATGATGTGCGTAGCAATTAGCAATTAAATTAAACTATACATGATTTTTTTTAAAAGAAAGACGATGAGCAAAGATTGAACCTGACCTCGATTCCGATCACAGATTGCACGTAAGCCTCCGCCGCCGCTGCCGATGCGTCTGGCCGAGTGGTCGTATGCCCGTGTGGGAGTTGGCGTGGTGTGGTTGTAGGAAACTAGGAACGAAGACGTCTGGATGCTTGTGTACTGTGTACTTATGCTCCGTATTGGTGATTTTCAATGGACAGGCTTAGTGCCCGGACGTCCGGCGCTAAAATGCGTCCAGACGCATCTCAGAAAACAACAACAGAATAAAAAAAACACCGTCAGACATGTGTGCATGCGTCCCACCTCCATCCCACCACGGCGCTGCCATCTCAGGCACCCTCCCTCTGCAAGCCCCCCACTATGCCCCCTTCTGGAAGCCCCTGTCGTGCCATGTAGCGCCACACCTCGTTTCGCTATGCTTGCTGGGCCCACAACACCGGAACGACAGAAAGGGAAGAGCGTACAACACCTTCGATTCAGAACGATCCGGTCACGACACCGTATGGATGCCCTGCCGGTTTTAGGAGAGACGATGCAATAGAAGTTGAGGAAGAGAGATGCAATAACCGATCTACTTTTGAAACATTCAAATAGAATGATTGCAACATATGTTTGAATGCAGTTGAAACACTTGAAACATGCTTCTGAAACACTTGAGAAAAAACACCTAAAACACACTTGAAAACCATTGCATCCATACGCAACACCCAAAAACACATGAAACACCTAAAAAAGCACTCGAAACATACTCTTATAACATGCGCACCATCCTCGATTCACTTTTGCAACATTCATATGATTCAACTGCAACATACCTTCAGAGCGTTTGAAACAATTGAAACATATAATTACAACATAGGAGGAGAGATGACGCTTGGCACGGGAAGCGCCATGGTCGCCAGATCTAGAGTCTCCTGAAGGGGAGGATGCCGACGCCTGGCAGGGGGAGCATCATGGCCGCTAGATCTGGGGGCTCCTGAAGGGGGAGGACGCTGGTGTTGGAGGAGGGACGCTGCCGGGGTGAGGGAGGACGTCGAGGTGGGAGCTGGGATGTGGGGAGGAGGATGTTGGGGTGGGTGAACGAGTCACCGAGGGCAGTGTCGTTGCGCCCCTTCTGGAGGCGTCCGAAGGATGCGGGCTACTGCCGTTGTAGGTGGGCAGAGGAAAAAATGGAGACACGCCGCCGCCGAGGTGGCTGTTGGTGAGCTCTGGCCGGTGGAGGGCGGGAGAGACCAGCAGGAGGAGGAGCAACAGGCGGCGGGCGGAGGCATCGCAAGCGATGTGTGGGATGAAGGGAGCGAGCGGAACATGTAGATGGGGATTTTTTTTCTTTCTTATTAGTTGTGCGTCCGAACTGCTGAGATAGGGATGGTCGTCCTTATCTAATCTTGCGGGTTGCAGGTTGCGGGCTGTGGGTTGGGTCCGTCCGAGCGGACGGACGCCCGCTATGAAGTATTACCGTTTTTCAATCTGACGTATGCTGTCGAGGAGTAACCGTCAGAAGATGAACTGCCCTCGAGAGATCCTCGATCCAGCGGTAGTCCGTATCGGTGGCGGCGTGGCGCAATAGTCGATACTGTTAAGTTTTCTCGTTCTAGCGGTAAGGATCTCTCTCTTGACACAATCAATGTAAGTAAAATAAGAACACAGTAGACAATGTTATGGTGGAGCTCTTCTCTTTATTATTTCTGATATCATATTACAATGGGTGCTCTTCCATATATATAGTCTAAGTAAATACTCCATATACGGTATGGGAGATATAATTTGGTAAGAGTCCATATCCTTCTAGGAATAGGAAACCTGAACTTGCTTAAACTAGTTTAGACTTTTCCTAAAGTGTTAGTTTCCTAACACTCCCCTTGGACGAATACCACGACATATATGCTTTATCCAAAAATCCAATGGGAAAAAAGAATAGAACATATACACCGTACTTATGTTGCACACATTGCCTCATTAAAAACCTTTAAATGAGAAACCTTTAGATCAAAGAAAAACTGATAAAGGAAAAGAGTACAATGTTTAAATAATCTGCTAGACTATTAATTATTTTGCTAGAATAAATTATTTTGTCTTCTAGACATAAACAGATAGTATAATTTCAATTAGATGTCCTCCTCAAGCTTTGTACTTATCGGAGGCGTCTCATACCAATACCACGTACACACTTTTCAAAAGGAGTTGTAGGCAAAGACTTAGTGAACATATCTGCTAGATTGTCACATGATTTGGTAAGAGTCACTGAAATTTCTTCTTTCTTTTGCAATTCATGCGTGAAAAAAAATTTAGGTGAAATATGCTTCGTGATATTCGACTTCACATATCCTGTTTGTATTTGCGCAACACAAGCTGCATTATCTTCAAAGATAATAGTTGGGGAATTAATGGTATTTATACCACACGTATTTTGCACATGTTGTGTGATGCGTCTAAGCCAAGTGCATTCCTTAGCTGCTTCAAATAATGCAATAATTTCTGAGTGATTCATTGAGGTTGCCACCATTGTCTGTTTTGTCGATTTCCAGGAAATCGCAGTACCACCACATAAAAATACATATCCAGTCTGAGATATTGCATTATGTGGATCAGACATATACCCTGCATCAGCATAACCCACTAGACTTAATTCTTGATTTTTCTGGAAAAATAATCCAAGATCTTCAGTACCTCTCAGGTATCTTAGAATATGTTTAACGCCCTTCCAGTGACGTAGAGTAGGAGCTGAGCTGAACCTTGCTAGGAGATTAACAGCAAAAGAAATATCAGGCCTAGTACCAAATGGTAGATACATTAAGGCTCCAATGGCACTCAAATACGGATATTCAGATCCTAATATTTTTTCGTTTTCTTCTTTTGGTCTAAAAATATCTTTTTCAACATCTAATGATCTTCCGGCCATAGGTGTCTTAAGTGGGTATGCGTCTTTCATATTAAACTTGTTTAATACCTTCGTGGTATAAGCTGACTGATATACAAGTATCCCTTCATGGGTATGCTCAATCTGCAAGCCTAAGCAATACTTAGTCTTACCTAAATCTTTCATTTCAAATTCAGATTTTAGATAAGAACTAGCTTCCTCAATATCCTTTATGGTTCCAATGATATTCAGATCATCTACATAAACAGAGATTATACAGAATCCCTTATTTGATTTTCTAATAAACACACAAGGACAATCTTCATTATTCATAAATCCCTTCTTCATGAGGTATTCACTAAGCCAGTTGTACCACATCCTACCGGATTGTTTAAGGCCATACAACGACCTTTTCAATTTTATACTATACATGTTGCGTTTTTCTTCTTTAGGGACTTTAATTCCTTCAGGGACTTTCATATAGATTTCAGTATCCAATGACCCATAAAATATGCGGTCACGACATCCATCAATTTCATCTGCAAATTCATATTTGCTGCCAATGAGATTAAATACCGGAATATTATTCCATCCATAACAGGAGAGTAAGTTTCATCGAAATTGATGTCGGGTCTCTGCGTAAACCCTTGTGCTACTAATCTCGCTTTATATTGTACCACCATATTGTTTTCATCTCTTTTCCGGACAAAAACCCATTTATGACCTACTGGGTATACTCCTTCAGGTGTGCGGCCTACAGGACCAAACACATTTCTTTTATTAAGCGAGATTAATTCTGATTTGATTGCCTCTTTCCAATTTGACCAATCAGAATGCTTCTTGCATTCTAATATAGATTTTGGCTCTGGATCCAGATCAATATGGCAATCTTTTCAGCAAAATAAATGTCGACATTAGTAGTCTTTCTATCATAAGTTACTCCTGTTTCAACATAATTAGTTGAGATCTCTTCTATTCTTTCAATTTCATCCAGATCTACGCTATTTCCCGGTGCGTTTAGATCAGGAATTTCCGGTCTGCCCATGTGAGTATTAGTTGTGCGCACATTCTCACAGGGTGCAAGTTCTACAGGAAGTCTCACTTCAGGTGTATCCACATCACGTGGTGCTCTAACTGGAGCTCCTTCACCTTCTATAGGGTTCTTTGATTTATTCTTTAGCTCATGTTTATTTCTCTTGAGGCGTCCCCCAGAGATATTTGTAGGAGCTTTAATATTTGATTCATTCAAAATTGATGCAGCCGGGCTCCCCCTCTTCCTAGGATTAGAGGTAGAAGATTTCAATTGAAATACTTTTGACGTATCCTCTTCAAAAGGAATATCAATTCTTTCCGGTGCATTTACTGCTGGTATATGTGATTTCATAATTCCCTTTGTGTTGGTGAAGGCTTCTGGCAGCTGATTAGTAATTCTTTGCAAATCTATTATATTTTGAACTTCTTGTTCAGTCTTTCTAGTGCGGATATCCATTGCATGAATTCCAGTGGCTTCCCAATTTATTTCTCGGCATTCGTCCCTAGAGAGGTATTTTCCTCCCCCTAATGCCGGGAAATGATCTTCATTAAAAATACTATCAGCGAAGCGAGCCTTATGTAAGTCCCCAGTCCTAGGCTCTAAGTACTTTATAATTGATGGGCTTTCGAACCGAACATAAACTCCAAGTTTTCGTTGGGCACCCATTGTAGTACGCTGAGGTGGTGGTATTGGAATGTATACAACACATCCAAATTTACGCAAATGGAAAATATTAGGTTCTTTGCATTGCACTATTTGGAGAGGAGAAAATTCATTGTAAGAAGATGGTCTTAGTTGTATGAGTGAAGTTGCGTGCAACACTACGTGCCCCCAACAAGTGGTCGGCAGCATGCAATTTTGTAGTAATGGTCGTGCAATTAACTTGATCCTCTTAATTAATGACTCTGCTAGGCCATTTTGGGTATGCACGTGTGCTACTGAATGTTCCAATTTAATGCCCATTGCCATACAATAATCATTGAACACCTTCGAGGTAAATTCTCCAGCATTATCCATTCTAATGGATTTAATTCGTTCATTTGGAAATTTTGATTTCAATTGAATTATTTGTGACATCAGCCGTGCAAAAGCATGATTTCTAGTAGATAATAGGCATACATGACTCCATCTACTAGATGCATCGATCAATACCATGAAGTACCGAAATGGCCCTGACAGAGGCGTAATCGGTCCACATATATCACCCTGGATTCTGTCCAAGAATGAAGGTAATTCTGCTCAAATTTTTAAAATTGAGGGTCTAGTTATAAGTTTCCCCTTTGCGCATGATAGGCAAAGAAAATCTTCTTGATTTGGGAATTCTGTAGTCTTCAGGTTATGGCCATTAGCATTTTTAACTATATTTTGCATCATACGAAGTCCAGGATGTCCTAGTCTATCATGCCAAGTTTTGTATGCTTCTTGGTTCTTAAAGATAGTTTTCATCGCAACATAACCCTTAATAGGTTGTATGAATGTGTAGTACAGGCTATCTTTTATGGAGGGAAAGCTTTCAACAACAATCTTTTCATCTCTGTACAATTTTGTCATGATAAGGCGTTCTGCACCATTATCTGCATTGGTTTCTACATGAAAATTATTTGCACGTATGTCATGGAAGCTTAACAAAGTTCTAGTTGATTCAGGGTAAAGTAACGCTTCTTGGATTACTAATTTGGTTCCATTAGGGAGTATTATTGTGGCCCTTCCAGTGCCAACAATATGCTTACTCTGCCAGCAATAGTTGTTACATCTCCTTCATTATTTCTAAGAGTCTGGAAGTAACAAATATCCCATAATATAGTGTTTGTGGTACCGCTATCTACTAGACACATTTCCTCTTCCATAGCCATTGTACTACATTATTCAAAAGAATAAAATTACTCCAGGAATATTTAAGCAGATAAAAGCTTAAAGACATAATATAACTAATCTGAGAATATTATATATTGATATATTAAGGTCTACATGACACTTTCTCAAAATAACCAAAGCTCTATATGAGCTGACACCATGGACCACACATACTTGCAGGTATTTAAAACTACTCTTAATGCCAACCTAATTTAAACTTAATACTAATAGATAGCTAGGAACAATTTAGAAGACTAGATAGAGTCCCCATGCACATCATCCATTGTGTCTTCTCCCAGAAGGTCATCATCTTCAAAATTGTCAAGATCAAGATCTCCATGTTCAGATGTTTTGTCAATATCCATGCCATCTTGTTGTTCTTTTGATGCCGCTTCATACTTGGGAGCTTCCTAATCCCTTGTAGCCTTGGAACATTCACCCACTTCTCGTGTTGACTTCTTTCCTTCAACATAGTGGGTTTCATGCATGGACTTCTTCTGATTCTTTAGCTCTTGATACAAATTCACTATATGCTTAGGTGTGCGACATACGCGTGACCAGTGGCCTCGCAGCCCACACTTATAGCATTCCTAGTCTTGTTTACCGTATTCACCCCCTGATGGAATCTTCTTTGATTTCCATTGCTTCTTCTTGAAAATTTTAGACTTCTTGTCATTTTATTTTATAGGAGCTCTCTGTTCCCCTTTCCCCCTTTTATTACCTTTCTTCTTGAAAGATGCAGCATTTGCTTCAGGCGGAGCCATACTTCCAGTAGGTCGTGAAAGATGATTCTGCATAATGGTCTCATCTTCACCTCGATCTTGCTGCATGGCATTGCTTAACTCAACATAAGTCTTATAATTCTCCTTTTTATATTGGCGACTAATGTTGGTCATCTTAGGGTGGAAAGTAGACAAAGTTTTTTCTATAATATCTTTATCTTCTACAGGAAGTTTGCACAGCTTCATGCATGTGACGATCCCATATGAAACGGCATTGTAGTCCTCAACAGTCTTGTAATCTTGATAGCGAAGGTTCTGCCAATCGCGTTTGACTTTGGGTAGAATCATAGATTCAATATTTTCAAAGCGTTCAGGCAATGAATCCCACAAGACTTTTGGGTCTCTTTCAGTCATGTACTCATTCTTCAGGGTAGTACTGAGATGATGCCTAATAAAGTGCAGTGCCTGTGCCTTCTCGGCATCAGAAGCAACAACAGCCTTATCTATGGGTTTAATAGTCTTCAGGAGTTCTTTCCCACTAAGAATAATCTCAGCATCAATAGACCAAGCCAGGTAATTGCTGCAATTCGGGTACAACTCAGTGAATTGACGCTTGACAATATCAGACATATCAGTATGGCATGGAAAAATATATCCCTCTATCAATATACTGCTAGTAATATATTGGTTGGCAAAAAGATAGTTGTAGTCCGTTGATGTCTAAAAATTACATACACCTTGTATCTAACTTCTCATAGATGTTAATTAAAAGGCATAAAAAAAATACTGCAACATTCAATATCTGAAAATTCATATGCAAAATTTCTAATTTGCAAACTATCCAGTAGAGGTGATTCATCAAGAACCAGATTTCTTATTTCTATAGTTGGATTTTGCACAAGAAAAAGATAGCCTTATCCAATTTGACAAGAACACAGCTTCGAGCCGGTCGGTCATGTAACTCAAATCGAGTTTGGCTTCATGCCATGTGCAAGAGTCATTCAGAAGTGCTCTGCAGCCTGATGACCATGCGGCGACACTGCTAGTGTGTTCATTTAATACCGCACCAAAATCTAATTAGATCAGAGATTTTCCTATCTCGGTGGTTAAAATTGCATAAGCGGCTTCAAGAATGCCAGCCTAATTGATTTCGGGTCTAAGCCCACAGGATTCCTATCTCCAGACTACTGAACAGCCGCAACCCGCAATAACAAAAATTGGGGGGGAAATTCCAGATTGATTTCTATCAGTAGAATCGAGCTTCGAGACGCGATTGCTACATACCGTCGATGTAGTGTAGTCGATCTCGCGACGAAGGTTGAAGTTCGATGCAGTGGAGGCCGGTAGCCGTGAAGGGGAAGCAGAACCGGGACCGCCATGAACGAAGTCAACGCTCGCTTTGCTCTTCGGCAAGGTCGGCGCTGGTGAAGGAAAACAGCGTGGTCGGCGTCGCAACCTTGTACTGATGGCGACGTAGACAACGGATCCGGCGATATCACCAATGTGAGATCGACGGAGGATGGCAGAGACTCGTGCTGATAACGTGTTAAGTTTTCTCGTTCTAGCGGTAAGGATCTCTCTCTTGACACAATCAATATAAGTAAAATAAGAACACATGAGACAATGTTACGGTGGAACTCTTCTCTTTATTATTTCTGATATCATATTATAATGGGTGCTCCTCCATATATATAGTCTAAGTAAATACTCCATATACGATATGAGAGATATAATTTGATAAGAGTCCATATCCTTCTACGAATAGAAAACCTGAACTTGCTTAAACTAGTTTAGACTTTTCCTAAAATGTTAGTTTCCTAACAGATACTAGATAGAAACAGAGGCGGCGTCCCGTCTCCCGTCGCTGGTCAGATGGGCTGCGTGGGCCTTTGGCCTTTGCTTGGTTCACGGGGTGCCTCTCCGGCCTCCACGCTCGGCTGTAAGCCTCAGGTATTTAGGTAAGTATTTTTTTCTTTTTTTATATATATATATATATATATATATATATATATATATATATATATATATATATATATATATATATATATATATATATATATATATATATATATATATATATATATACACACACACGCGCTCGTACGCCAGAATTGCAGGGCCGCCACTGAGCTCACGTGCATTTGACTTGGAATGGCGGTCTTGATAGTTTCATGAATGGTGCGGCGGATTAGCAGCCGGTAATTTGACTCTTGACGTGTGATTTGGCATTGATGGTGATTTGATTTGTGACTTGTGAGCACCAATGCAGCATCGAAAAGTACATCTACTCCCTTCCAGATTTGATGTCCATGAAATGACTCGGTGACTTTAATTTGTCCCCTTTTCCGGTTGCTCTGTTGGTTTTATACTTTTATTATAAGGTGTTTAGATTCATTCAAAATTCTAAAACTTATAAGATTTTCTATCACATTAAATTTTTAGACGTAAGCATATAATATTAGGGAGCGGCTAACGCACGTACGTGCATGCGTTAGTGTTACCGTACGCACGTGCACGGACAGACCAAAAAAACTTCCCCCACCTCCCCCGATGCCCCGACAACCCGACATCACGCTTTTAATGCGAGACCCAACATACCAAAGCCCACCCACCGCGTCCATCCCTTACCTAGGAAGCTTCTTCCTGCTCTGCCTTTTTTTCCCAATCAACACACAAAACGCAGAGGGGCCTCCCAGCCGCCGCCGCACCAACGGGCGATCGGCTGACCCCGTGCAAAACAAAAAGCAAAAAAGCCAATTCATCCAAACAGATACAGGTATGTGAACAAATATCTTCAACAATTTGATACTAACAGCTGCATATATCAGCCTTTTTTGCATGCACTAAATTACTCATACTGCAAAACCAGATCTGTTTTCTAGGAAAACATTCAGATTTTCAGCAATTCCAACTATAAAATCCTGACTGATTAGCAATTCATTACTCTTGCATAAGCAATTCAATTGTATGTCATAATGAATTCAGTTGTATTCCATAAGCAATTCAGTTACTAAGATCACTGAAATAGTACTCCAACCTCCTACTACATAGGTATATATGTTCCAGATGTGGTCATGATAATGACCAATGTTATTCCTGCACATGATAGTACCAGATACTGTTTTTTACTAACTGACATTGATATATGAATACTTGCACAAACTCCTCTGTACTGGAACTTCCTTAGGGTAGCTGCTGCACATGATTATTGCCCCCTTGAACTATGCTATTCAATTTGTTGCTTAATTGAAACAAAAAATAAATAAATAAGGGATAAGCACATATGTGACATAGGTAACTATGACACCCCTAATAGACGCAATTATTATGAAATTCCATATACTACATAAAGCTGAATAGCCTGTGCTGGACAGAAAAAACTGGTAGTATTATTTTTGTGTAATAAAAACAGTAACATAGTTATACTTGGTACTTTTGAATGCAGGTCTCAAACATGGATCTAAATGAGAAACCACCAAATTTTGATGATGATTTTTTATCTGCATTTAATATGGATTATGTGACCAACAACCCTACCTTCTGCACACAATTGCCTGCAATGCATGAAATTCCTCATCCTAACAATGACAATGAGAACCAACACATTTTGCCTAGTTTTTCTGAAGTTCAGCATAATGTTTTAGCTGAGGGTCTTACATATTCAGAAGAAGTTGTTCCTACTGTTTCTGATATCAGATTGTCATTTGAACAAGCATGGTTAGAGGACATGAATGAAGATTTAGTTGCTAATCCTTTGGTTGCTGAGAATGAAATGAATGGTGCTGCAAATGAAAGCTTTATTGCTAATCCTGTAGTTGCTCATAATGAATTGAATGGTTCTGGAAATGAAGGAGCAGTAGAGGAAGAAGAGGTTTGGTCCACTTCTAAAATGCCATACAATGGAATGACTTTTGCATCCTTGGAAGAAGCAAAAGAGTACTACAACTCATATGCAAAAAGGACTGGCTTTTCCATTAGGAGAAACACATCACGACGGTCAGCAATCACCAAAGAAATAGAAAAGGTCCAGTATGTGTGCAATAAAGAAGACTTTGGCAGGAAGAGAAATGGTCAGCTTCTTGATGCTGTCACTTGCTACTCTGATAATGATGAAGCTGAAGATGAGGATGATAGTGCACGAGAAGGAGAGGATGAGCAAGGAGAGAAGAGGAAGAAGCTTGATGGATGTAGGAAAAGAAAGAGGGAGAAAATGCTTTATACAAACTGCAAAGCTAGGATTGTGGTCAAAATGATTGGCTCTAGGTGGCAAGTCATCTACTTTTTGGCTGATCACAACCATGATCTTGTGGTGAAGCCATCTCTCAAGAAATTTCTAAGGTACCACAAAGGGATACCAAGGCAGGAGAAGGATTTCATTGTTTTGCTGCATGGATGCAACTTGAGCACGGGTAGAATCATGCAGCTCATGAGTGAGTTCTATGGGTCTGCGCAGCTGGTGCCATATGAGGCTAAACAAGTTTCAAATTTCCGCTCCACCATTCACAAGATTGAGAAGTTCAGAGATGTGCAAGAAACTTTGGACTATTTCATAGCTTTGAAAGAAGAGGACCCAGATTTCTTCTACAAGATCAAACTAGATGACAACCATAAGGTTGAGAACCTCTTTTGGGTTGATTCAGCTACAAGGCATGCTTACAAAGAGGCATACAATGACTATGTTTCATTTGATGCGACCTATATGACTAATATATATGAGATGCCATTGACACCATTCATAGGAATCAACAGGCACTACCAAACTTTTCAGCTAGGCTGTGCATTTATTAGAAATGAAAAGACAACTACCTATGAATGGTTGTTTCTAACATTCCTAGAGGCGATGGATGGAAAGGCACCACTGAACATAATCACCAATCAAGATGTTGCAATGAGAGCTGCCATTTGCACTGTTTTCCAAACACAACCCATAGGAACTGCAGATGTCACATAATGGACAAGTTTTCAGGCACAATAGGACCTATTCTTGCTAAGGATGAAGAGTTGGAGGAAAAAATTGTGGCCTGCTTGAACTACACTGTCAATCCAGCAGAATTTGAGGCTACATGGGTTGCTATGGTTCATCAATATGGGTTGGATCAGAACGAGCATTTTCAGCACCTGGACAATATAAGGCAGAGCTTTGTACCAGCCTACTACATGCATAATTTCTTCCCATTCCTGCAGTCTACTCAACGAAGCGAGGGTTTCAATGCTTTGCTCAAGAAATATGTAAACCCAAACTTGTCTGTACTACAGTTTGTAAGACAATACCAAAAGATACAGGAAAAATGTCTAGTTGCACAGGATGGGCAAGATTTTAGGACGGATGAAAACGAGCGAAGGCGATGGTCAAGACATCCACTTGAGAAGCATGCTTCCACTGTACACACAAAGAATATGTTCTATAGGTTTTCAAAAGAGTTTGAGAAAACTGCAGACTATGATATGAAGCCTGTAGGGCAGTTCCAGTATTGGTTGAAGCCCAATAATAACTTTGTTTATGGGTATGGAAAAAGGAAATATCTTGTTACAACAGTAGAAGAGGAAGAGAGCTACTGCTGTGAGTGTAGCAAGTTTGACAAGGATGACATTATTTGTTGTCACGTTATGAGGGTTATGTTCAGGTTGGGTGTGAAATCAATACCACAAAGGTACATTCTTGAAAGGTGGACACATCAAACGATTACTAGTGAAACAAATGAGGTACAGAATGTGCAAGCCCCGACTGAACTTGTAGCCCATGGGATGCCATTGACCAATAAGAAAACTTTGAGATTCACCAATGCATCCACTGCATTTGCAACATTAGCAACTGAAGGCTGTACAAATGATGAGAAATTTGCAGTTTTGGAAAGACACATCAAGGAGATGCACTCTAAACTTGAAGCAATTAAGAAAAAGAAGGTTGTGAATGAGCAGAGTAAAGGCAACAAGAAAAGTGCTGCTGCATCATCAAAACAAGACATTCAATCTAGTCTTATAAATGTGGCAAATGGACCTACTCCTACTGATGCAAACACTAGTGCTGCAGTAGGTGAAAAGGATGGTCTAGGTGCCTTTGAACCAACAAAGACTTTGCTGATAACAGCAGGTTTAACACCTAAGATACCTTTTTTGTTATGCACTACATTGTCTTTGTTTAAAAATGTACTTTCTCCATTGCTTATATTGCATTACAACCTGCAGGCATAGTGGATGGTCTTAGTTCATCAAATGTGGGGAACCCCCCAAGATCAAAAGCCAAAGGGCGCAAGAAGGAGAAGAGGCTAAAAAAGGGGATGAATGGTCAAACAAAGAGGAAGAATAAGTGTAGCGTTTGCAAATCAACTGACCACAATGCAGCAAGATGCCCACAAAAGCTTAGGACAGTAGTTCAAAATCAAGAGATAGTTTAAATTTAGAGTTTCAAACTTTTAGCCTAATAAATGTTGTTAAACAGAGTGTATTTTGTGTGAAATTACTTGTGGACAGACCTGTTTTGTTGCCTTTACACATACTTGCTACCAAACTACTATTAACTTGTGTGACTAACGATATTAAATTGCTTGCGAATTACTAATAATTTGCACGCACACAACAACATCTCTTTCACCCCCCTCGTTTTTGGTTCCTCTCTCTCTCCTCTCTCTTTCTGTCTCTCTGACTCTGAGTGTCTGTAAGTGTTGGCAGTGAGTAACACTAACGCATGCAGTGAGCAGCATGCGTGGCTGAGGCTGCTGGTGAACAGAGCGAGCGAGCAAGCTCTCGCTAGTCGCTAGTGCTGTGTTGTGTTGTGTAGCTGATGTGGTGTCATGTGCAGCGGTTCCTCCATGGCTGGCGATTTGTAGCAGCAACAAATCAAAATTTGCACTTGGATGTTGGGTCAAATAGTTGGGTTTGTCATGCATGACCGAGTATCTATTCAGGGACTTTGATGCCTTGATGGTTGAAATCTTTAGGCAAAGTGACTGGTGCTGTAGATGTCAACTGTGTACTCAAGGTAACAATACTTTATCTTCAGTAATATATGATAGTGAGCAGCATGCGTGGCTGAGGCTTCTAGTGAGCAAAACGAGCGTGCACGCTATGTCTAGTAGCTAGTGTTGTGATGCGTTATGCTTTGCAGCTACTGGCTGTGTGCTGTGCTATGCAACGGTTGATCCTCCTCCTGATCCCTGTCTGGTCCGCTACTTGTGGGTAGACATGTTTGTTGCCTTTACACATATTTGCGACCAACAACTACTATTAACTTGTGTGACTAATTATAATAAATTGCGTAGAAATTACTAATAATTTGCACGCACACAACAATCTGTTTCCTCCCCCCCTCGGTTTTTGGTTCCTTTCCCTCCCTCTCTCCTCTCTATGCCTTTAGGTGTGTGTGTGTGTGTGTTGGCAGGGAGCAATACATGGTAGTGAACAGCGTGCGTGGCTGAAGGCTTCTCACTGCCAAAAACGTAAACCAAAAAAGAAATTTGTACAAGTTTTACCTATTTTAAATTCAGCTTGGCCGGCCAATCCTTAACGTCATTGTCTTTGTGAGTTATCCACTTGTATAATAGATGCTTGCGTATGCTGGGCATGTCACTCTCCTTGAAATGTACCATTAAACGTCCATCCCAATGTTCAGCATGCATCAGCATGTGGAACCCGCAATCGTGACTGCAGGGGGGCAAAAAAGCGCAGTTTATACAGCTAATGATGGCAGATCTGACTATATTGCAAAATTGATGGCATTAGTTACAGAAGAAAAAACCACATACTTGTTGGACTGGAATGGAACACCAATATCGACAATTGCATAATTTTCTATGGGCTTTTTTGCCTCATAATCATGTTTGATCCAAAGTTGCTTGATTGCTTGTACCAATATGTTGCAGCACTTGAAAAGAGATCCATCTGCGAGGCTTCTCATTGAGTCTAACACCTCAAACCTTTTGTTACGCAGGTTCAGTACAAGTAGAAAGTAGTGTCCCGCTTAAGTTTCGGTTGTTGTACTTCCAGTCATTTGAAGTACAGGGAACATGACCTATGTTTTATAACCATTTTATATTTTAGTTAAACAGTACAACAGAAACATCCCAAGTTTTCAACTATAGTGGTATACCTATGATGCATACAGTCAAAACTATGAATTAGCATAATCACATTACACAATTTAAGTGTCATTAATTAGGCAACAATATCTTCCTAAATAGGCAATCTATGTATTCTGAAAAAGCAAAAAAAAAAGAAAGTTCAAACAAAGACAAGGTGATGATAAAAAAATAGACTAGTTCAATGACTGAACAGAAATGATTAGCATAACAACACAGAAAAAAAAGAATGATTTACCAACAATAATATGTCATCTGCATTTGTCGTGTGAACCTTTATTGTTGCATATGCAATGCTATATTGTTGCTTAGAGCAACTCCAACAGACATGCTATTTTGGCCTTTTGAGTTTTTAATCCAGTTTAGAAAATTTATGGTATACGGGGGTGTTTGGATGCCTGCCACTAGCAGCCATGCCAGCTGTGGCGGACAAAAAACAGATAGAAAAAATAAAGCATATAAAAACTTACCATATGACGATGGTCAAGATTGTTTTCCCTCTTGTAGAAAACACGTGAGATCTCTTTCGTAGTTAGGTTGCCGGACTGCATGAAAGTCTGAAAAAGGAAAACAGCATCAAAAAGTGCCTTAGCAAAAATTCTGAATTTTTTTTGCTAATTAATAAGAGAATAATTGTTGATTTATAGTAAACTAACCGAGACTCGTAGAGGTAGAACACGTTTCTTAGACTTTCTAGTGGTGTCATCAATTTTATAGATGACAATTTCAGCAACTGGGCTCATTAGTTTCCCACCATGCTTGACAGATGTGGCAAGATGGTCTAATATCACATAAAAACTCCAGAAATTGACTATAACCGTACTGCAAAACATTGTAACAAAAAAAAAGAGGAAACGAACATTGGTGATGCTGTGTGATAGGCAGTTTTAAAAAAGTAATATAAAAAAGGACTACAGAGTTATGGGCATATACTCACTCTTGAGCTTGGGTAGATCTACTGGACCTTCTTGTTCCATGAGCACACACATCATCATATAAAATACAGACATCCTTGCTGCAACTAAAATTGTGTTTCGAACCAAATATAATATAAGGGGAGCGGAGAGCAGCTGGCCTTACACGAATCATGTTTGGGTGAGGCCCAAATGCAGGAGTGACTGAGGAGTTGCCACTGTCAGGCTCCTTAAATGTAAGTGCCGGTGTAACTGCTGAATTACAGATGGCAGCCGCCTTAAATGTTGAAGGGGCTTGTCTAAGCACAGAAGATGGGCCTGACTGAACCTCGATGGCTCTTTTTGGGGAGGCACAGAGACAAGTGAAACTGAGGAATTGCCACTAGCAGGCTCCTTTAGTCCAGATGCAGGTGTAACTACAGGCGCCACGTGGTCAAAACATGGAGGCGCATCAATATGAACTACTGCTTTAACATTTCTAACCTCAATCTCCATACGAGCCTCACTTTCCATCTTAACAGATACCTCTTCTGGTATATTTGATAGTGACCAATCAGAACCAACTGATGTTGAAGGGACTTCCTGTGATGTACAATGAACACCTGTGAGCTTGCTGGGTTCATCCTGTGTATCTATAAAACTGAAGGACCGAGAACGGCGACCAGAGGGGGGGGTGAATGGGAGCCAAATAAAATTCAATTCAAAGACTTGGCCCTTGTCCTAAACTCACACCCAAAACTTGACCTCGGAAGAACCAACTCGCACAGGACCTAACAAGTAGGTGGACACCTTAGGAAGACCCCTAAAGGTGCAGCGGAGCAGTCGGAGAAGATGGAGAACGATCAAAGCCACGAACTTGAAACTGATACACCGAGAGCGGTACTCTCAACCCCTAGAGAGAAGAGGCAAGATCACACTCAAAAATACTTTGAGAACTGGTCTCAAAAGTACCTAATTAGGTTCCTTACATGAATACGAATCCAATGCAACAAACGGAACTTGATTCGGAGCCCGGACGAGAGAGAAACGGCCAAAACAGCGATCAACAGTGACCACATCACCACTCGCCTTGGTCCGGTGGTGAGGTCCGACGGTGAGGTCCGGAGCTAGGTGCGTTGCTGGAGTTTTTCGGCCACACCATAGGACCACTCGCTATGGTCCGGTGCAATGGTCCGGAGGGTGGTCCGATGCTTTTTCTTCACAAAATCAGCAACACAGTGAGCTCTGGACCTCCGGACTAGTGGTCCGACGGTACCACAAGGCTAGTCCGGAGGGTGGTCCGGAGTTAGGGGCTGCTCTGGAAACTTTTAGCCAGACCACAGGACCATCAAAGCGTGTCCAACATCTCGGGGCTCAAAAGAAGCAACAAAAGCCGAATGAGCAAAGTGAGAGATATAGGACCTGGACCGCGTGACTCGACGGTCAATGTCGCCGATGATGTTCTCCGGCGGGTGCTTCTGCTGGATGTGGCGGGGAGCCTGCCTGGACGAAGTGGCCTCCCCCTCGACTGCAGCTGGAGCTCCCTCAGGTGCAACAGGCACCAACTGAGGAAGCTGCTCGAACGACCCCCATGTAGAGGAAGTAGTCGGATCTGGACCGTGAACCAAAGCGGACGTCGCAGGGTCGACGGGGACAACCAGTGGAGTTGGCTCGGGATCACCCCAATCGGCATCATCCTGCTCCTCCTCCACAAAGATGCTAGTGTTCACCTCATCATCACTTGCAAGCTCAAAAGCAGTGGAAACACAGGGCATAGTCTCATCGAAGGTAATCTCACAAGTCTCCATCACTCGGTTAGTCTCAAGGTTAAGTGGACGATAAGCACGAGAGTGAGTATAATAACCAAGAAAGATACCGTCAGAAGACCGTGATTCAAATTTGTCCAACTTACCGCCCTTTTTGAGGATGAAGCACCTGCACCCAAACACCCGTAGGTGACTTACCTTGGGTGGTCTCCCAAATCACAACTCATAAGAAGTATTCTTCTTGAAAGCTCGGAGGAAAATGCGATTGGAAACATAGCAAGTAGAACTGAGTGCTTCGGCCCAATACCACCTAGGAGTCCTTTGCTCATCGAGCATCGTCCTGGCCATCTCAACAAGGGTCCGATTCTTGCGCTCAACAACACCGTTCTGCTGGGGAGTGTGAGATGAGGAAAACTGGTGATCGAGACCCAAAGATGAGCAAAGAGTTGCAAAGTGAGCATTCTTGAATTTTGTGCCATTGTCACTGCGGATAGCTCTCATGGCATTCTTAGGTAGCTCATTTTGCAATCTCAAAATCAGATCTCTAATAAGTGGAAAAGCCTCATCCTTACTCTCCAAAAAGAACACCCAAGAGTATCTCGAGTAGTCATCAACGACTACAACCACATACCACTTCCCTCCTTCTGACCTGACCCGAGCTGGACCAACTGTGTCCATGTGTAAGAGCTCGCCGGGTCGAGTGGTCATGACCTCAGTCATAGGAGGATGGGAAGAGGCAACCATCTTGCCATGCCTGCAAGGATGGCAAACAAAATCCTTCTCAAACTTTAGCTTTGACAATCCTTGGATAAGGTCCATTGAGCTAAGCCTTGCAAGCAAGTCAAAACTCAAATGTCCCAATCTCCTATGCCACTTCCAAAGCTCGGAAGAAGAACCGACAAGAAGACAACGAGAAGGTCCGGAAGAGATAGAAAAATCCGCACGAAAAACCTTCCCGAAGGGTAAAATCTGGTAAACAAGCTCACCACGAGAGTCCAAAATCCGAGAGAGATTAGGCTTGAAACTCACATCAAAACCGTCATCAAGGAGTTGCGAAACCGAAAGAAGGTGTTGACACAAAAAGCGTCAGATCTATGAACACCTCGGGCTATTACCCAAAGCTCGATGTCGAGGGCGTGCCAGTCGATTTGACCAATCAATCGACAAGGATGATAACTATGACAAACTGAATGAGACGACAGCGATGCGCCCGAACGTCAAGGCTCAGATTGATCACGGGTAACTAGAGCAGAGCTAGACGAGGCAAACAGCGATGCGCCCGGATTGCCAAAGCCTAGAGGTACTCCCACGCGGAACTAACAAGGATTTTGACGGAGATCAAGGTGATGCAGCCCGTCGAAAGCTTGAAGAACTCATTAAAGCTATAACTAATGCATAATAAGGGTAAATTACGATAAAAAGGTAGAATAAGATAAAATTGGTTTGTTTTTGATTTGGATTGATATCTTCCATAGCCCTCGGGCTCATATTTATACTCCCGCAAGGAGAGTTGTACAATGACATGACACATATCCTTCCTAAAACAAACTCCTACTTTCAAGAAAACTGACTCGCGCAGGAGCCGGATAACAATATTTATTTCCTAAACAAACACACCTATTTTAAGGAAAAATAAACGACCCATGCAATAGCCGGACTCAAACTACTATAATAATACTGGCACAAAACACCAGTTTCCTTATACTTCTTCTCGATGAAAACTCTCCATCGGCAGATCCCTTTAATCCACACCTTCCTTCTTTGGACCATCGGTAACCTTCAGCTGCCACCAAACGCTAAGTTACGCTCATCGGTATCGGCAACATTTTTCCCGATTGGTAGCATCCCCTCGTCGGTAATCGGCAATAAACCCTTGTCTGCAATCGGCAACTATCTTCCATCGGCAATCGGCAATGATTCTTCATCGGCAACCACCAATCAACCTCTATCGGCAAAGATCACCCAGCCTTCATTGGCAACATACTTGACCTTTTACAGTACTCTCCCATCGGCCATATCAGCTCATACTTTACTGATGCCGATGGAGAATAGTCACTGACCAGTCAAGCTTCGGCCCATTTGACACGTGTCAAAAATGGTGTCAACACATGCCCCCCAGTTTCGGAGCGTATAACCTTACGTGCCGAAATTCTCTCCACTGTAGCCGTTGCTGTAGCCGTTGCTGTAGCCATTACCCCCGAGATAAACGTACGGTTTCCTTGATCCCCGCATGTGGAACTGCAATTTAATAATAAAATCCCTCGATTGTAGCATGAATAGTTACAGACCACCTCGACCACCGCGCGTATCTACCGCGGGCCTCTCTACATTCCTGCACAGTGTGGAACAGAACCCCAAAATACCCCTGAACAGGATTATAAAAGTTACCGGGATCCACACTACCTTTTTTACCCGAGCCCATTTTTACTTTCACCTCCCAGCCTTCGTCTTCAACCTTCGGCTGCCCTGAAGAACACAAGCTCAAGCAACAGCACTCCAAGGACGAATCAAGCATTCTCTTGACTCCAATGGCGATCCAGGTCGACATCCCGAAGGTAAGATTCATTCCTCATCCTCTCTTTTCTCCGCAAAAACCTGGTTTCATCCCTGTTCTTCCTTCTAATTTGTCCCCTTCTCGAACCCTAGGAGTTGTACAACAAAGTCATCATTCCCCTTGCTGGTTCCAATCTTAGCTGCCTAGGCCCAATGGGCAATCCAGACCCCACCTCCATCATCAACGCAGAAACCAACCGGATACCGTTTAGATCCGAAAGCTTTGGTCTGGGATTGTGGAAAGATACATTCCGCTCATGGCCTAAGCACACCAAAGGATGGAAAAATTGGTACTTGAGGTTGGCCAGGTCACAGCAAGTATACTGGCAGGAGCGTGGCTTAGATCAATGCATTAGGCTCTCAATTGTCGATGCAGAGAAGAATGAGAACTTGATGATAGCATCTTCATATTTTTGGTCCGACAGTATGAACACCTTCCTTTTCAGGCACGGACCAACTACTCCCACCCTTGCCGATGTCTATATGCTGACCAGCTTGGATATTACCTCTGCCGATACGCTCAGCCTGTTTAACAGAAAAGCTGAGTACAAGATAAACACCCGCAGTATCGGCGGCTGGACAGGTTACATCCAAGAACACCAGAAAACCGGATCGGTAAGCCAACGGGAGCACACCATCTTTTTAAACATGTGGTTAGAGAAGTTTGTCTTCTGTGGCAAAACCATCGGCCCAACCACTATGCACCTCCCCGCGGCCGAACTGCTTGCCAACGGCACAAGGCTTCCTTTAGGCAGGTACCTCCTCGGGTCAGTTTACCGATTGCTGCACCAAGTATCCAATAAACTGCTGCTAGGAGAGCCCATCGGCAATCTCGGAGGCCCTTGGTGGTTCATTAACCTCTGGTTGAATGCACATATGCACAAGGCCCTCGAGTTCGACCTATTTGCCCAACAATTCCCGAGAGAGCTGTCAGAAGATTACCGATATGATGACGATGAATCGGCAACTCGAGCTCCGCTTAACTTTGGAGAAGCCATCATAATGCTGCCGGGTACCGATGCCGATGTAGAGCACTTCGACTACTTTTTCCAGAGGTTTTACAACGGACTTCCCTCCTCAGAACGGAGTTGGTGGCCATATCTTGATGAACAGAACCAGTTCCCACTGCTCTTCAATTTGACCGATATGAGCTTGCCTGAGAACCAAGCAATCATGAGGGCCAGCATCACTCCCCGAGCCCTCCCAGTAAACATCTTTGGATCTGGGAAGAATGCCCCGCCGTCGTATGAGTTTTACTATCCATCGGCAACGGCAAGACAACTAGCATTTGGCCAACTGCCGATCAAGCTGTGCTATTCCAAGGTAGTAAGACCCAGACAGACAACCTCCAGCAATCTGGATTGGAACAAAGTCATCAACCTTCCTGCCGATGCCGATTTGTCAGACCTTGACTTGTCCTCCTGGACGCCGACCTCCTTCATTACCAACGAGTTCAAGTCTTGGTGGCAAGAGTGGAAGTGCCAACTACTCGCCAAGTCTTCGCACTACTATCGGCACTTGATCGACGCCGATTACCTCATTCCCGACGACGCAGTAAGTTCGCTATCCGATGTACTTTCATTATTTTATTTGTCATCAGTATCATCAGTCCTCTGCACCTTTGTATTTTGACAGGCCGATGATCCAGTCCCCACAATGAGCAATAGCGGCAGACCCTTCAAACTTCGGATGATGGGCCCTATATCGATCATCGGCAACAAAGCCCCGACGTTGGCCGCCTTCACGCCTCAACAGGTACCCCTACCGATGCCTACAACAGCTCAGGCTACATCGGCTGCCGCTGTTGCCTTCACGCAAACTTATGCAGTAAACTCTTTACTTGTACCGATCATACACTGTTTCATCGGCAACATCTACCTTGCATAACTCGCTTTGTATTTTCAGGCATTATGGTCATCGGCATCTGCTCACAGAATACAACTAACTTCTGACCCTGTTGCCGATGCCCCCTAGTCTTCATCCAAGCGGATTGGCTCTCCTACTGCTGCGCCGACAAAGAAAAGGCGCTTGAGGCTGGCTTCCCCTCCGCCATCGGCTCCAACTGCACCATCAACTGCGGATGCGCCGCCAGCAGAGCTTCCGGCTCCAGTCGCACCCCCTGCCAACGGGTCATCTGTAGGAGTTCCATTGACTTCCGTACCTGAACAGCCGATGGATGACACCCCCGTCCAGGGGATAGTGGCTGCTGCGACGATCGAAACGGCATCGGCATCGGCACCGGCTATGGTGACTGAAGAAACAACTCCCGTCGCAGCAGCGGAGGTAGCATCAGCATCGGCATCGCCAGCCAGATTACCTGACGAAGGAACCACTCAAGCCTCCGCAGCAGCAACAACGTCAGCATCGACACCATTGACCCAAGTCCCCGATGAGAGAGTGCCACCACAAGAAACCGTCACTACATCGGAGGCGATGCCAGCAACGACTACACCAAGACCAGCGGTGTCGGCTACCTCCCCAACACGGGCTCAGTCATCGGCATCTGCCGCCGATGTTCAAGATGAAGCCGGACCGTCTAGCATACCAAGCCCCAGGCAGGAGATCCGTTTCAAGACGGTAAGTGGATTACCATAAAGCTCATAGTATAGTTTTGCAGGCGGCATATTTTAACCTTTGTTTTCAGGCCCAGGACTCCGGACAACCTCTTCTCTTACAGCCTATACCTTCAGAACGAAGATGAGCGCCCAAGCCGCCTCCGAGCAGACAGTTTGTTCTCTTTTGCCGTCGACGTCCCCGACGACGATGAAGAGGAAAGCTCCCACCCGGCTCTATCGGTAGAAGTCAAATCCAAACTTGAAGAATTGCTCTCCCTGCTGCTGCAAGACACCTCCCAACTTGTCCAGGACTCATCGGCGGCAAGGATTATATTCAAAGATATCCAAAGCCATCTCTCCGCCGATGCAGCAGAAACCATCCTCCAAGCAGCTTCCATTGACGTCAACCAAATCCAGTACCAGCGGCTTACTCGTCGCATTGCCGATAGAGCGGCCCAAGCCAAGAGCGAGGAGGAGAAGCTCAGATTTAAAAGCCTCGCCGATGAAAAACACAGAAGCATCGGTCAAGCCAAAACTTCCATCGGCAACCTTGACCAGGAAATTTCTCAACTATCGGCGAGGAAAGAGGAACTGCTGGCAGAGCTGCAACAGGTTGAAGAGGGTCTAACAGCAGCCAACCAACAAAAGTCCCAACTGTCTAACTCCATCGGGACTTTACAGCAAGAAAGGGATCAGTACGCTCGGCAAGCTATCTCGTGGAAAAAGAAAATCAAGCCGGTTGAGGGCTCTGCCGATGCTGACGCCAAGGAGTTAGACGAAATAGACCAAATTCGCCTGCGTGCGATAAACGTTATCCACTCCTTGTTCTAATGCCTGTAGTATCGGCAAGAATGTAGCCTGATACTCGATTTTGTCCTGTAATATAACGCCAGTTTGTTTTTTACCGATGTCTTTATAAGTTTACTTTTCATCGGCATTTGACTAAGCATTATGCATCTACCCATATACTAGGGTAATATCTCTTCAAGTATTTGCCGTTGATCGCCCTAGAAAATGTCACTCCCTCGAGGGTTTCCAAAATGTATGCATTACCAGGAGCAGACTGTTTTACCCGATAAGGACCTTCCCAATTAGGGGACCACTTTCCAAACTTAGAGCTCTTAGTCCCAATCGGTAAAATCAACTTCCAAACCAAATCACTGTCGGCAAACTCCTTTACCTTTACTTTCTTATCATACCATCGGGCAACCCTCTTCTTGTTCTCTTCAATACTAATTAATGCCCTCAACCGATGACTTGCCGAATCCTCTAACTCATCCTTCATCAGAGTAATATAATCATCGGTCGTCAACTGATCCTGAAGAGATAATCGCCTAGAACCAGTTTTAATTTCCCAAGGTAGGACAACATCGTGTCCATAAACCAACTGATACGGCGAGACTTTGGTCGCACCATGACAAGCCATCCGATATGACCATAAAGCTTCGTTTAATACCATGTGCCACCTCCTAGGGTTTTCTTCAATCTTGCACTTTATAAGCTTAATGACTCCTTTATTAGTCGCTTCGGCTTGACCATTAGCTTGAGCGTAATAAGGAGAAGAATTTAACACCTTGAAACCCATGCTAGCAGCAAAGTCATCAAACTCTCCCGATGTGAACATGGTCCCTTGATCGGTAGTAATAGTCTGAGGAATACCAAATCGGTAAACAATGTGCTCCTTAACGAAATCCACCATGTTTGCCGATGTCACCTTCTTCAACGGAATTGCCTCAACCCATTTGGTGAAGTAATCGGTAGCAACAAGTATGAACTTATGCCCCTTGCTCTACGGCGGATAAATCTGGCCGATGAGATCAATGGCCCACCCTCTGAACGGCCAAGGCTTGATTATAGGATTCATTGCCGATGCAGGTGCCCTTTGCACATTACCAAACTTCTGACAGTCCTGACACCCTTTGAAATAATTGAAGCAATCTTCAAAGATTGTCGGCCAATAATATCCATTCCGCGTAATCATCCACTTCATCTTGAATGCCGATTGATGCGCTCCACATACACCTTCATGGATCTCACCCATTAACTCTTTTGATTCTTCTTTGCCAAGACATCTGAGCAAAACTCCATCAATTGTCCGATAATACAACTCATTATCAAGGAGCACATACTTAGTAGCTTGGAACCTTAGACGCCTTTCGACTTTCCTAGATGGATCCCTCAAGTAATCGGCAATCCCCTTTCTCCAGTCATCGGCATCCGTTACCGATGTCGTGACTTCCTGAATCGGCTGATATCCTGAGGCATTCTGTGCCAACCGATTAGCTTCTTCATTATGCAACCTTGGAACGTGCTCAAGGCGGTATTCTTTAAACTCCTTTAACAACCGCAGACACCGCTCATGGGCTGCAATTAACACTTCACTTCGGCACTCATATATTCCGATCAGCTGATTAATCACCAACATGGAATCATCGAAGATTTCAACGGCATCGGCACACACCTCCCTGAGCAGTTCCAACCCCTTGAGCAAAGCCTGGTACTCAGCCTGATTGTTTGTCGAAGTAGCAACAATCGGCAATGAAATCTCATACCTCTGTCCTCGGGGTGAAATTAACAGAATACCGATGCCTGCTCCATCCTTGCACGTAGACCCATCAAAGAACAGAGCCCAAGGGGCAATCTCAACAAAGCCCACCATATTGCAATGCTGAGTGACAAAATCGGCCATCACCTGACCCTTAACAGCCTTTGCCGATTCATATCTTAGGTCAAACTCTGATAATGCCAGAATCCACTTACCGATTCGTCCATTCAAAATCGGCATTGACAGCATGTACTTGACCACATCATCTTTGCAGACAACAGTACATTCGGCCGACAGTAAATAGTGTCTTAATTTAATGCAAGAGAAGTATAAACATAAGCACAATCTCTCTATGGCCGAATACCTGGTTTCAGCGTCCACCAACCTCCTGCTCAGGTAATATATCACACGCTCCTTCCCTTCAAACTCTTGAATTAAGGCTGACCCGATAACACCGTCATCGGCAGACAAATATAACCTGAAAGGCTTCCCGTGTTGAGGTGGAACTAAGACTGGAGGATTCGCCAAATACCTTTTAATCTCTTCTAAGGCTAACTGCTGCTCTTCTCTCCATGTAAACTCTTGATCAGCTTTCAATTTTAATAGAGGACTAAAAGACTGAATCTTACCAGACAGGTTGGATATAAATCTTCTAATGAAATTAATCTTGCCGATCAGAGACTGCAACTCAGTTTTGTTTGTGGGAGAAACTACCCTGTTAATTGCATCAATAGATTTTCTGCCGATTTCAATACCTCTCTGATGCACCATGAAGCCCAGAAACTGCCCTGCCGATACGCCAAACGCACACTTGTTGGGATTCATCTTCAACCCATGCTCCCTCGTGCATTCCAATATCTTCCGCAAATCGGCAAGATGCTTCTTGAAGTCCCCAGACTTGACCACCACATCATCAATGTAGATCTCAACAATTGTGCCGATGTACTTATGAAAGATAAAATTCATCGCCCTCTGGTAAGTAGCACCGGCATTCTTCAAACCAAAAGTCATGACTACCCATTCAAACAAACCAACGTGGCCTGGACATCGGAAAGCAGTCTTGGGTACGTCTTCTTCAGCCATGAATATCTGATTATACCCAGCATTACCATCCATAAAGCTAATAATTTGGTGCCCAGCAGCAGCATCGATCAGCAGATCGGCAACGGGCATCGGGTAACCATCCATCGGCGTAGCCTTGTTCAGGTTCCTGAAATCAATACAAACACGAAGTTTTCCATTCTTTTTATACACATGAACCACATTAGAAATCCAATCGGCATATCGGCATTGCCGAATGAATCCAGCCTCGATTAACTTGGTAATCTCAGCCTTAATATCGGGTAAGATGGTAGGATTACATCGGCGCGCCGGCTGCCGATGTGGCTGAAAACCAGACTTGATGGGTAACCGATGTTCAACTATCGATCGGTCTAAACCAGGCATCTCTGTATAGTCCTAAGCGAAACAATCTTTATTCTCTTTTAATAAACCAATTAACTGTTGCTTACATTGGGAATCTAACTTAGCACTAATAAAAGTAGGCCTAGGTTTACTACCATCGCCGATGTCGACCTCGAGCAAGTCATCGGCAGCCGTGAAGCCCTGCCCCAGTTTCCCGTCATCGGCGAACTGATCCATTAAGACTCCTCAGGACCGACTGCTTGGATCGGTTTGATGCGGTAATCGGCGTCTTTGAGGAACTCTTTGTCCCAGGCTTCGCCAGATATGCACCTGGTCTGCTCATAAGTGTCTAACTCCGCCGATGCAATAGTAGATGGGGCCTCACCGCGGACTACTTCAATTCTGTCCCCGATCCAATGTACCAGACTCTGATGCATAGTAGAAGGGATACAGCAATTAGCATGGATCCAGTCCCTCCCAAGGAGTAAGTTGTAGGTGCCTTTGCCGCTGATTACAAAGAACGTTGTCGGCAAAGTCTTACTGCCGATGGTCAATTCAACACATACAGCTCCCATGGCGGTTGACACATTGCCTTCGAAGTCCTTGAGCTTCATGTCGGTTTCGACCAAGTCCCGATCACCTTTGCCAAGCTTCCTGAACACGACATAGGGCATTATGTTGATCGATGCGCCGCCATCCACTAGCATTTTGGTCATCAGCTGACCATCCACCTTACCCTTAACAAACAGAGCCCTCAAATGCTGCCTCTCGTCTTCGGCCAGCTTTTCGAAGATAGCCGCCATCGGGTCCAGCACCAACTGTGCCATATCGGCAACCTCTTCATCATCGCTGACGGGTGCCATAAACTCCATCGGCAACATGACAACCATGTTTATATCTGCCGATGGGCCTCTGTCCTTGCGCTTCGGCCTCCATTGCTTCTCCTCCGAGGGTTCTGTACTGTCATATAGGTCGTCACGGCGCTGGCGCTGAATTCTCCTCTTCTGGGTCTTAGTCAAACCCTTAGGGCACCAGGGAGGAAGCTTGGTCTTCCAGACAGGTTGATGTTGCTTCTCACTGCTTACATCGGCGTTTCTTCCGATGTTGGGATCTCTGGAGAATATCTCCTCATCGGGCACTCTAGCATTGGCCATCTCGTCCAGCTCCCTCTGGTCAACACGCCTGCCAAGCCAATCATGGGCACTGAGCTTGCCCCCCAGCCGGTCATGTGCCGATCTATCTTCTCTGAGCGGCCGGGCGTACCTGGCTGCCTGATCATCAAAACAAGGTCGCTTACCTGACTGATCGGCTGTGTAGTACCCATTGCATTCTGGACAGTTATCGGCAGTAGGCAGCTTGATGCCTTCCTCCCAGCAATGAACGAAGAAGGGACACCTCCAATGGTCCTTATGCCGAAGCCATTCCCGATGCTCTTCCTCCTCTTGCCGATACTGCTCTTTACGTGATTGATGATAGCGCCTTGACTGTTTATGGGTGATCACCACTCCAGGAGCCCTGTTGGCGTTGTTACCTTCATCGGCAACCTTCTTACCCTTTCTGTCATCAGCAAACTTTCCTGTGTCGCGCTTAGGCACTTGGTAGTCAGGATCTACCGATGAGTTCCTTCTAGCAGCTTCCGATGTCAGCACTTTGGATTTTTCACTGATCTCCACCATGTTGTTTGGGAATGGGTGCTAATCTATCTTCATCGGCTTGTGGACTTTAGAGTTTTCAAACTTGATACGCCCAGACTCAATCTCCGACTGCAACTGCTGCCTGAATACTTTGCAGTCATTGGTACTGTGCGAGGTTGCATTATGCCACTTGTAGTACCTAATCTTCTTGAGCTCTTCGGCCGATGGAATCTCTTGATTGGGCGCCAACTTGATTCGCCCCTCTTGCAGCAATAGGTCAAACATCCTATCGGCCTTGGTGATATCAAAGGTGAACCTTTCTATTTCTTTTTGGCCGAACGGACAAGACACAGGCCTCTTATCCTTCACCCATTCGGCGGCATCGACATCCAGCTCTTCATCTGATCCAGAGTCTTCTTCATTCCCGATGAAGGTCACCTTCTTGCTCCAAGTCTTCCTGGGCTCAAAAGCTTTGACATCTTGATCGGCAATCCTCTGCACCAAGTGACTCAGGCTCTCAAACTCCTGGGACGCGTACTTGTCCTTGATGTGCGGCAGTAACCCCTGGAAGGCCAAATCTGCTAGTTGCCGATCATCGAGCACCAGACTGTAGCACTTATTCTTCACGTCCCGCAACCTCTACACGAAACTTTCTACCGATTCGTCGTTGCGTTGCCTCATTTTGACCAAATCGGTAAGCTTCTTTTCATGTATGCCAGAAAAGAAGTACTTGTGAAACTGCCTCTCCAGATCGGCCCATGTAATTATAGAATTTGGAGGCAATGATATGAACCATGTGAATGCCGATCCAGATAATGATGAAGAGAACAGTCTCACCCTTAACTCCTCCCTACTGGCGGCTTCCCCACACTGGATAATGAAGCGGTTGATGTGCTCCATTGTTGACGTGTCGTCTTGACCGGAGAACTTGGTAAAATCGGGCACCTTGTACCGATTTGGGAGAGGAATCAAGTCATATGCAGGCGGGTACGGGGTCCAATAGGAGTATGTGTTGACCTTGGGTTTGATACCGAATTGTTCCTTCATAACTTCGGCAATCTTGCCGACCCAGTACGCGCCCTGCTCTTGCCGACTCATTGGCTGGTTATCGACTGGTGGAGTCGGTTGACGCGCCTCTTGGAGATGTGCAGTAGTCGTGGGCGCAGCACCAGCCCTCTGGACGCCATGCATCGGCTGACTTGCCAATGGATAGGTAGGCATGCTTGGCGGAGTCGATTGATGCGCCCCTTGAAGATATGCAGCTGTCACAGGTGCAGCATCAGTTACCTGCATGCTATGCATCGGCTGACTTACCGATGGGTGATTCGGTATACTTGGCGGAGTTGGCTGAATTGTCACATTCATCGGTTGTTGTACCGATGATCCGCCTTGAAGGTAAGCTGGGCTTCCATAATACACCGACGTGCCAGGCTGCTGAGCTGGTGGCTGGTTGACCCATCCCACACTATAAGGCATCGGCATGTGACTTGCCGATGGTTGATAGCTGACCGGAGTGTGCGGCTCTTGAATCTTGGAGCAATTGATCACCAGATTGCCTTGGGGATACGGAGCTCCAGCTTGAGTGTTTGCCGCCAGAGATTGACTGCCGGTGGTTATAATGTGTTGCATCAACACAGAGCTTGCCGATGGTGGCATCAGAGGTATGTTGGGGATCACCTGGAGATCATCTGATGGCACTTGTATGGTCGGAGCAGGCGCGGAGTTGTGCATCACATGGGCCATCGGCTGCGGCTGTGCTGCCGACGCTGTAGAGTTCTTCCAGGTTGAACCGTCTCCCTGCACCAGGTTAGAGCCAGCATATAGATTCGGAGGCATACCGTATCCCCACCAGTTAGCGGGGGCTGGCCCTGAAGTTGCCGACGCGACTGGATCTGCGTTGAACTTGGTAGCGTCACCGGCGTTCGGTCTTGGTGACGTAGCCACATCGGCAGACGGTTCCACCGGGGTGGAAGATGCCATCTGGGCCGCCGATGGGCTTGCAGACGCCAATCCAGGCTGATGGTACGCTGGACCGGCATATCGCGGTGCATGTCCTTCTTTGAATGTTTGTGCGACGATATTGTAGACAGTATTGGACAGCACGCTGGAGTGGTTAATTAAAGCTTGACTTACAGCGGCATTAACCATCTCTTGTAGTTTACCAGGGTTGGCGTCGTACGTGACCTGCCGTGGCAACGGCGGATCTTGCTTCTGGATTGCTTCGCCGCTCCTGCTGAGGCTGAAGGATTTGAGATACAGTTGACTGTATTCCTCCATAGCCCGCTCCATGGCCTGTTTCTGATCATCTTTCAGATCAGCCTCAGACACTTCAATGACATTCCTCTGATTAACATCGGCGTGATCAGCCACGCCAGATGTGTAGATTTGTAAAATCACGTCCCACTGGGCGTGCCAAAAGAGGTGTTGACACAAAAAGCGTCAGATCTGTGAACACCTCGGGCTATTACCCAAAGCTCGATGTCGAGGGCGTGCCAGTCGATTTGACCAATCAATCGACAAGGATGATAACTATGACAAACTGAATGAGACGACAGCGATGCGCCCGGACGTCAAGGCTCAGATTGATCACGGGTAACTAGAGCAGAGCTAGACGAGGCAAACAGCGATGCGCCCGGATTGCCAAAGCCTAGAGGTACTCCCACGCGGAACTAACAAGGATTTTGACGGAGATCAAGGTGATGCAGCCCGTCGAAAGCTTGAAGAACTCGTTAAAGCTATAACTAATGCATAATAAGGGTAAATTACGATAAAAAGGTAGAATAAGATAAAATTGGTTTGTTTTTGATTTGGATTGATATCTTCCATAGCCCTCGGGCTCATATTTATACTCCCGCAAGGAGTTGTACAATGACACGACACATATCCTTCCTAAAACAAACTCCTACTTTAAAGGAAACTGACTCGCGCAGGATCCGGATAACAATATTTATTTCCTAAACAAACACACCTATTTTAAGGAAAAATAAACGACCCATGCAATAGCCGGACTCAAACTACTATAATAATACTGGCACAAAACACCAGTTTCCTTATACTTCTTCTCGATGAAAACTCTCCATCGGCAGATCCCTTTAATCCGCACCTTCCTTCTTTGGACCATCGGTAACCTTCAGCTGCCACCAAACGCTAAGTTACGCTCATCGGTATCGGCAACATTTTTCCCGATTGGTAGCATCCCCTCGTCGGTAATCGGCAATAAACCCTTGTCTGCAATCGGCAACTATCTTCCATCGGCAATCGGCAATGATTCTTCATCGGCAACCACCAATCAACCTCTATCGGCAAAGATCACCCAGCCTTCATTGGCAACATACTTGACCTTTTACAGTACTCTCCCATCGGCCATATCAGCTCATACTTTACTGATGCCGATGGAGAATAGTCACTGACCAGTCAAGCTTCGGCCCATTTGACACGTGTCAAAAAATGGTGTCAACAGAAGGTTAAAATGCAAATTCGCAATCAAAGCAACATCCTTGAGGACAAAAGAAGAGTTCACTCGGATCGACCCTCGAGAGACAACCTTACCTTTACTCTTATCCCCGAATGTAGTGTACTCGGTGTGGCGCACGGGGTCAAGGCTGGAGAACCACTTGACACTTCCGGTCATATGGCGTGAGTATCCGGAATCCACAAGCCAAGTCTCCTCCAGTCCTCCTTCCTACATCAATAAAAAGACATAGGGTGAGCAAACGGACCAACACTGGGGTTAGTAAACTGTGAAGGATACCAGTGTTGTCCCACTTGCCCAAAGAATGGGTTAGGAGAAAAACCAAACATCTCGTGTCCCATGGGAGGATAGCGATCACCACGATGTGGAAAACGTGGTCTGCTAAAGAAGGGTGGAGTAAAGCCACCACCACGAGGCCCGTAGTCGTATGGGTCACGACCGGTACCCCGCCAGGCACGACCATCACGTGGTCTTGCCTCTTGAGGCCTAGCACCTTGAGCAATGGTACCTCTAGGACTAGTAGTGTGCCTCCGAACTTCCGGTTCACGCACCCCAACTCGTGGGTGGTACATGTCCCGGTTGTTCAACTCAACCTGCCTCCGATCATCTCTCTTCCTCCTAAAGCAAAACTCAGCCAAGTGCCCATCCCGCTCACAATACTCACAATGGTACCTCACCACACTCTTGGTAGGCAGTCCCTTGTTGAGTTGGGTGGCTCTAGCTTTCTTAGGAAGGGGATCACTAGAGATGTCTGGCAGTGTGTCAAGTGGGTTGCGAAGATGGTTCGGTTTTGCAATCCACACTTGCTTCTATGGAGTAGTTTTGGGTGGCTCTTCAAACACACCATCTCTCACAGGAAACTTAGAGGGGTCGGTAGGCTTAGGTGGAGTGATCTTGGTAGGCTTGGGAGTTGTGGTGGGTTTCTCATTCTCGCTCAAACCACTGCACTCACCGATCTTACCAAACATGCTATCGTCTTTCCCACCTATAGCAAAGCCTACTCCCGTGCTGCCAGCCCTTTTGCATTGGCTGAGCATCATCCCCAACTGTGGCTCTCGGCAAGACACCCAACTCAAGATGGACTGAAGGTATGTGTTTTCTTCCTTGGTATGCATCTTGTCGTGTCTGCACGACGCAATCTCAAGCTCCAAAGCCTCAAAGCGTTCCGACTCTCTAGTGCTATCTGAGCTGACCTTCTCTAGCACATAAATCCTAGCATCTCTTTGTGCCAGCTCAGAACGCTAGCCTAAGCAAGACTTGCACGCACCAAGTAAGCTAGGCCTAGCCTTCAGCTCACTGACCTCCTCAAGTAGAGTGTCATACTTGTCCTGGAGAGTGACAAGACTAGACATGTGGATGGCACAAGCATCACACTCTACCTCCTCGGTAACCACCACTGACACCTTAGCAAACTCTAGCTCATGCAGAGTGCTAAGATACTTAGCCTTAAAATCGTTCCTCTCGCACGCGACACGCTTGAGCAAAGCATCCTGACTCATCAAGGTGTCGTTCAAAGACTCAATCTCGAGAGAGAGAGATGCGATGGTGGGTGGTATCTCGGGTGTGTCAGAGTCGTAGTCGTAGTCGGGGCCATCCTTGCGCTTCCCGACCTTGCCTTCTTCAATCGCCATGGTGCAAAAGCCACCGTGCTTGGCGTCGGCGTAGAAGCATAGGCCGTTGAGCTTGTCCTCAACCTTTCCCTTGGACTCATCATCGCTCGAAGAAGCACCTCCGTCGGAGGAGGCATCGATGTCACTGAGGGAGGCGAGGAAGGCTCGGTGCTTAGCCTTCACCTTGTCGAGCACCTTCTTGGAGGACCTTCGGTGGTAGCCACCCTTGGGCTTGTGCTTGTCCTCTAAGTGGTGCTCGCGCTTGTCCTTGCGCTTGGTGAAGTTGCCCGCAGCTTTCTTGGGGCAGTTTGTGATGAAGTGATCCTCATCACCGCAATGGTAGCACCCCTTGGCTGAGCCACCATGCCGACGGTTCAAACGGTTGTTGTGAAACCGTGAGAACTTGGTGATGACCAAAGCCAGCTCATCATCTCCAAGAGCCTCCACTTGATCCTCTGTCACAGAAATCAAGGACAAAGCGAACAAAGAGTGTGAAGGGTCAGAGGAGGAAGAAGACATACCGCCGGGGCCAGAAATCAACGCCATAGATGGTTTCGACGGGTTTTCAAGCTTGGTCCGGGTCTGGTAGTCAATCTCCGAGGACTTGAGCTTGCTGAACAACTCGTCCACGGTCAGGGTATCATATCCCGGTGACTCCTGAATGGCAGCCACCTTCATCTCCCACACCTTCCGATCAAGAGCATGCAAAAGCTTGATAGCCATCTCATGATCATCATAAGGCAAGTTGGCTCGATTAGCACGCATCTTTTTGACGATAGATTGGAAGCGAGTGAACATCCCATCAACAGATTCGCTGGCCAACTGAGAAAAGTTCTCGTACTCTCTACGGTATGTGTCAAAGAGTCTGGACTTGATCTGAGTGTTACCAAGAGGATGCTACGAGCTCTTGCGTTTGATGCATGTTACATGATTTGCAGCTCATTAATCTGAGCGTCAAGAACCACGTAATCAGCACTCCCACAAATCTCCCAATACTTCGTATCAAGCCCTTAGAGGTAAGCAGACATGCGCACCTTCCAATAGGCGAAGTTTGTTCCATCGAAGAATGGAGGTTTGCCAGCACCTCGCTCCATGTCACCTTCGCGGATCAAGAACCGTGTAAGGTGGATTGATCCTTAACCAACTCTGATACCAATTGAAGGACCGAGAACGGCGACTAGAGGGGGGGTGAATGGGAGCCAAATAAAATTCAATTCAAGGACTTGGCCCTTGTCCCAAACTCACACCCAAAACTTGACCTCGGAAGAACTGACTCGCACATGACCTAACAAGTAGGTGGACACCTTAGGAAGACCCCTAAAGGTGCAGCAGAGCGGTCGGAGAAGATGGAGAACGATCAAAGCCACAAACTTGAAACCGATACACCGAGAGCGGTACTCTCAACCCCTAGAGAGAAGAGGCAAGAGCACACTCAAAAATACTTATGAGAACTGGTCTCAAAAGTACCTAATCAGGTTCCTTACGTGAATACCAATCCAACGCAACAAACGGAACTTGATTCGGAGTCCGGACGAGAGAGAAACGGCCAAAACAGCGATCAACAGTGACCACAGGACCACTCGCCTTGGTCCGGTGGTGAGGTCCGACGGTGAGGTCCGGAGCTAGGTGTGCTGCTGGAGTTTTTTGGCCACACCACAGGACCACTCGCTATGGTCCGGTGCTATGGTCCGAAGGGTGGTCCGACGCTTTTTCTTCACAAAATCAGCAACACAGTGAGCTCTGGACCTCCGGACTAGTGGTCCGACGGTACCACAGGACTAGTTCGGAGGGTGGTCCGGAGCTAGGGGCTGCTCTGGACACTTTCGGCCAGACCACAGGACCACTCGCCTGTGGTCCGGAGCCTTGTCCAAGGTGGTCCGGAGGGTGGTCCGGAGCTCACGAACAGCGCACAGAAAACCCGCGAAAACCGATTTCTCTCCGCCAAATCTTCCCAAAATTCAACCAAATGAACTCCAACTGCAACCAAACTTTGTAGGAATGATCCTTGTATAGTTGGGGAGCTATCCCGAAGAAATCATCGCTCAATTTGGAGAGGATAAACGGGAACACTCGGATTTGGGGGGAGAAGGAGAAGAACGAAGAACGTCACAAAGAAATCGCCCGATCTACGCGCTCGTGAGGTTTGAGGAGAAATCCTTCGGTGCAAAGATGCTCCTCACAAGTACGCACAACTTGGTTCAAACGGATTTTGCAAAGCTACTCTCAACAAAGAGAAATCATGTCGGAAAAAAGAGAGAGCATAGGCAAAACAGGAAGAACACAAGCAAAACGGGGACACGATCATGAAAGCGAAGCCACCATGGCTTACGGAGGTTACGACCTCCGATTCCTCACAACAATCACAAGTTCTTACACCGGTGACACGGTGGATCTCAAGCAATAAGAAGCTAGGGAAGGGAAAACCCAGGAATAGGTGGGAGAGAGAGTAATGCAAGAGATGGGATGAGGATACCCCTTCATCCCCTATTTAACAGGGCTTTGGCTATTTCCCAAAGACCCCCCTAGATACATGAGTGAACTACCTAGCCTAAGCATTGCAGTCCAAGCTCCGGAAAATATCTTCCTCGATTTGAATGGACGGCCCCGCTTCCTGCCAGGAGTTGCCGTCGCCTCGACACAACCTCCAGGATTCCGCCACGTGCCATCCCCGCTTCCTCGGAAGCTCCGCCTAGGTTTTGAGGCCCAAACCCAGGAAACCCGCCACCGGTAGCTTTGGGCTCAACTATCAAACCCCGAGTTTTGAGGCCCAAACTCGGAAACCATCCTCGGATGGTTTTGAGGCCCAAACCACCAAACCGCTCGACTCAAGCCACCTTGTCCTCGCCCGGTCGGACTCCGAGTCCTCTGAGCCTCCGCTCGACTCACGCGTCCACCATCTTGACTCGGTCGACTCGGTCTACCTCCATGTATTCTCGCACTCGTCGGTGCCAAGTACTAGCCACCACAGCTATTCCTCCGGTGCCCATGGTCCCTCAGTCCGAGCCTTGCTTCTACCCTTCACCGCTCTCAGTCCATCGGCACGATAAGCCTCTACTCGACCTTCTCCACGCCATTGACCACTGTCACTAGGCATAGCACCTACACACCACAAGCCAATAGACATGCACACACTTGCTTTCGCAAGGGGTTAGGGTAAGCCACTCAAACTGAAACACTCACGTGTTGGACGATCACTCATCATAAAGCTGAACATACATGGGTACTTATCCACCATGTGTTCGCAAAAACTCATGATATTGATTTCAGGGGGTGTGAAATCTAGAGGGCTTCTCATTTTGCGATGTGAGGTACCTATGTTGGGTTTCTTGTGAGTCTAATCAATAAATGAAAACAAAACTAAAGAAATGAGGGGTATGCATGGAGATAAGCTGCACTGTGCTGAAACATAAAAGGATAAAGCCCCCCTTAAAAAACACAAGGTAGAATATGCGAGCAGTTGTGAGAACCCCAAACATGGCAAGTTTGCTGACAGAAGTTGGCAAATCATCACTATTTACAAAAGCAACTCAATTTGTATTGCATACGCGAATTCAATTATTTAGCATCACAAAAAAGAAACATACTGCAAAAGTTTTTTACTACTCTAAAAAAGCAGATCTGTTATTATCTGCACATGTTACTACAACTGTCCCATGGTAGAATCTGCAGGCAGTTATGACAACCCCAACATGGCAAGTATTGTATGCTGAACACACACAAAAAAATGTGAAATTACCTGGCAGCCTAAGCTTTTCCCTCATCCTTTGTGTATTAGACTTGAGGGTAGCAACATAATCTGGAGGGACAATCTCTAATGGTTGAGGTTCAGTTGAAGTTGATGTATCAATCTTATCTTTAGCTTCCAAATCATGCAACCTTCTGAGGCGAACTTTCAGTGACACGTGATCTTCATTATCATCAAGTTTTGCTTCAGCTGACTGTGCAGGTGTTGCATGACACTGATTGTCAGCTTCAGTTTGCCCCGGCTGCGAACACATGGTGGATAAGTACCCATGTATGTTCAGTTTTGTGATGAGTGATTGCCCAACACTTGAGCGTTTCAGTTTGAGTGGCTTACCCTAACCTCTTTGTGAAAGCAAATGTGTGCCTGTCTATCGGCTTGTGGTGTGCAGGTACTATGCCTAGTGACAGTGGTCAATGGCGTGGAGAAGGTCGAGTAGAGGCTTGCCGTGCCGATGGACTGAGAGCGGTGAAGGGCGGAAGCGGGGCTCGGACTGAGGGACCATGGGCGCTGGCGGACTAGCTGTGGTGGCTAGTGCCTGGCACCGGCGAGTGCGAGAAGACATGGAGGTAGACCGAGTCGATCGAGTCAAGATGGCGGACGAGCGGGTCGAGCGGAGGCTCAGGGGACTCGGAGTCCGACCGGGCGAGGACAAGGTGGCTCGAGTCGAGTGGTTTGGTGGTTTGGGCCTCAAAACCATCCGCGTCGGTTTCCGAGTTTGAGCCGAAAAACTCGGGGTTCAGTAGTTGAGCCGAAAGCTACCGGTGGCGGGTTTCGCGGGTTTGGACCTCAAAACCCGGGCGGAGCTTCCGAGGAAGCGGGGATGGCACGTGGCGGAATCCTGGAGGTTGCATCGAGGTGACGGCAACTCCCGGCAGGAAGCGGGGCCGTCCATTCAAATCGAGGGAGATATTTACCGGAGCTTGGACTGCAATGCTTAGGCTAGGTAGTTCACTCATTGTATCTAGAGGGTCTTTGGGAAATAGCCAAAGCCTCTAATAAATAGAGGATGAAGGGGTATCCTTATCCTATCTCTTGAACTCTAATCATTTGCCCCAACTCTCTCTCTCTCTAACCTCACTCTAGTTCATGAGATCCCTAGGTTGATCCCACCAACCTTTGTAAGAACTCGAGTTTGTTGCAAGGAATCGGAAGCCATAACCTCCGTAAGCCATGGCGGCTTCGATTTCTTGATCGTGTCCCCGTTTTGCTTGTGTTCTTCGCGTTTTGCTTTTGCTCTCTCTTTTTCCCGAGATGATTTCTCTTTGTTGGGAGTAGCTCTTGCAAATCCGTTTGAATCAAGTTGTTCGTATTCGAGAGGAGCATCTTTGCATCGAAGGATCCATCCTCAAACCTCTCGAGTACGCGGATCGGGCGATTTCTTTGCAACGTTCTTCGTTTTCCCTTTTCTCCCCCAAATCCGAGTGTTCCCGCTCATCCAACCCAAATTGAGCGATGATTTCTTCGGGATAGCTCCCCAACTGCACTAGGATCATGCCTACAAAGTTTGGTTGCAGTTGGTGATCATTTGGTCGAGTTTTGGGAAGATTTGGCGGAGGATAATCGCTTTTCGGGGTTTCTGCGCGATTATCGGGGGCGTCGGACGCTCCGAGGGTTTTGCGTCGGACGCTGGTGCGTGCTGACATCAGCGTCCGTCGCTCGGTGTGTCTGAGCTTTTGGTTTGGCGCCGGACGCTCCTCAGGGTCCGTCGCTGACCGTCCGTCGCCTCTGCTGTTTCCGAGTTTCTGTCTGGCTCTCTGGAAGGCCGACGGACGCTCGCCTAAGCGTCCGTCGCGCAGTGTCCGACGCCAACGGACGCTCACCCATGCGTCCGTCGCCCAGCGTCCGACGCCCTGCCTTCTGCTTCTCTTCTGCAGTGCTCTCTGGAAGGTCGACGGACGATCTCTCTGCGTCCGTCGCCAGCGTCTGTCGCCCTGTCCTGGAGCATCCGTCGCGTTGTCTTCCAACGTCCGTCGCCTATTTTTTTTGGCTGTTTTGCTTAGGGTTTTTGCCTCTTTCTCATAGGGGTTGAGAACTCTATCTTGGGGGTTTCCGGTGAGTTTTCCCCCACTGCCGGTGAGCTCTCATTTCTCCGATTTCGTCTGAATCCCCACTCGCGTTGCTCGGGGGAGGTTGAGCATCCAGCAACTGGGTTTGATTTTTGGGAAGAGTGGCCCGAATATTTCGAGAGAAATTTGAGGCTCCCATTCACCCCCCCTCTGGTCGCCGTTCTCGGTCCTTCAATTGGTATCAGAGCCGGTTAAGGATCATTCCACCTTAAACGGTTCTTGATCCGCGAAGGCGACATGGAGCGAGGTGTTGGCAAACCTCCGTTCTTCGATGGAACGAATTTCGCCTATTGGAAGGTGCGCATGTCCGCTTACCTTCAAGGGCTTGATTCGAAGATTTGGGAGATTTGTGAGAATGAGTACTATGTGGTTCTTGGCGCTCGGATCACCGAACTCCAAGCTACGCAACATGCTTCAAACGCAAGAGCCCGTAGCATCCTCTTCTCGAGTTTGTCTCTTCCTGAGTTTGAGCGGGTTTCGAGTCTCACTACGGCACGAGAGATCTGGCAAACACTTGTGCGTTATCATGAGGGCAACCCTCAGATCAAGTCCAGACTCTTCGACACGTACCGTAGGGAGTACGAGAACTTCGTTCAGTTGGCCGGCGAATCTGTTGACGGGATGTTCACTCGCTTCCAATCTATCGTCAACAAGATGCGTGCTAATCGGACCAACTTGCCTTATGAAGATCATGAGATGGCTATCAAGCTTTTGCATGCTCTTGATCGGAAGGTATGGGAGATGAAGGTGGCTGCCATCCAGGAGTCACCGGGCTATGACGCCCTGACCGTGGACGAGCTATTCAGCAAGCTCAAGTCCTCGGAGATTGACCACCAGACCCGGGCCAAGCTTGAGAACCCGTCGAACCCATCCATGGCGTTGGTTTCCGGCCCCGGCGGTGTGTCTTCTTCTTCCTCTAACCCTTCATACTCTTCGTTCGCTTTGTCTTTGATGTCTGTGATAGAGGAACAAGTGGAGGCGCTTGGAGATGATGAGCTGGCTTTGGTCATCACCAAGTTCTCATGGTTTCACAACAACCATTTGAACCATCGGCATGGTGGCTCAGCCAAGGGGTGCTACCGTTGTGGTGATGAGGATCACTTCATCGCAAACTGCCCCAAGAAAGCTACGGGTGACTTCACCAAGCGCAAGGACAAGCGCGAGCACCGCTTTGAGGACAAGCACAAGGCCAAGGGCGGCTACAACCGAAAGTCCTCCAAGAAGGTGATCGACAAGGTGAAGGCCAAGCACCGAGCCTTCCTCGCCTCCCTCAGTGACATCGATGCCTCCTCCGACGGGGGTTCTTCCTCAAGCGACGATGAGTCGAAGGGAAAGGTTGAGGACAAGCTCAACGGCCTCTGCTTCTACGCCGACGCCAAGCACGGTGGCTTTTGCACCATGGCGATTGAAGAAGGCAAGGTCGGGAAGATCAAGGATGGCCCCAACTACGACTCCGACACACCCGAGGTATCACCCACCATCGAATCCCTCTCTCTCGAGCTTGAGTCTCTGAACGATACCTTGCTCAGTCAGGATGCTTTGCTCAAGCGTGCCGCTTGTGAGAGGAACGATTTCAAAGCAAAGTACCTTAGCACGCTTCATGAGCTGGAGTTTGCTAAGGCACAAGTGGTGGTTACCGAGGAGGTAGAGTGTGATGCTTGTGCCATCCACATGTCTGATCTTGTCACACTTTAGGACAAGTATGGCACTCTACTTGAGGAGATTAGTGAGCTGAAGGCTAGGCCTAGCTTACTTGGTGCATGCAAGTCTTGCTTAGGCTTGCGTTCTGAGCTGGCACAGAAGGATGCTAGGATTGTTGTGCTAGAGAAGGTCAGCTCAGATAGCACTAGAGAGTCGGATCATTTTGGGGCTTTGGAGCTTGAGATCGCATCGTGCAGACATGACAAGATGCGTGCCGAGGAAGAAAACACATACCTTCGGTCCATCTTGAGCTGGGTGTCTTGCCGAGAGCCGCAGTTGGGGATGATGCTTAGCCAGTGCAAGCGAGCTGGCAGCACGGGAGTAGGCTTTGCTGTAGGTGGGAAGGATGATAGTTTGTTCGGTAAGATCGGTGAGTGCAGTGGTTTGAGCGAAAATGAGAAACCCACCACAACACCCAAGCTTACCAAGATCACTCCACCTAAGCCTACTGACCCCTCCAAGTTTCCTGTGAGAGATGGTGTGTTTGAAGAGCCACCCAAAACCACTCCACAGAAGCAAGTGTGGATTGCCAAACCAAACCACCTTCGCAACCCACTTGACACACTGCCAGACATCTCTAGTAATCCCCTTCCTAAGAAAGCGAGAGCCACCCAACCCAACAAGAGAGTGCCTACCAAGAGTGTGGTGAGGTACCATTGTGAGTATTGTGAGCGGGATGGGCACTTGGCTGAGTTTTGCTTTAGGAGGAAGAAAGATGATCGGAGGCAGGTTAAGTTGAACAACCGAGACATGTACCACCCACGAGTTGGGGTGTGTGAACCAGAAGTTCAGAGGCGCACTTCTAGGCCTAGAGGTACAATGCCTCAAGGTGCTAGGCCTTAGGAGGCGAGACCACGTGGTGGTTGTGCCTGGCGGGGTACCGGTCATGACCCATACGACTACGGGCCTCGTGGTGGTGGCTTTACTCCACCCTTCTTTAGCGGACCACGTTTTCCCTATCGTGGTGATCGCTATCCTCCCGTGGGGCAGGAGATGTTTGGTTTTTCTCCTAACCCTTTCTTTGGGCAAATGGGACAACACTGGTATCCTTCACAGTTTACTAACCCCAGTGTTGCTCCGTTTGCTCACCCTATGTCTTTCTACTGATGTAGGAAGGAGGACTGGAGGAGACTTGGCTTGTGGATTCCGGATGTTCACGCCATATGACCGGAAGTGCCAAGTGGTTCTCCAGCCTCGACCCCGTGCGCCACACCGAGTACATCACCTTCGGGGACAAAAGTAAAGGTAAGGTTGTTTCCCGGGGGTCCATCCGAGTCAATTCGTCTTTTGTCCTCAAGGATGTTGCTTTGGTTGCGAATTTGCATTTTAATCTTCTCTCGGTTTCGCAACTCCTTGAAGACGGTTTTGAAGTGAGCTTTAAGCCAAACTTGTCTCGGATTTTGGACTCTCGTGGTGAGCTTGTTTGCCGGATTTTACCCTTCGGGAAGGTTTTTCGTGCGGATTTTTCTATCTCTTCCGGACCTTCTCGTTGTCTTCTTGCCGGCTCTTCTTCTGAGCTTTGGAAGTGGCATAGGAGATTGGGACATTTGAGTTTTGACTTGCTTGCAAGGCTTAGCTCAATGGACCTTATCCAAGGATTGCCAAAGCTAAAGTTCGAGAAAGATTTGGTTTGCCATCCTTGCAGGCATGGCAAGATGGTTGCTGCTTCCCATCCTCCTGTAACTCAAATTATGACCTCACAACCCGGCGAGCTCTTACACATGGACACAGTTGGTCCAGCTCGGGTTAGGTCGGAAGGAGGGAAATGGTATGTGGTTGTAGTCGTTGATGACTACTCGAGGTACTCTTAGGTGTTCTTTTTGGAGAGTAAGGATGAGGCTTTTATGCATGTGCGTGATCTGATTTTGAGATTGCAAAATGAGCTACCTAAGCATGCCATGAGAGCTATTCGCAGTGATAATGGTACAGAATTCAAGAATGCTTAATTTGCATCTCTTTGCTCTTCTTTGGGTTTGGATCACCAATTTTCCTCGCCTTACACTCCCCAGCAGAATGGTGTTGTTGAGCGTAAGAATCGGACCCTTGTTGAGATGGCCAGGACGATGCTCGATGAGCATAGGACTCCTAGGCGGTATTGGGCCGAAGCACTCAATTCTGCTTGCTATGTTTCCAATCGCATTTTTCTCCGAGCTTTCAAGAAGAATACTTCTTATGAGTTGTGATTTGGGAGACCACCCAAGGTAAGTCACCTACGGGTGTTTGGGTGCAGGTGCTTCATCCTCAAAAAGGGCGGTAAGTTGGATAAATTTGAATCACGGTCTTCTGACGGTATATTTCTTGGTTATTCTACTCACTCTCGTGCTTATCGTGCACTTAACCTTGAAACTAACCGAGTGATGGAGACTAGTGAGATTACATTCGATGAAACTATGCCCTGTGTTTCCACTGCTTTTGAGCTTGCAGGTGATGATGAGGTGAACACCAGCATCTTTGTGGAGGAGGAGCAGGACCACGCCGATTGGGGTGATCCCGAGCCGACTCCACCGGCTGTCCTAGTCGACCCTGTGACGTCTACTTCGGCTCACGGCCCGGACCTTTCTACTTCCTCTACATGGGGGCCGTTCGAGCAGCTTCCTCAGTCGGTGCCCGTTGCACCTGAGGGAGCTCCAGCTGCTGTCGAGGGGGAGGCGACTTCTTCACATGAGGCACCGCTACACATTCAGCATTGCCACCCTCCTTAGACTATGATCGGCGACATCAACGAGCGTACCATACGCTCCAGGTCATATCGTATCTCTCACTTTGCTCATTCGGCCTTTGTCGTGTCTTTTGAGCCCCGAGATGTTGGACACGCATTGATGGATCCGGATTGGGTTAATGCCATGCATGAGGAGTTAGAGAACTTTGAGCGAAACTGCGTTTGGGTCTTAGTGCCACCACCACCAAGTTGCCACCCTATAGGAACCAAGTGGGTTTTCAAGAACAAACAAAGTGAGGATGGGGTGGTAGTGCGTAACAAGGCTAGGTTGGTAGCGCAAGGCTTTTGTCAAAAGGAGGGAATAGACTATGAGGAAACCTTTGCTCCCGTAGCTCGTTTAGAAGCCATTAGAATCCTTTTAGCTTTTGCGGCTTCTAAGGGTTTTAAACTTTTTCAAATGGACGTTAAAAGTGTTTTCTTAAACGGCTACATAGAGGAGGAAGTGTATGTTAGACAACCTCCCGGTTTCGAAAATCCCAAGTTTCCAAACCATGTTTTTAAACTTCACAAAGCTTTGTATGGTTTGAAACAAGCACCTAGAGCATGGTATGATAGGCTAAAAACCTTTTTGCTTGCTAAGGGTTTTAAAATGGGATCGGTAGATAAGACGTTGTTTCTCCTCAAGCAAGGCAAAGACACTCTCCTAGTCCAGATTTATGTGGATGATATCATCTTTGGTGGTTCTTCTCATGCTCTTGTTGCCAAGTTTGCAGATCTTATGAGCAGGGAATTTGAGATGAGCATGATGGGAGAGTTGACTTTCTTTCTCGGATTGCAAATCAAGCAAACCCGAGAAGGGACGTTTGTGCATCAAGGCAAGTACACGAAGGATATCTTGAAGAAGTTTGACATGGGCGAGGCAAAGCCCCTCTCAACGCCTATGTCAACTACTACTGCCTTGGATGCGAATGAGGAAGGAGAAGCGGTGGACCAGACGGAGTACCGCAGCATGATCGGGTCGCTTCTGTACCTGACGGCGACCCGGCCGGACATTCAGTTCGCCGTCTGCCTGTGTGCTCGCTTTCAGGCGTCCCCACGGACATCGCACAAGCAGGCGGTGAAACGCATCATGAGGTACTTGCGCTTCACTCCCGAATTTGGACTTTGGTTTTCTGCCTCCTCCTCTCTTATGCTGTGTGGTTATTCTGATGCCGACTTTGCCGGTTGCCGTCTTGATAGGAAGTCCACTTCTGGGACTTGCCAGTTTCTCAGTTCTTCTCTTGTGTCTTGGTCTTCTCGCAAACAGTCTAGCGTGGCACAATCGACGTGCGAAGCTGAGTACGTTGCCACGGCTAGCTGTTGTTCGCAGTTGCTTTGGATGATTGCGACTTTGAAGGATTTTGGCCTTGAGCTTACTAAAGTGCCTCTGCTTTGCGATAGCACGAGTACCATTAGTGTAGCCAAAAATCCCGTGCTTCACTCAAAGACCAAGCACATTGATGTTCGTTTTCACTTTCTGAGAGATCACTATGAGAAGGGCGACATTGACCTCCGGCATGTCGATACCCAAAACCAGCTTGCGGATATTCTCACAAAACCTCTCGATCAAGTTGCGTTTTCTCGCCTTCGGGGTGAGTTGGGTGTTTGCTTCCCTTTTTAGTTGAGGGAAGCTCTTTGTGTTTCTTTTTTTTGGTTCTTTTTGTCTTTTCTTTTAATTGGTGTCATTGCATTTTGCATCTCATTTGCATTTGTGCCATAGTTCATATTAAGCTTCATACCTATAGCCGATATAATGAATCTATGCTCTGTTTGAGGTGCTTTATGTGTCTATGGTGTTGCCTAACTTAGACTCTCTTTGATCTCTTGATATGCAATAGAGCTAAGTTAGAAAAGCTTTAAAACTGAATTTAATTCTCCATGTCACCTCTGAAATGGCACTAGCATGTGTAGGCTTTTGAAGATCCTTCTTGGCTGCCTTATATATAGCGTGTATCTATGGCTCTTCATTGTTTCATTCACTTCCATTGAGCACCATGCTTAAAAACTGATCTAAAATGAAATTGCTCACTATTTTGTGAATTGGGAAGATCGGGTTGGGTCTGCATTGTGAGCACTTCACCGTGTGTTCGAGACTGCTTCCCATTTGGGTTGATACTTGAGCGGTGTCGTGTATGACCAAAACCGGTGTGTTAAGTCCTTTGACTTCGCCCGGTTGGTAAGCAGTGGCATCACTTTGCTTACAACCACTCGCATACAACTTAAATGTGCCTAAAACTGAAATTTGGCTGCAAAACTCTGAAATTTGAAAAATTCATTCAGTTGGGTCATTGGTTTGTTGTATGAACTTTGCTAGGGATAGTTTTACTTGCTATACATGAGATTGCTTTGAGATAGGTCCTATCTTGTTTGCCATGTCAAGTTGTCTCTAGGAGGTGATACCCATTCCTTGCTCACACATGTAATGCTCTCTAAAATAGCTTCTAAAGTGATCTTTAGCTCAACCTGAGTCTTAGTTGGGCACGTAGAGCTTTTCCTATTCTCACAGGATCACATCATTTAGAGCATCCTTTCATTGTCTTTGCTCTATGTATGAAGCTTGTAGCATTCATTTTGCATATCTTGGCATTTGTGGTCGGTTCTTGCGTTTTGAGCTTTGATGAGATTCATGTGTCAACAAGGGGGAGAGATGTGCATTCACTCCATCTACACTTAAGGGGGAGAGTTGTGCATTGTGTGCATTGTGGGAAGAAAGCATGGGGGAGAGATATCTGATCAAGGGGGAGAAAATGTGCATTTTGTGAAATTTTCACCCTTCCTTGGTATCTTGTGTTGCTTTTGTCCAGGGGGAGCTTTTGCTAGATGTGTTGAGCCTTTGCCTCTTCTGGAGGGCCTAGCTTGTGTTTTGGCTCCGACAGGTTTCGATTGGCCTCTTGACTCTTATGTGTTTTAATTGGTATCTTTGAGCCCCCTTAGTGCTTCAATTGGTTTTCTGAGCTTTGAGAGCTTTGATTTGTATCTTTGGCTTGCTAGCGGTGTTGAGCCCGTTTCTGCCTCTTCTTGAGGGCTAGCTTTGTTTTGCTTGGTTGCGTCGAGCCATTGCCCATGTCTTTGGGAACCAAGTTTTGGATGTCTCTTGCTTCTCTCAAGTGACCCCGTTTTGGCTTTCTTAGCTTTTGGTCATTTGGAGAGTTTTACCTTGTGGCTCAAATCTGAAATGCACTTGTGTTGACAATGCACTCATCAAGGGGGAGATTGCGAACACATGGTGGATAAGTACCCATGTATGTTCAGTTTTGTGATGAGTGATTGCCCAACACTTGAGCGTTTCGGTTTGAGTGGCTTACCCTAACCTCTTTGCAAAAGCAAATGTGTGTCTGTCTATCGGCTTGTGGTGTGCAGGTACTATGCCTAGTGACAGTGGTCAATGGCGTGGAGAAGGTCGAGTAGAGGCTTGCCGTGCCGATGGACTGAGAGCGGTGAAGGGCGGAAGCGGGGCTCGGACTGAGGGACCATGGGCGCTGGCGGACTAGCTGTGGTGGCTAGTGCCTGGCACCGGCGAGTGCGAGAAGACATGGAGGTAGACCGAGTCGATCGAGTCAAGACGGCGGACGAGCGGGTCGAGCGGAGGCTTAGGGGACTCGGAGTCCGACCGGGCGAGGACAAGGTGGCTCGAGTCGAGTGGTTTGGTGGTTTGGGCCTCAAAACCATCCGCATCGGTTTCCGAGTTTGGGCCGAAAAACTCGGGGTTCGGTAGTTGAGCCGAAAGCTACCGGTGGCGGGTTTCGCGGGTTTGGGCCTCAAAACCCGGGCGGAGCTTCCGAGGAAGCGGGGATGGCACGTGGTGGAATCCTGGAGGTTGCGTCGAGGCGACGGCAACTCCCGGCAGGAAGCGGGGCCGTCCATTCAAATCGAGGGAGATATTTACCGGAGCTTGGACTGCAATGCTTAGGCTAGGTAGTTCACTCATTGTATCTAGGGGGTCTTTGGGAAATAGCCAAAGCCTCTAATAAATAGAGGATGAAGGGGTATCCTTATCCTATCTCTTGAACTCTAATCATTTGCCCCAACTCTCTCTCTCTCTAACCTCTCTCTAGTTCATGAGATCCCTAGGTTGATCCCACCAACCTTTGTAAGAACTCAAGTTTGTTGCAAGGAATCGGAGGTCGTAACCTCCGTAAGCCATGGCGGCTTCGATTTCTTGATCGTCTCCCCGTTTGCTTGTGTTCTTCGTGTTTTGCTTTTGCTCTCTCTTTTTCCCGAGATGATTTCTCTTTGTTGGGAGTAGCTCTTTGCATTAAGTTGTTCGTATTCGAGAGGAGCATCTTTGCACCGAAGGATCCATCCTCAAACCTCTCAAGTACGCGGATCGGGCGATTTCTTTGCGACGTTCTTCGTTTTCCCTTTTCTCCCCCAAATCTGAGTGTTCCCGCTCATCCGACCCAAATTGAGCGATGATTTCTTCGGGATAGCTCCCCAACTGCACTAGGATCATGCCTACAAAGTTTGGTTGCAGTTGGTGATCATTTGGTCGAGTTTTGGGAAGATTTGGCGGAGGAAAATCGCTTTTCGGGGTTTCTGCGCGATTATCGGGGGCGTCGGACGCTTCGAGGGTTTTGCGTCGGACGCTGGTGCGTGCTGACGTCAGCGTCCGTCGCTCGGTGTGTCTGAGCTTTTGGTTTGGCGCCGGACGCTCCTCAGGGTCCGTCGCCAACCGTCCGTCGCCTCTGCTGTTTCCGAGTTTCTATCTGGCTCTCTGGAAGGCCGACGGACGCTCGCCTAAGCATCCGTCGCGCAGCGTCCGACGCCAACGGACGCTCACCCAAGCGTCCGTCGCCCAGCGTCCGACGCCCTGCCTTCTGCTTCTCTTCTGCAGTGCTCTCTGGAAGGTCGACGGACGATCTCTCTGCGTCCGTCGCCCTGTCCTGGAGCGTCCATCGCGTTGTCTTCCAGCGTCCGTCGCCTATTTTTCTGGCTGTTTTGCTTAGGGTTTTTGCCTCTTTCTCATAGGGTTGAGAACTCTATCTTGGGGGTTTCCGGTGAGTTTTCCCCCACTGCCGGTGAGCTCTCATTTCTCCGATTTCGTCTGAATCCCCGCTCGCGTTGCTCGGGGGAGGTTGAGCATCCAGCAACTGGGTTTGATTTTTGGGAAGAGTGGCCCAAATATTTCGAGAGAAATTTGAGGCTCCCATTCACCCCCCCCCCTCTGGTCGCCGTTCTCGGTCCTTCACCGGCTTAGCTTCTTCCAGAGAAACAGTGGCAACCTCGTCTTGCTTGACAATGCATTCATCTTCATCCTCCAAAACAGGTGACAGATTACCAATGTCATGATCAACAAATGCACTCTCATGATCCGATTCAGAATCTTCATCCTCAGAATCATCTTCATCTTCATTAGTGTCGTCTTCTTTGTTTTCATCACTTAACAAATCCTCTTCAGTTTCTTCACACAAAGATTCATATTCATTATCGTCTGATTTTCTGCACATTGACCTTGTCTGTCTTTTTGAGCAGGATGGTATGTCATGATTTGGTTTGGACATTTTCGGTCTACTCTGTACAGAGCAATGCTCACCTTCGGAGGCATTTACCCTTGCACTCTTGGAGCGAGGTTCACCTTCAGGTACATTTACCCTTACACGCTTGGAACTTTCCGTACGTTGTGTATTAGGAGCTCCATCTTCAGAAACTTTCTCCAAAAATGTCCCAAGAAGTTTTGTGAAACCAGAGCAGAACTGGCTGACAACTGTGCTTAACATGTTTTTTTTCTGAAAAAAAACAAAGATGACAAACAGGTGTAAGTGATTGTATGTGAAACACAACTGATAAAGAAAAAGAAAAAAAAATAGTAGTCATAAAAAAAGAACATTGTACAAACCTGATCTGAAACACCACTAGGGGTCTTTAAGGAGACAAATCTTCTTATATCATCCATATGGAATAATGAGGGCTGAGGAATGGAATAGTTTGATCCTTTCAACTGAACAGATAAACATGCACAAAAAAAAGAAAACAAGAAGGTTGTAATGTGGGCATATGTATACTTTACCAAACAAAAAAAAAGGAACATTAAGCTATTGTTGCATACCTTGAGCTTTCCAAATGAGCCATCCCGGTTGGTGTCTAACTTGATGATTTGATCTAACAATTTCCTTGAAAATGCAGCGATTCTAGGCATCGCGGAAGGGATTTGTACATTCTCTACCACAAGCGAATCTACGTATATAATCTGAAAAAACAAAAGTGAATAAGTGTGAGTATGGTTATCAACTTGATACATGCAAGGTGGCACTGAAAAAACACATTGGGTTCTTCAAAAAACGGGGGGGTGATGCATATAAAAATCAGCTTACCACAAGAACAATGAGACAACCCTTGAAATATTTTTGTTTTCCCATTTTGGAAGCTGCACCTTTGAGCTGGTCAACAACAAACTGACACCAATTCAACTTCTTAACTTTAGATAGATCCACAATAGGTGGGTAGCACCTTGGGCTGATAGATAAACCAGTTGGAGGGCATAGGAAAGTTGAAATTGCTATCATCAACCATGACCTTAGGAAATCATCATTGCTAGTCCTATTCTTCTTCAACCTTTCCAGTATAGAGTCAATGCTAGGTGTTGTCCCTTCATCAATACCATACTTCTCATGGATGAAGTTGATAGCATCAACATTTAGCTCATATTTTACTTCATCACCATCCTTTAGGATCTCAAAAACACTACAGACTGACTCAACATTTACTGAAATTCTTCCCTCCCAGGAAACACCAGCTCCGATGAATCAGGGTCATAGCACTCAACCAGCAGCCAATTCGCAAAATCTGCAGGTATAGCCTTGCAAGCAATCTTCAAAAGGCCACCAAAATCTATTGAGTCTATCCTTTTCTTCTGAGATTCAGTCAAGTCCTTGTATAGCTTCACAAGCCTTGATGGGGAAGCCCTTTGTCTTTGCGGCTAAGGATTAGAAGAAAAATAGCAAAAAAAAGTTAACAAATAGCGACAACTAAAAATCTGCGTAAACAAAAAGAAGGACATGTGAACACAAAAATTAATGTCTATCAGAATGGGAGGGTGTACCTTGGGAACTGTTGAAGATGATGAAGCACCATGATGATTTTGTTGTCCTCTGCCCATTGCCAAAACACAAATCAACACCTAGAGGGGTAGAAAAAATCATGGATCTGGATCAGCTAATTTTTTTGGTACCATGTAGTAACTGTAAACAAACATGTATAGTGAGTGCAAAAACACATGAGCAGCTGAATCCAGGATCACTGAATTGTACTCTATAGTATATAATGAAAATGAACTGCAGTAGCTGAACACTGAACTAATAAAACTGAACTGTCACAATATCTGAACACTGAACTAACAAAACCAAACTGCCCCACAGTATCTCAAATCTGAAAAAATCTGAATGCCTGTATAGAACTACATGGCTGCAGCGCAACAAAATTGTTGAATACATGACACAGTTCACTAAAAAATCACAGTTGTGCTAAAAGGTAATTTCATACATTAAAATTCATTCTACAAATTTTTAAAAAGCAATCCAATAATTTTAGAAAAAGCAATTTAATAACTTCACAATAGTGATTCAATACATGAAGAAAAGCAATACTAAGAAACATGAAAAACAAAAAAACAGGATAACCAATGAGATGGGGGGGGGTTCCTGAAAAACAATTTGTCTACACAACTATATAACACTTATACACAATGAAAACAAAAAAATAACTTCACAAAAAACAATGTACTTGTCGGTGTTTAGAAACTACCAACGAGTAAATTTGTACGCGTGTCGGGTTCCGAATGGTGAGATAGAGAGACAAGAGGTTTATACTGGTTCGGGCAAGAAATCCCTACGTCCAGTGTGGAGCTGCTCGTGTTCCTTATCTCTGCTTGCAGGGGCCTACAAGCTGGTTCGAGAGAGGGGGTATGAGCCCTAGGTCTCTGGATGGTGTAGTGAGTGTGTATGCTACCAACTAGCCGTGTTCGGGTGTATGTGAGATCTCTTTCTCTTGAAGCTTTAGAGTCGAGAGCCTCGGTCCCCTTGAGTCGTCCCCCCTGTCCCCCTTTTATAGTCGAAAGGAGGGCAGGGGAGTTACAAACATGTGTCGAGAGATATCTACCTAGGATACTAAGCCCTTTCCTTCTTCGTGAAGGGTGTTGGGCACTTATAATACTATATTCCTATTGTCTTCGTACTTGGTCGGAGGAGAGGAGTCGTGTCGGCTCCTTGTTGCATCGCTGGAGGATACGGAGGGGGGTCCGGTTGAACCCGTAGCGTATTAGAGGCATGGAGTTCATTGTACTGTTGGAAGGTACACGGCTGTACCTTCTTCTAATTCTCTTTGTATACGGCGGATTCCTCCACTCCGGGCCAATGTGTTTCGTTACCTGGCGGGCCCCATGTACCTGATGTACTTCTACTCGGAGGGTTCCCGTAGGGGCCCGGTGGCCGGAGGAGTTGTCGTTGCTCCTTGGAGGCGTGGGTCCCACCTGTTCAGAAGTCTGATTCCGTCACGTCCCTGACTGGAGAACCCGTTGTGTCTCCGTTTTAGTAGGGAACTAGGGTGTTATCCTGAGCTCCGGTTTATACGGGGTGCACGATCTTCAGGATAACATACCTCCGTTCTTATCGATGTTTGCACCGTCAGCGCCTACATGGCAGTAGTCGTCACCTTCTAGAAGGGGCAAATGGTTCTTTTCCCTACCAGCGGCGCCCTTCACGTCTTCCGCTGGTTGTGGATCTGTCTCGCTCCCCGCGTCGGGCGGGACGGAAAACACGTCTGCCCGGGGGCGCGTCTGCCTACCCGGGCCGGTGGGATTCTGTGAGTCATACGCCTATTCTTCGTGGGCATGCGGCGATTTCTCCTAGATGGGCCTCTTATTTGTTGGTTTGTTTCTGAGATTTTGTCATTAAATTAGATCTCCGACAGTAGCCACCGAGCCTTAGGAAGAGTTTCCTAATTATCTTGCTGGGGCTTTATATACGCCGTCTAGACATCTATTTTAATCCTTCGCTGAGAGGGTGCGCGCAAGCGCACCCGCTGGGTGTGGCCCCCAAGCCTGGGTGAGAGTGTAACTCTTGTGCAGGCTTAGATTTCATCATTTTTTGTCTTGATGGTTTGACCGTGAGCGATGGATATGCTCATGTTGCTTCGCACCGTAATCTTTTGATTGTGTGGATAGAATGAACCGGGTTGATTTCGGTTCTACTCCTGACAACCTGTCGCTGCTGTTGGTGGCACTGTTTGGTCATGATGCTATGAACATCAAAACTTGTTCTCTTCTAGCCTGCTGTCATGCTTCATACCTTCCTGCTGTCGATGCCTTGGCTTGTCCGTCGTGATCGGAGGTAATGGAGTGGCTATCTTGCCTTCTTACGCATCCATTAACGAGCTCTCTGTGTACGGCGATTTTCTGCGACGTGAAGCCCCCGGGTGTACGCCAATACATGATTTCTTCTATGGTTGTTGCCGTTCGGTCGGGCCGCAGGGATCGATTTTTGCCTGAATCGGGGTTGGAGTCGCGGTAGTGCTCTGTCAGTGACCGGGACACTGCCGCGATAGGCCTAGGGATCAGGACGACTCGCGCCGCGTCCTAGCCTGGTGACGTTTGCGAGTGTTGTGCGTGTCGCACCCTTTAGTGCACGATGCATTGGTCGGCCCGCCTTGACAAGACTCGTCACCGCACCCCTTTGACCGTCTCACGGGTGAAGGGGTGATGATGTGGGTCCCGGCGGCAGGCGGCTTGATTTTAGCCTTGTTGAATCCTCTTCTTATTTGGCTCGGGCGTAGCACAGGAGCCAGACTGTGGCGCTCTTCCTTTTCTTTCGCCTTTTGTCTTCCGCTTAGAGCCTGTTCCTTCTGAGCCATGAATCGCGGCAGACGCCCTCCAGCGGATAGCTCCACGGGAGAGGGAGCATCGGATGCCCGGAATCTCCATCGCCGGCTGATCGCGGCGGGATGGTTTCTACATCTTTCCGTCCCCTTTTCCTTCCTTTATCTTCGTTTGTGTTCTCACTGAATCCTATCCTTGGGTCAGGATGCCATCGCCGACGCACGATGCGTCGCTCCCGCGGGGTTTTCAGACGTGCGTGGCGCAGTCCGACGTGCTGTCACCATCTCGCCTTTCCTGTCGCGCGGGGTCGGGGTCTTCCTCCTCATCGGGGCCCGTGCCAGTATTTCCAGCTCTCGGAGACCGCGTTTTGATAGAGGAACTGCTTAGCCGCCCGATGCGGAACCTTCGTCGAGTTCAGGACGCCGAGCTGCTCTATCGGATGCTTGAAGGGTCTCGTCAGAGCCTGGCTGAGGCCGATGAGCGTGCCGCGAGTAAGTGATCGTTGTTTCTCTTTTCCTTGACACGATTCATTTGTCACTTCATCTTTTGTTTCGCAGTGTTGGAAGAGGAACTACGGGTGCTCCGCTCTGCCACAGTTCGCGTTGTTGATGTCCTTCACGTGTCCGAGGACTCCGTCATTAGGCGTCTTCGGGCCATACCGGCGCGCATCCATAATGCCATCGTGTGCGCTGTTTTTCGCGGGGCTGGAGTAGCGCTTGCCATAGCCGAAATTCACTCTGGCGTGGACATGACTAATGTCGCGGAGCTTGCATCCGAACAGAGTATCGGTCCATATTCTAACCTCGTCGAGCGGCTTTCGGAGGCGGCGGAAGCTGTCATTGGCATCGTACCTGCGGAAGAAATCCTAGCGGCACGGCCCAGGACGGAGACCCCATGACGGCCGACGTTTAGCAAAAGGAGATATGTACTGCTAAACGGGAAGGCTTACCTCATTTGTATGATCCTGAATCGTTGATCCTTTGCTCCGTGTTTCAACTGTTGTTTTAGTTGTTTTATTTTAGAGGCTCGGGTTCATGGCCTATGATTTTAGTTGGATCATGCGTCTGGGGACCGTGGTTGCATGGTTCCCTTCTTCCTCGCATCCCCATGATCTAGGATGTGGAAGTGAACTGCCTCGTGTCTATCCTCGATGGACGAGACCAAGCGCTCGGCGAGCTACAATTGGGTGATTTAGGTGAGACCCCGGGTCCTCATCCGTGGAGGCTCGCACCAGCGGAAGTCTATCGGCGACCGATCTCAATCCCAACAGTCGATATGTATAGTACCCGATTCCGTTCGCTAGGAACCGAGGGCTCGATGCCACCCCTCGTGGGGGCTACCACATATTCTGTTATCTGTTGAATCCTAAACACGTCCACTGAGTACGTTCGACGTGAAGACGTCTACGTTCCGACCGTGAGGGCCCACTCAGTGACGTCCCTCACTCTTCGTTTTTCAGCCGGGGAGGCTGTCGAACCCATGGAGTTGGGCCAGCCCAAGATCCCTCGGCCTTATTATTTTTACCTGAATTCACGTTGCGGTGGGGAGGAGGACTAGCGGCCCGTTAGGTTTTTATATGAGTATAGCGGACGGGGTGGGCTGCGCTCCTGCTGCTGAAGCTCATCACCGCCGCCACTTCCCCTGCGTTCTAGATACAAGAAAACGGAAATCTTCTTTGCCGTCCATGGGTCGTTGGCTGCGCTCTGCCGTGTTTCGTGCTCAGTTGGAGGAGTTGGTCCACGAGGGAAGTCTTCCTCCGTCTTCCGATCCGTTATGGTGGCTGCTGCCTGGAGACGAGCTTTCCCCCAATCCTCCCGATGGTTACGTCGTTTGTTTTGTCGAGTTTCATCAGCGTGGGCTGGGCGCGCCTCCACATCCCTTCCTTCGAGGTCTGCTTGAGTACTATGGGCTTGAGCTTCATCAACTTAATCCTAACGCCGTCCAGCAGATCTCGACCTTCGTAGCTTTCTGCGAAGGATATTTTGGGATCGAGCCTCACTTCGATCTATGGCGGCGGCTGTTCTCCGTGGATTTCATAAAGGGGTGACTCATGGGGTGCGCCGGGGTGAAGCTCCGGCCCGGACGTGCGGGGGGTTTCATCGCCGTGCCTACTCGGTCGGCGAACAAAGGCTGGCACACGTTGATGAGGACATGACACCTTCGCATACAACCACAACCATATATTACAAGGTGATATCATTCCTACATTTACAAAATGGTTCTTGGTACAACTCACTTGGTTCCACATGTATATGTCAATATTTGCTTGTAGATATAAACATGTCTCAATGTGCATGGTCTTCAAACTTCAACATTCGGTTCGTTGGCAGCCCAACAGTGCTTCATTGGGAAGACCATAATTCATCCATCCGAAGTGCGATTGAGGTCAACGAAGACTTGATGGAAAGCTTATTTGATAAGTTTTCAAATAAATCTGGTCCCACCTCAATATCACGTCGGCAAGGTCTTCAAATCATCACGACACTTAACTACTATTTTTGCGGGATGCTACGACATCGTTTTAGGCTTGTCATGCAACCTTGGGACCCTGACCCAAGTAGAAAAACGTCCCAAATATGTGGAGAATACCCCAAAGATGGTCCAAGACGTCCTCCTCCTTGCCCACCACCTTAGGAGGGCAGCAAGGTCGTCCAACTCAAGTTGGAGGCCCAATTCAATTCGAGTTCGAGTCTATCTCGGGTTCCAGGAGCAGCCAATGGTAAAATGGATGCCCAAGTTGCATACTGACTCCGTTTTCGATGAAACACATACGGATGGAAAGATAATTTCATAAGGAAACCAACCCAATTAGTTTCATGTAAAAATTCCTTCGGAGTCAACGGGAATCGTCGAAACAAGTTGACATCCAGAATCTGTCCAGACGTTACGTCGTCGTCTTTTGGGCCATTGGGCTTTGTAACGAGTTGGCCCACCTTAGGGACATGAGTGGCTGCCCTAGGACGCCTCTTAGACCATATAACCAGCCGCCGCCTACGTTAGGGTTTGGGTTTTGCTTAGATTATTCTGTTAAGAACAGTTTCGCCATTTCATCGGTTTGTGAGACCCCAACTCTTGATCTTAATCATATATCCGCAATTGTCACTTCATTTGAGTTGCATTTTATCTTGTTCTTGCTTGTGTTCTTCGATTCGCAGCAGGGATTAGCCTTCTTGGCGAGGTCAACTGGATTGTGACACGGTTGATAACCAGAGGAGACGTAGCGCTAAGATTGCAGGGTTCGGTCTTTGTGATGTGAAGTCGGATCAGTGTGTCTCTCTCCGACCAAATCGATAGTTATCTTGAACCGACGGAAGATCGGGAACCTAGTTCACACCAAGTGGTAATCAAAGCTTCAGGTATACCGTCAAGTTCATATCTACCCTTAATTTCGAGTTCTTTCACTTTCGTCCCATAGTCCAGTGCCATATCGTTTTCCTATCCTAGAACCCTTCCGCGCCATAGCTTTTGCATAATTCAGTTTCAGAGTCTGTAGTATTGATTTTGTGTCCTAGGCCAACGTCTTGTTGATGGTTTAGATCGTGTTCTTTGTTCTTTTGTGTTGATCCCCCATCCGTCGTCATCTCGTATCTCCATCTGTGCATCTTGTGTCCACATAAACCCTGATTCGGACTGTCTTCCATAAAATAGTCATAACTTTTGTGTCCGAACTCGAAACAGGGCGAATGTTTTTTCCACGGAGAACGCCAAATAATTTTAGATCTGTTTCATCCTAGTGAATCTAGGTTCGCAAAAATTAGAATTGCGAAATTCGATCAGAAACATTGAGATTTCAGGCCCACAAGTTTTGGTATGCTTTTTAGAGCACAATCTTGATTGTCCATATGCCACATCTTTTTACCATTTGAACTCAAAATATTTTGTGGTTTGATATTGTGTGATCCTTGCTGAGAAAAAAATATAAAATAGCAAGAGAAAAAAATTAGACAAAAAAATAAGAAAAATAGTAAAAAAAGAGAAAAGAAGCACATAAGAAACATCCAGTAGCTCTATAATTTGTGGTCTCTTTTTGCCTTGTTCATATCTGTTGATGCCTTTCATATTTGTTTCCTTTCATCATTGTTTCACTTCCTTCTTTGTCACAATTGATGTTAGGAACACGTATAGACCAGCAACTAGGACAAGTGCTCTGAACATTTATTCAATATTGCTATCTGTTACTGACTTGTGTGTCACATACATATATATTTCATTTTGTGTGCCTCCCAAGCTCCACATATATACTTCTGATCCGTACAGAAAAGACCCTTGCAATCTTGGTGCTACACTCTCACAGGTATCACAATCGATCGCCGGTTGCGTTGGTAAGAACACTTGTAAGAATTTGGTAAGGTGTGTGAGGGTGTGATTCCACTGAGCCATCAATAGCCGTTAGGGAATTTATTTGGATTTTCTAACAATGTCAAACAACAAGTTTCTTTTTAAGAATGAATTGCAAGATTTCATGGACCAACTCTCTACAAAGTTGGATGAAACAATTACAACAGTGGGCAATGCAGCCTCCTCTATTGCTACAACGACATCGTCATCGCCACCTCTCGCATGTACTATGGAGCTTGCACAGTGAGTGCTCAACTCTCAAATGGAAAAGGCGGAGCAAAACCAGTTGAACAACTTGTTCCAAATATACTTTGTTGTGAAGGAACGACGTTCTCGTGTTATGATTGATGGCGAGACCTACAAACCTTGCAAGTTTAGAGTTGGTTAAGAAGCTTGGTCTGACCACAAAGCCACATCCACATCCATACTACATGAAATGGGTCAATTCTTGGGATAAGATAAAGATAACTGAAATTGCACGTATTGAGTTTTCTATTGATTCTTATAAGGATAATGCAGAATTTGACATAGTACCTATGTAAGCATTTCATTTATTGCTAGGCAAATCTTGGATATCTAAAATTAATGCAGAGCACAACATTATTTCTAATGAATATTGTTTCAAATACAATGGTAGAAAAATTACTATGAGACCTATGACTGCTGTTGAAATTTTTGAGGAAGATCTTATGAGAACAGAGAGAAGAAAGAATGAGCCTTTTAGAAAAGAATGTACTATTTTAGAAGTCACAATTCTTTCATCTAAATCTGAATTGTTAGATAATAGAGATATTGTTTTGCCTCTTGTCGGTACTAATATTTTGCAGCATATATCCAAGCAAGAGGACAAGGTGACATAAATAGAACAGGTAATTGACTCTGGTAAGAGCTCTCTTGATGTGTTGAATTTGTGCACCAACAATGCTAATGCTATAGTAGAACCTTCTATTGATCTACATTTGCCACATGATAATGATTCTACTGTTCTTTGCGATAAAAAAGAGTTGTGTGATAGTGTTATGATTAATGGTGGTTCTATCTTAGAAACAAATGATGTTGCTGAAACTAAAAATTTACTTCCAATTGCAACTGAAAAAGATGAACTAAAATTGTTGTCTTCTTTAAATACGTTGGGTTACATTGAGTTTGATAATTTTTGTGCCCTAAGTTGTTTGGAAGAGAAATTTAACTATGCTGATTTGTCATGGTTGTCTAAATGTACATATCACTTTATTGACAAATATAATTATACGGGAGAATATATGGTGCATCGTGTCTATATTTGTTCAAATCTGAAATTTTCTTTTATTGTGAAACAATATGATCCAATAGAGGGTTGTAATCTCTATAGTCATACCATGTCGAGTTTCCCAAGTTTTGTGATTAAGAAACAGGTTAAAATTCAAGAAGGGGAGCAATGTTAGCTACTACCTAGAACTTGTACTCCAGCTACACTCAAACCGAAGACGGTTTATTGTCAAGAAGGGGAGAATGATGAGGACATGACACCTTCGCATACAACCACAACCATAGATTACAAGGTGAGATCATTCCTACATTTACAAAATTGTTCTTGGTACAACTCACTTGGTTCCACATGTATATGTCAATATTTTCTTGTAGATATAAACATGTCTCAATGTGCATGGTCTTCAAAGGTCAACATTCGGTTCGTTGGCAGCCCAACAGCGCTTCATTGGGAAGGCCATAATCCATCCATCCGGAGTGCGATTGAGGTCAACGAAGACTTGATGGAAAGCTTATTTGATAAGCTTTCAAATAAATCTAGTCCCACCTCAATATCACGTCAGCAAGATCTTCAAATCATTACGACACTCAACTACTATTTCTACGGGATGCTACGACATCGTTTTGGGCTTGTCATGCAACCTTGGGACCCTGGCCCAAGTAGAACAACGTCCCAAATATGTGGAGAATACCCCATAGATGGTCCAAGACGTCCTCCTCCTTGGCCACCACCTTAGGAGGGCAGCAAGGTCATCCAACCCAAGTTGGAGGCGCAATCCAATTCGAGTTTGAGTCCATCTCGGGTTCCAAGAGCAGCCAATGGTAAAACGGATACTCAGGTCGCATACAGACTTTGTTTTCGATGAAACACATACCAATGGAAAGATAATTTGATAAGGAAACCAACTCAATTGGTTTCATGTCAAAATTCCTTCGGAGTCAACAGAAATCGTCGAAACAAGTTGACGTCCAGAATCTGTCCAGACGCTACGTCGTCGTCTTTTGGGCCGTTGGGCTTTGTAATGAGTTGGCCCACCTTAGGGACGTGAGTGGCTGACCTAGGAAGCCTCTTAGACCATATAACCAGCCGACGCCGCCTACGTTAGGGTTTGGGTTTTGCTTAGATTATTCTGTTAAGAACAGTTTCGCCGTTTCATCGGTTTGTGAGACCCCAACTCTTGATCTTAATCATATATCCGCAATTGTCACTTCATTTGAGTTGCATTTTATCTTGTTCTTGTTTGTGTTCTTCGATTCGCAGCAGGGATTAGCCTTCTTGGCGAGGTCAACCGGATTGTGACACGGTTGATAACCAGAGGAGATGTGGTGCTAAGATTGCAGGGTTCGGTCTTTGTGATCTGAAGTCGGATCGGTGTGTCTCTCTCCGACCAAATCGATAGTTATCTTGAACTGACGGAAGATCGGGAACCTAGTTCACACCACACATTGTGGTTTTATCTCCGGAGTGACAAGAACGCCCCGTTTCCCCGCTACACCGGGACACTCCTCAAGGCTGGCCTTCCTTCCTTCTATTTGGGATTGATGAGAAAACCTTGAAGCAACTGGATGATGCTTTCCGCGCCATCAAGATCTTGAGGGAGGCCGGCGTATGTTCGTGCGATGTGATCGACGGCTATTTCTACAGAGGGGTGGTGCCCTTGCGCCAGCGAACGCTGATGCTGTTCCAGATGGCCGAGGATGCGTCTTCTGAGGGGACGGTGACAACTTTGAGGGCGGCGGATATGAACGCTGTGGTGGCGCGCGTCCGGCTAGTCACCGGTTTGACCGGCGTGTCTTATCCTGTCGACGGCGTCCCTAGGATGCTTTCTGACCGGACTACGAAAGCCTTGGTATCCTATTTCTTTCCATCCTTCTCTGGTTAATGGAACTCTGTCTCTTTGCTTCCCTGCCACTGACCGATTGAGGAGGTCTCTGCAGGTAGGTCGCATGGACGTTCGCCCCAGTCATCCCCCTCTCCTGATGGTCGCGTCGAGGCGGGCGAACAGGGAGCGTGACGAGAAGCGTCATCAAAGAAATCCCACAGGAGGGATCGCCACCTTCGGAACGAGGCTCGGAGGGTGAAAGAGGAGAAGGGAGAGGAGGTTTCATCGATGTCAGAAGATACTAACGATGGGGACGATGATCCTATGGACTCAGAGTGCTCTCCTTCTCATGAAGCGGGCAGCCCATCATCGCAATCCGGGCCCTCGAGCCCTCCCCCGAGTATGAGTTTGCCCGAGGCGGCGAAAGCCTCGAATGACATCATGGCACCGGAATTGGGGCCCATTCTGACTGATTCTGCCTCACCGGTGCCAGACGACGTACTCGTGGCGTCGCGCCCTCAGTCGGCTCCGTCTCCTGAGGTCACCCCTGTTCTGGCGCCTCCGGATGTCCCTGTGCCCGACGTCGCATCGCAGGCACCAGAGTCGGGTCGGTCGGGGCCGAAGGTTTCTCCCCGTAAGCGTGGGCCAGCGTTGCTAAACTTGTTGTCGGATCCTCGGCCGAAGCGTCCGACGCTAGCTCCGAGGTAAATTTATTTCGATCTGTTTTACTTTCCCGAGATCTCGTATTCCTTGCTTCATCATGCCTTTTCTTCAGTCAGAGCGTGGGCCGCTTGAACTTAGCTCCGACGAAGAGTTTGGCGGTCTCGCATCCCCAGGGTTCGTCGAGGAACGTGGGTGCCGTCACGCTTGCGGGTCCGAGTGGTATCGGGGTCAAGGCGGACGACGCTACTTCGTCTGAGCCCGGCATCGACGCTTCTTTGGCGGAAGGCCTTTCATCGGTGACCATCCCGACGGCGGCTTCGTCGTTGCCTTCTTTGCCGATTGTTGGAATCGCTCCGTCCTCGGCCCATATGTTCCTACCTAAGGTCCTAGCTCTGCGCCAAATTGGATACCGCTCAGGTGTCGAAATCGTCCCTGTGGAGGCACAGGAGATGATGGAGATCCTCCCTCCTTTCCGAATGCTTCCTGGGGAGGTAGCTGCGAGGCCTCGGAACGACCTGGCCACCCTCTTGTTTGGGCGCGAATGGATGAGCCTAGAGTTGTGTTTGCTCTGGATGATCGTCTTGAAGATTCTCGCTGGCAGGCTGCGCACCAAGGCATGCGAGATATGGCGAGGATTTGGGGCGACGTGGTAACTCCTAATGTGGAGGTGACATGTCCCAATCCCTGATTTACTTCTCATTCGTTTTACGATGTTTTTCTTATGCCTCTTCCTCTGTAGGCAATATGCGAGAGCAATATCCTCAAGTCGGCTTTCCTTCGCGGGGAATCCGGGGTCTGGCCGGCCGCCGCTGAGAGCCGTCAGCGAATCGCCGCCCTGGAGGCTGAACTGATCGAGGCTCGCGTTCTTGTTAGCGACTTGCGTCAGTCTGAGGAAGTCGCATGTTAGGAGTTCGAGACTCAGGCGACCGCTCGTAAGGCTGTCGAGGAGAGGCTGAGGAACACAGAGGAGGACGTGAAGTGCCTAGAGCGCGCCCGGAAGTTGGCCTTGGACCGAACAGAGGTGGAGAAGAACGCACGTCGTCAGGCTGAGGAGGAGAGGGACAATCACTACGACCCTGTCCTCGTCCTGAGCGCCGATTTGTGGTCCGAGCGAGAGGAAATCAATCGACTCGCGGCTCAGACTCGACGCCTCACAGAGGAGCTTGAGGTGCGTGCCTTTCTTGAGGCATTCTCGCTTTTGTTATTAGCTTAATAAGGGCCTATTTGGGACTGCTCCACAAACTCTGCTCCACAAACTCCACTCTAGAGCAGCTCCACGAACTCCAGGTTTTTGTGGAGCACCTCTTTAGGTGCTCTCACAACTCCACCTTTTTTTCTAGAGCTGTGTGCGTGGAGCTGAAACCGTTTGGCTAAAAAACGTGGAGCAGAGCTGAAAAACGGGGAGCAGAGCAGTCCCAAACAGGCCCTAAGTTAACCTTACATTTTTCAGACGCCCGGGGCCGACTGGGATCGCTGGCGGTTGGCGAGAAACGCCTTCAAGAAGAGGTTACGGAGGCGAAGGCGTTGGCGGCGAAATCCTCTAGCTCGCGGGCGAGGCTAGAGGACGTTCTGATTTCCGCTCTTCAAGACCTTTGAATATCCGTCGGCCCTGAAGACTCTCTTGAAGCGGTTGTTTCTAGCTTTTCTGACCAGGTCAAAGAGTTTGTCAAGGCCGGGATAAAAAGAGGCGCGCTGCGGGCGGTGTCCATCGTGCGTTCTCATTACCCCGAGCTGGGTTTCCCAGCGATGGGCTTGGGATGGTGTCCTGAGACTACCTCCTCCCTGGTGGCAGAAATTGAGAAAGAGATGGAGCCGGTCGCGACTAGGATGCTCTGCACCTTGGAGGATGAGGCCGCTAACGTGGAGGAGGATATCGCCCCAAGCGCACCCGCACAAACCTCGCAACCCTGATCGTTACCCTTGTGTCTTTATTTAGCTCGTATCTGTATCATTATGTTCGCCGCGAACTTGGGACATGTTTTTCGTGTATTAGCTGGTTTTATTATAGGGAAGCCAGGTATACTTTTGCCCTTCCCAATAGCTTTTGGGAGGTATTTAATGCTAATGACTTGAGTATCGATTAACAGACGTTATTTGAAACATAAAGAAGGCGGTGGGTGTGATCGGCTATCAAAGGTACTGATAAGTCCTAGCCACTCGATGGGGAGGAAGAGGGAGACGATCGCGTATACCTCTTTGTGGAGTAATCTTCTAACGATATCGGGGGCCGCACGCACCCGGGTTGTTGAGGATGGTTGAGACTTCGCTTGCTGAAGCGCGACCGTCGTCATCTCCTCCAGCGTGTTTTCCGTCATCGCCTTTTTTCTTCACCCACCTTCTCTTTTTCAATCCTCCGTTGAGGAACATTTTCATGAGGTTGCAGTCCTTGAGGGAGTGGCTTACAGAAGTCGCGTGGTTTGGACAGGGTTGCCCCAACATCCTCTCGAAGTGGTCATTACCCTGCCCGTTTTTCCTCCATGCGCCTTTCCCCTTTGCCGTGATGAATGATAGACGTCGCTGTATCAGGTCCCGACATCTTTCATAGGGATGGGTTGAGGGCATCTGGAAATCCGTGACGACGTAGCCGTCGTTTGCACCTTGGGAGTGCTTGGAATGTCCAAGCGGGGCATGGGTCCTTCGGAAATTCTTGACGAAGGATCCCTTCAGGTCTCCCCAGTTTCGAATCCTTCCTTCCGGAAGGTGTTCTAACCATACGCGAGCTACGTCAGAGAGGTAGAACGGTAGGTGGCGGATTATGAAGTTCTCGTCTACCGCCCCACCCGCCTCGTAGGTGAAACGATAATCCTCCAACCAGAATCCGGGGTCCGAGAGCCCGACGTATTTCCGGAGGTAAGTCAGTGGCCGAAATCGTGTCGGGATCCGTGCGGCACGTATACGTGGGGAAATGCATCGTGGCCCGACGGAGCCCAGGCTGATACCTTGGTCCTTGCCGGGTTTGCGTCGACCGTCGTTGCGTAAGGACTACACGTGTTGTCGGTCACCATCGCTCCCCCTACGATTGCGACCCGACTGGTATGTTTCGACGCTGGAATGATGCTTGACTGGGGCCCGTCCCGGTCCTTGTCGGGTCGAGTTTTACGGAGTGACGCATCTTGAAAACTGGGGGAGGCTCCTTCCCTTCGTTGCGTTCGACACTCCGTCGGCCTGGTGGTTGTCGGGCCTGGGAGAGCGCGAGGCCTTCTCCCCATCATTCCTTCCTCGGGCGCGATGGCCCTAGAAGACCGTCTCATAAGTATGGGGGTGACAACTATGCTTTGCCGCCCCTTTGGAGAAGCAGGGGGAGACATGTCATCTCTGTTCATACGGTGTTGTGTACCCCGAGCTCGGGTTCGAAGGTTAATCGTCGGCCATGGATGTAGCCGCTGCTCGAGGAAGGCGCACTCGCCGTTGATCCGGCGACGGGCGCCGTCAAACTCATCCCGCTGGACTCGTGTGAGATTGGCGTGCGATGGTGCGAGAACTTGTTGGCTCTCGAAACAAATTTCGCCGCCGCCTTCGTCGCGGTCGAGCGCAGCTTCCTCGGGGAGGGCCTCTCTTTCGTCGCACGCAAAGCATTCTCTTAAGAGGGACTCGTCAATCCTAGGAGTGGTGTGTTCAGCTCCCATGCCATCAGTGCCGGCGAGGGTTAAGCTGTCCTCAGTCGGGGGATCGTAGAATGAGTCGATGGTTTCCACGAACTCGTCGCCGTTGCCAACGTTGGCCATCTTCAGAGTGATAAGCCGTTCGAGGATGGACGCGGTACTGACGAGGCTGAACAAGTACGTTACAGGGATGCCCTCTTCTATCGGCGCGCCTCCCTCGATCTGGATGGCGGCGTCGATGTAGGCGAGCGCTTGTTTCTGCGCGCGGACCGGGGAGGGTCGCGGCGCTCTTCGGCCCTTAGTGCGTTGTCATGACCGGCGCCGACGGAGGAGCGGGCGGTCGCTGCCCTCGAAGGACTGCTCGTCCGAGACGTAGTACACTGCTCGCCCGACGGCAGGCTCCTTCCCTGCGTCGGAGCCTGGGAGGAACTTGCCGACTCATCCCTCGGTGTCCTGATGGACCCTTTCCATCGAGACGACGGCTCCAAGGCGGTTGTCGCTTAACGGTGCTTTGTCATCATCGGAGCTGGGGTTCGAGTCTAGGAGGTAGTCGTATTGAGAACGCACGAAACGCAACACGGCGTGCTCGGTCGCGTGGTTGGTTTTGTGGTCATCGTCTTCAGAGTCCCCCAAACTGCGCGCGAACACTTCAAGCAGGTGGAGTGCTCTGTCATTTGGAAGGATTTCCTCCCCAAGTCCGGTAAGGTTGACTTCAGGGCTCCGTGGTCCCAGAGCCTCAACCGGTGCGTCCATGCGGGGAACAGGGTGGTCTTCGTTCGTCCATGCCAGGATGTCGACCTGGTCCGGCGAAGATAGCATGCGGGTGACAGTTCCGTCCGGGGAGCAGGCGAACTCCAGGCTCCCAAAGCGGATGAAGGAGAGCCCAGGGCTGCCGGAGTTGAAGGTGGCCATTTGGAATCACTAAATCGTCATGACACGTGATGCCCCCTACCTGGCGCGCCAACTATCGGTGTTTAGAAACTACCAACGAGTAAATTTGTACGCGTGTCGGGTTCCAAATGGTGAGATAGAGAGACAAGAGGTTTATACTGGTTCGGTCAAGAAATCCCTACGTCCAGTGTGCAGTTGCTTGTGTTCCTTATCTCTACTTGCAAGGGGCTACAAGCTGGTTCGAGAGAGGGGGTATGAGCCCCAGGTCTCTGGATGGTGTAGTGAGTGTGTATGCTATCAACTAGCCATATTCTTTGGTTGTGTGTGAGATCTCTTTCTCTTGAAGCTTGAGAGTCGAGAGCCTCGGTCCCCTTGAGTCGTCCCCCCTGTCCCCCTTTTATAGTCGCAAGGAGGGCAGGGGAGTTACAAACATGCGTCGAGAGATATCTACCTAGGATACCGAGCTCTTTCCTTCTTCGTGAAGGGTGTTGGGCACTTATAATACTATATTCCTATTGTCTTCGTACTTGGTCTGAGGAGAGGAGTCGTGTCGGCTTCTTGTTGCATCGCCGGAGGATACGGGGGGGTCCGGTTGAACCCATAGCGTAGTAGAGGCATGGAGTTCGTTGTACTGTTGGAAGGTACACGACTGTACCTTCTTATAATTCTTTTTGTATACAACGGATTCCTCCACTCCGGGCCAATGTGTTTCGTTACCTGGCGGGCCCCATGGACCTGATGTACTTCTACTCGGAGGGTTCCCGTAGGGGCCCGGTGGCCGGAGGAGTTGCCGTTGCTCCTTGGAGGTGTGGGTCCCACCTGTTCAGAAGTCTGATTCCGTCCCGTCCTTGGCTGGAGGACCCGTCGTGTCTCCGTTTTAGTAGGGAACTAGGGTGTTATCCTGAGCTCCGGTTTATACGGGGTGTATGATCTTCAGGATAATGTACCTCCGTTCTTATCGACGTTTGCACCGTCAGCGCCTACAGGGTAGTAGTCGTCACCTTCTAGAAGGGGCAAATGGGTCTTTTCCCTACCAGCGGCGCCCTTTACGTCTTCCGCTGGTTGTGGATCCGTCTTGCTCCCCGCGTCAGGCAGGACGGAAAACACGTCTGCCCGGGGGCGCGTCTGCCTACCCGGGCCGGCGGGATTCTGTGAGTCATACGCCTATTCTTCGTGGGCCTGTGGCGATTTCTCCTAGATGGGCCTCTTATTTGTTGGTTTGTTTCTGAGAGTTTGTCATTAAATTAGATCTCCGACAGTACTTCAACACATGTCAAGATGGCAACGAGTACGTACCCGACGGGTATTGGCCACCCATACCCGTACCCGTCAGGCCAAAATCTATTCCATCGGGTTACCCGCGAAAGCAGACGGGTAAGGAATTCATTCCATGCCCGCACCTGATGGGTAATTCTTACCTGACGGGTATTCCATATCTGATAATACACTCGAGTTCACGTACAAATTATAACAACATCCAGCAAGTTAAATATAACAACTTCCAACAAATTAATTATTAAACATAACAACTTCCAGCAAATTAATAGCAGCACACTAGGCCACTAGCACACCAGCCGCTCAGCACTTAGGAGTGTTTGGGCCAAATTTCATGGGCTATATGGGCTACAATCAGTTAGGCTGGTTACTCAATTTTGCGGGTATTTCTTATCCACGGGTATGCGGGTATGGGTACTGCTATTCCACACCCGTACCCGACATACCCGATGGGTAAAGGATTTCGTCCAATAACGTACCCGTGGGTAGAAAAATCATTCCGCACCCGCCTCCTTAGCGGGTAAAACCCGTCGGGTTCTCGGGTTTTGGGTACTCGTTGCAGTCTTGAAACACATGAAGATAGTTAATGCATATTGCGTATGGGGATGCTAGCTGCACAATGCTACATGTGAATAACCATGACAGGAGACCCTGATAAGGGGTGAAATTACTGATAGACTACTGATGCAAATCCAGTTCACCGACTCCATTATCACTGATAGACTAATGCAAAAGCTGTAAAAAAACAGCTATGCCTTCCTAAGTGTAGGATTCCCTAAACCCTAGCCACCATCGAGCAGGATTCTACAGGCCGTGGTGACCACCCAAATACATGGCCCACACTGTATGACACAAAAAAAAACACAGATCCGACAGAAGCAGTCACTTAAGCACAGGGACAATGAGAAAAATACTTACAGCTTGGATGTATCCCGCCGACGGTAGTACGTAGGAGGTGGTCGGATCTAGATGCAGCACGACAGGGGTGGTTCGAAAACCTCCAGATTGAGAAAAATCGTACACAAAATCAGTCGGAAATCAGTAGATGTCTCACCCAAAACGCTCGAATAAGAAGAAAATACACATAGCTGTGAACTGGTGCTCACCTTACTAGTCAATCTCCTAGGCTGCATCTAGTGGACGACACACATAGCAAATCACCATGAAAATCGAGGGAGTTTCGGGTCAAAATACGAGTACGAATCCAAATCAAATCCTGTAAAAAGGAAGCATCGACATGGGGTTTCACCTTACCAGATCAGCACACGACCTTCTGTGCTCCCCTCGCCGACGACATGTGTCAGATACCTAGAAATAGGGTACCCAAATTACCAGACTCCACAAAAACAAAATCATCATCAGGGGCTCTTCCGCCTCGCCCGAGCCAAGGTGGCATCATCCGAGACGTCACCAACCCTCGAGGGCTCATCCGCCCCGCCCGAGCCAAGGTGGCGTCATCCGAGACGTCATCAACCCTCGGGGGCTCCTCCGCCTCACCCGAGCCAAGGTGGCATCACCCGAGATGTCATCGACCCTCGGGGGCTCTCCCGCCTCGCATGAGCCAAGGTGGCGTCATCCGAGACGTCATCAACCCTCGGGGGCTCCTCCACCTCGCCCGAGCCAAGGTGGCGTCAACCAAGACGTCATCAACCCTCGGGGGCTCTTTCGCCCCGCCCGAGCCAAGGTGGCGTCATCCGAGACGTCATCGACCCTCGGGGGCTCCTCCGCCTCGCCCGAGCCAAGGTAGCGACACCCGTGACGTCATCTACCCTCGGGGGCTCTTCCGCCTCGTCCGAGCCCTTCAAACGTCATCTGTGACATCCCTCGCCCTCGGAGATCTCACCGCCATCCACAGCCTAGGGTGTCCTAGCCCATATGGTCAAAAGGTCCACAGTCTCCTCCGTCCTCAGGCATGGGGCTTAAGGCATGAGTCGCCATGCCAACCTATGTTCACCCTGCGGTACAAGGTTCTGTGCCGCCTAACCGACGACTTCTGCGCGTTACATCCACACCATGTCTCCGACGGACACCCCAACAGGGATTAGGGCGTCATCGGCCCTGTACGACGGAATGCGAGGGTGCCTGGTCCTGTGCGACAGTCTCCGCCCATGCCTAGAATGGGGGATAGCAGGGTTCCCGGTCATAAGGCGCATGGCTACAGCACAACAGGGACGAACAAGACTCGAACATGTGTCTACTGGCACAATCTTCCTTAGGAAGGAAGACAGGATGAAGACAAAGCCCTCCCTCGGCAGCAGCCCAAGTCGGACCCACAATCACTCCCCCTCTCTCTACTGTACTCCTCCATCTCTCCCTACGTATAAAGGGAGGGAATGGACCCCCAATCTAGCTCTCTCGACATTCCAACACTTGTTCACACACACTCAAACTCGCACACACGCGAGCACCCACCAGAACCAAGAACCTCATACGCACGAGACCTGGGAAGGCGCTTCCTCTCTCACCAAAGCTTGTAGCTCCCCTCTACGAGCTCTCCACGCTCGGTAATACGACCTCGCAACACACTGGACGTAGGGCGTTCGTGCCCGAACCAGTATAAACCTCTATGTTCTCCGAGCGTAACCATCCGAACTCCGACACGCTTAGAAATTTACTCGTTGATCGTCTAGACCCCGCCATTCTAGACACCGACAACATGCAATAGCGGACACGATGAAATCGGGAGAGCTTTGGGTCAAATGCAGGTACGAATCCAAATCAAATCCGGTAAGAAGGAAGCATCGAGACGGGGGTTCACCTTGCAGATCAGCGCGTGGACTTCTGTGCTCCCCTCGCAGATGGAATCCTCAGGGCGCCACGCGAACGGCCGCAGTCGCCATGCTCGGAGCCTTGCGAAGGACAGACGAAGACGGAGGGGGCGATGTCGGAAGGAGACGCTATCGGAAGCAACTAGACAGGCGCGAGTACCGATGTTTTGAACAGTTACATCCCTCCCTCTTTGACTACTGGACCCGGCAAATCGGTTGGGTCGGAAGGGACAAACACACCCCGTCCCTTGGATGACGGATGGACCGCGGATGGAGTGTGCGTGCAAGATGGAAAACGCACGCACGCCCGAAATAAAGTCAATACCATAGTATTATATATAGATAAAAATATAATTAATTATATAGTTTGTCTGAATATTTTGAGTCTAGTTACTCCATAATTAGACAATACTAATTATTAAATACAAACGAAACACTATAGTTCAAAATTTTATAAATTTTTTGAATCTAAGCAAGGCCTAATAGAATCAAACTAACTATTGCAGCTTCTCACTTTCTTGTCTTTCTTTTTTTTTCTCAAGAATCATCTACATTAAGTTTTGGCTGATGTGCAGCTAGTTGAACATTGAAGTAGCAATAAAGGCTTTACTAATTGCCCCCCTCTCCTGTTTTCTAGTCACGTGCCGCCACGGCCCATCATGATCTCCAAGATGCCAGCTTCACCTGAATGAAGTTGATATATGGATCTTTTGTAACATGCTTAGAGTGTGTTTGGATCGAGGCAAGGTTGGTGAAACGCACTGGTCCATGATTTAATTTATTGTGTTGTTTAGATGCATGAAAATACCCTAAAAAAAGATGGACGAGAATGAACGAGATGAAAATTGCCAGCTAGTTATATATATTAACTTCAAAATAATACCAAGTAATGATATAATCAATTGCAATCAATGTTGACCTTATCATGTTGATTATTAACTTATATTGTGAAATATTAATTATCATTAATATTCCACTACTAAGCACTATCTAACAACAAAATAGGCTAATTATCCATAGTCCAACACTAATATTGATATAATGATTGCTAATTAAGTAATTAACAATAAAATACATTGATCATCTCACCAAGTTACTAACTAATAGTAACAAATAGACTAAACATCTGCATATGATCTTGTTCAAATACTTTTGTCCCATTCAATCCATCAAAACTCATTTAGGGTCTAGATGCACTTTCAGTGAGGATGTGTCTTGATGAACAATTCGCCTAGAAACTAATACATAACGTGTCTCCAAATAAGATATTGATGCCTATAGTATCCTTCACGTACATCATATGACTTGTCATCCCATTCCTTGCACAGTTGCACCTCATCATGTCACCCCAACCTTTCTCCGTCCACTAGCATTCCTACACTACCTATGTGTGGGTGCCTATCATCCTATAGTGTCCATAACTCATTTCCACGGTCGATCACAATCGCCCAATGCCAAGCTCCCTTGCTAGATCAAGGAAGGTTCATCAAACAATTTTGAACTTAACCGGTGAGGTGTGGAAGTGGAAGAAGAGTTAGGTAGAAAAAGGACCCACTTGTTAATGGATTGCGAGCCAAAGTATGTGCAAGTTTTTCTTTGGTTGACTGCATCGATATAGTTTGAAAAGTCCCCTCCTTTGTATTGTTGGCATTTCTAGTTGATCAAAACATCGATGCCAGGCAAAGGGCGTGTACTCGTGTTTACAATTTACAAGGACATAAGCCTACATCTTCTTCTGGTAAGATTTAAATATTGATGTCTACAACTATAATTATTGATATAAGTGTGTATGTAAACAGTACCATTAGTAGATCTGTGGTAGAAAAACACTTAAGATTTGGTGTGCAAATGTGTCTTAGTTTGTGTAGTCAACGGGGAAACGGGAAGTGGGGAACTAACAAACCTAAAACACGTGTCTCGAGTCTCATTTCTCAAACTATTTTTAATCAAAATTTCTCAAACTAGTTGGAGAAAAGCGTATTCACAATTATTATTTTTTTTTGAGAAAAGCGTGTCTACGCAAATAGTGAGAACACAAAGCCCAACTAAAACTACGTCGCTGAAAGGCCCAACAACTTCAGAGCCCAAGATCAGGTGGTACGTCACCGTTCGTCTGGCCCGGATGCGGCCCTCTTCGCGGGTGCCCCCTCCTCACCAGGCAGCATTCAGCTGCAGCAGCTTGGAAGCACGCATCACCACCCCCATCGCCGTCTCCACCGCCGATCCCCCTCCCCGCGCCACCTCTATGGCAGCCGGCGGAGGTGGAGGCAGGGACATCAGCGCCGACTCGGAGCGGCGTCTCAAGAAGGCCATGGACAAGCTCTACCACTTCCCCAAGCCCAAGTCGAGTAGCACCGGCGGCTCCAAGCCCTCTTCGTCGGCCTGGGCTCCAAGGTTCTGCCCTAATCCTTTTTGCTCGCGCCTCTTGTGTGTTTCTCCCTCACTTATTTATTATGCGCTTTGACGTGCGTTTGATCTGATCTGACGCGGCAGCTCCGGGAGAGCGGTGGGGAAAGCAGCGGCGGAGGCGGCGAGAAGGTTCGGGGTGGTGCGCGGGTCGCGGCTCCCGCCTCAGATGTCGGCCATGTCAGCGATCTCGCCGCCACCGCCGTGCCGCCCCTGGGACCGCGCCGACCTCATGCGTCGGCTCGGGACATTCAAGGCCATGACCTGGTTCGCCAAGCCCAAGGTACATTTTAGGCATGCCCCCATTTTACTTACACATTTTTACCCTTATAATGTTGCTTTTTGTACTGTTGGCATTCAGATGGGCACTGGTCATTGATTTTGAGAAACTTTTAAGTCCTCTGTGGAGAATGTTTGGGGTACTGAATGTTTTTTGGTTAAAGCACGTTAAAATGCAATTGAAAGTCTGGTAGCAGGGCGGAGCTAGAGAGAATTTGAGGGGTCTGTGCTTGCCTTGTGAGTCTATGGATTTTTTATAATGGGTGTATATGGTGAAATTTTGATCATAGTCACTGTTTTTTTGTTTTCGCGTGGGTGTACCCGCACCCGCTGCTATCTATAGTTCCGCCCCTGTATGGTAGTTCTGGAATTCTGTGGATGGTTGAGTTTGTGATGTGTGTCTTTTATGTGTACGGTTTAGTTGAGAACTGGTGATTGTGCATTCAGGTGAAGTATCTGCAGTTTGTAGTGGTGGTTGATAACTACTTGCTTTCTTCAGGTTATTAATCCTGTTAACTGCGCAAGAAGAGGATGGACTAACATTGAGCCGGATGTTATAACATGTGAAGCTTGTGGGGCACGACTCCTGTTCTCCACTCCTTCCTCGTGGACAACACAGCAAGGTCTGCATTTTATACTATGTTAATCTGTGCATTTCATCTCAAACCATGAGCCTATGATTGAAGAATACAATGTTTTTGTGTGCTCTTCTTGTTGTTGGGTATAAGTTACACATAACTTCTGTGTCGTGATGATCTATGAATGATTATAAAACATCCCATTTTATCTGTAAGAGAGCGTATAGGCTCCATTTACCTGCTTGATGTGATATTCATGTTCATAGTTTGTTTTTATTTATTGAGAGCTGTGTTTTGTGCAGTTGAAAAGGCTGCTGCTGTTTTCAGCCTGAAGCTGGACACTGGGCATAAACTACTGTGCCCGTGGATTGATAACATATGTGATGAATCACTTGCTTTGTTTCCACCAACACCTCCTCCTATTTTGATTGGGAACTACTATGAGCTTTTGTCCTCCCTGCTGCGACTTTTAGCACTCCCAAGAATTTCCTGCTCTTCTCTTGAAACCATGAAAAAGATGAGTCCACAGCTAGAGCAGTTCCTATCAGAACCATTCTCTTCATCAGTTGTTCTCAAAGGGGGATTTATGCTTACTGAGGACTCTACAATTAAGGATTTGGATGATGCTTTTCAAGATGCTGACACATATTATCAGGTAATTCGTCATCTATTTGTGGAGTTGCTGACTTGCTGTGAGCCTTTTAGATGATAAGTACTCCCTCCGTTCCAAATTATAAGCCGCTTTAACTTTTTTGGTTCATCCATTTAGCTATGTATCTAGACATATTGTTATATCTAGATGGATAGCAAAATGGATGTACCAAAAAAGTCAAAGCGGCTTATAATTTGGAATGGAGGGAGTATATGATATTAACCACAGACAATGTTCATATGCAACTTTCTATTGTGGACTTGTGGTATTACCCGAACTGAATAAACTGTGCTTAGTTAAAGCCTATTAGTGGCTATTACTCTATCATGTTAAAGCGTCCTGTACCGTATACAATGAAATATGTTTCATAGTTTTTTTTCTTCTTTGTTGGCTGTAGGTCTGACTTGAAATAATATTGTGCTATTATGGAATTTTAACAATACTCTCATGAGTGAAATTTTCACCTATAATAATATGGTGTTGCTTCGTAATAGTAATGGCAATATGATATATTTGTTAAGTTCTAAATGAAATAGTCAAAGATTTTGAGTCCAACTGTATCTTTAAGAACTTGATTCTGTGATTCCGTCTGTAGGAAGCTTCTTTTCTGTCTTCATTGAAATTAGATCCTTGTATCTGGAATTCTGGACTGACATTCCATATTAGTACATGAAGATATGCTTTGTTCCTTTACAATATACTGCCTTTTCTTTTTGTAGTTTCACTGTATATCCCTGCATCAAATCATCCATCTATCTTTCCAATTTAACACTTAACTTTGTAGCAGGCACTTAAGGTAATAAGTTTGTGTGGATGGGAACCCCGCCTACTTCCTTATGTTATTGACTCTGGAACTGAGTTTCATTCAGATGCAAACTCTACCTCTAAATTGGCTCGACCAGAGCAATCAAGTAAGACAATGGAGGATCGGGTCATACTTTACTCACCTGATGATGCTAATGGTGCTCGACCAACTGGTGATGTTAATCAAGAAGATCAACATTATGATCCATTATCAGTTGTTTTAGATTGCCAATTTTGTGGTGCATGTGTTGCCTTGTGGCCTTTTTCTCTTGTACAACGACCTCTTCAACTCTTTAAGCTGGTTTCAGATTCTAATAGACAAGATGATCAGGATAATGGACATGCCAGCTTATTCGGTGGAGCAGGACATTCAAAGGATGCCAACATTGGTTTTAATTTCACCATTGCTGGGGGTCCTCCACCAACTAGACAAAGTTTCCGGCCAAAAGTTTCATTTCCTGTTGTTAGTCGACATTTGAAAGCTGACTTGAACTCCCGTGTGAATTTGCTTTCCTCCGGAAGTGATAGCCGCATGCTTCCTGTTGCTTCGCATGCTTCAGGTTCCATGAAACGTAAAAGAAGCACAGATCAGCCTCATTTGTTGGAAGGTGATACCGATGATGTTGATACATCCACCATAGGGGCAAAGCATGACCAGCCAAGAGAAAATTCAGAAAAGAGCATGCCAAGCTTGGTAATGAGCACTGAGCAGAAACAAGGTGGTTCACATTCCAATACAGATAAGGATACTAAATTGGATGAAGCTTCCAATGAAGAACAACCAGAAACAGGTTCTCCTTCAAGAAAAAGTATAACAAGCACAGATGCAGCTGCTGATCAACATGGATTGGAACCTAGATTTTGTTCAGTTCAGGGTACGAGTGAAGAACCTTCTAATGGAGTGACCCTGACAGAGACACATGCAAACAGTTCCAGGCCAACTGAGATTGGCACAATCACAGAATCATTAGTCAACAGGGAAAAAGGTGTGTACAGACCTCCAGGTAAAGAACTCATATCTGTGTAGTTGTTACAATTGAAAGGATCGAAGTCACTATACAAGTATTAATGAGACAATCAAAGGGGGTGAGAGAATAACAAGATTGTAGGAGTAGCTTGTTATCTGTCTGTTCGTCCAACTTTCATGTTGCCGTAATAAGGCTGTTCAGTTTAGAAACTTCTGGCTATAATTAGGACATTCAAAGTAATAGCCGTTTAGCACAAAATGTGCTGCTACAACAGTGCTGAGTTTTCTTTTTATCTCGTGTCTGCAAAAAATTATTTATCTCACTACTGTAGACTGAAGACTGCACACATTCTATGTTTCGCATTCTTTTTTGTGTTTCTTATTTGTTAGTTGAGTAATGTGCTTTAAATTCTTCATCATTGTCCTCAGTGTCCATCGCAGCTAGCTCCTCTTAAACCCTAACTGTGAATTTATGCTTTCTGTGACAGAAAAAAAAGGACTGTATGACAGAATGAATGAGTTTGATCCTATCAAGCAGCACCGGACATTCTGCCCTTGGATTTCCCCTGATTATGGCGAACCCTTGCCTGGATGGAGGCTGACTCTCTCAGCATTACTTGCTCAGGACAAAAGATCTGATGGGGGGGACATGCAAGTTGAGGTTCAGACCAGTCTTCTCGATGAGGTAGGTGCTTTCATGGAATCATGCCTTGTATCTCTAGAACGCCATCTCACATTTGGTTTTCTATGATTCAGGAGGATGACCCTCTTACCTCTGTTAGAAAGCTTTTCATGACACCACCTCCGAAAAGGCAGAGGGTACATCAATCCGAAAAGAGCTGAGAAGTGAACTGTATCCACTTGTTGGGAAATCTGGGGTCAAACTCATACGGTTAGACATATCAAGGGGCAGAACCAGAATGGCATGAGTTGAATATTGGAATTCGAAATATTTATTTACACTGCTATCTGTGCGATGTACAGATGCTTGGGGGCAGCAGCAGGGGCAGGGAAAAGGATTTATGACTTGGTTAATTGTTCCAGGACGATGCCGCCGTCGTACAAGCCATTGTTGTGGTAGTTAAGGAATGTAGATGTTGCCAATACCCCGTTTGAAACTACCTGAGCATATACACCATGATTTCGTAGCTTAGTCATGTTGTTAACTTGTTATATTGCATTCTTTATATTGCTGTACGAGCAGCTGTTAACTGATAAACACTCGGGGGAATTTTGATTGGCGAAAGCGAGATTGTTTGACGCCTTTGCTGGCCGATTGACCTGGAACTGCTTGATGATCTGATCGACACGAACGATAGATTCTGCCATTCATCAGTAGCCTATACAACGAATCAGTTTGCAAGTGTTTGGTAACAGCTCTGCCGTGCATGTGTCTTGCAGAAAATAATAAAAATAAAAATAAATGCATGTGTCAAAAAAATTATTTATTTATTGTTTGTAATTATAATAGTAACCGTGTATGTTTTCAAATGATATTATATCTTTTATTAGTCTTTCTAGGCATACGCTTCTAATAAAATGCATCATCTTCTAACTTATCTGTCCAGATAGATTTTATCGAATTTATAGGCAATATTTCTGCTAGACGTGTACTCCACGCTTCCATCCAAATAAGTCCCTATGGCATAGGGAAGGGGCTGGCCGCATGGCCTCCTTGCCGCATGGCACTTGCAAGATCAGGGGCCGCTGGCGGCCGGGCTGCAGAGCTGCAGGCGGACGCCGCAACCCGCAAGCCAGGACACCTATCGCATATTTGCAGGAAGCAGGGCCAAAGGTGGCACACGCACACAGCGGGTGGGGCAGAGGCATGCAGCCATGGAGGAGAATGGAGACGGTAGGCTCGCAGACAGAGCAGTGGCCAATGGGTCGTGCTAGCCGCCGGTCGGGGCTGCGAGTCCGTGGTTTGTGGAGTCGGGCGCGGTTCGGCCGGGCGCTCAAGGTTCACGCATTGTTGTTGGGGGTAAACCTTTTGAGTCTTCCTCCCTACCGACTACCGTGTCAGGATGGAAACAGACTAGATGTGCATGAAATTGGATTCGAATATCACCTTTTACCTTATTTTATTTCGAATACAAATACAAATTTGGATATTTCCGAATACAAATACAAAACGGATATCTCGAATTCAAATATTTACTCAAGTCTACTCACATTATATATTGTTAAATTTAACATACATATGTCAATTTTAATATTGTTAACCAAAGTGAAGTAAATAAAAGTACACTTCTAATAATCTTCAATATTGAAGGAAACTAAATTATAACAGATATTGAATAAAATAATATATCAAGTCAAGAATTTCAAATAAAAATGGTAGAAAACAAATAAACCATTTTACTTTATCAATAGTATTAGAATTACAAAATTATCACACAAGTGGAGATTAAAAAATTTATCTATATAACATAGACAAGGATAGCACACAAAATAATATAGTTAGCAATAAATATTTAATAATTAGTATTAATTAATCAATTAATATTATATTTATATAAAAAATAATTGACATCAATAGATAAATAAATTAAAGTATTACATAATTTAAAAGGATAAATATATTAGGATTGAACTAATAAATCATAAAAAATATGGTTTCCATTTTCCAAATTGTCGTTTTTTTCGGCTCCATCCCAGGCTGCAGCCCACACCCAACGGGAATGACATCTTGACTTGAGCGACAAGCAAATCTGTAACCAAATGGTTTATTTCGTTGCCCGCATGAATATCTACGTCCTAATTGAGGAAAGAATCCCTCGTCTCTAAAGGCCTCTCGCCCGTTCAAACCAATAACCACTTGCCGCGTGTGTGTTGCATTGACCACATGTGTGTGGCCACCGTTTTGGCCGACGTGATGCTGACACTTGGCACACTCTCATGCAGTAGCGTCGACCCTAAGCATCCCTTTCTTGCTCCTCTAAGGACAGTCCCAACGGTAGACATCATGCGCAAAGTCCTTTTCTTGCTCCTCTAAGGACAGTCCCAATGGTAGACATCATGCGCGAAGTCCAAAACAGCCACCTCAACAAGACTGCTAATAGAAACCACACTACTTAATGGGAGTTTCTTCGTGTAATAAATGTGTGGCTTATTTTATTCATTTTCTCCACTACTCTCTCTTCCTTATCCCTTCCTCCTCTCTCTCCCCGTTCACGAGCAGGCGCGGCGCAACGAGCGCGTGGGCATGGGCGTTGGCGGACGCCGATGCGGGCGCGGCCAGGGAGCGCGCGGACGCGAGCCCCAGCGCGGGCGCGGGCGTGGCTGTCCGGCGAGCGGGCGGCCGGGGAGCACGCGGAAGCGGGCACCGGCGCGGATGGCCAGCGAGCGCGGGCCAGGGCGCAGGCGCGGCAGTCCGGCGAGCGCGCGGTCGCGGCCGGCGCGCGTGGGCGGACTTGGGCGGGCGCGTCCGGTGTGGCGAGCTTGGCCGGTGCGGCATGGTGATGCGTACGTGAGGCAGATGCGGCGAGTGGGGCCGGTGCTGCGGACACGGGCAGCGAGGGCGAGCGGACACAGATGGCGTGGGCAGACGAGGCGGCACTGACGAGCGAGGACGCATTGGGCGAACGCAGCCAACCCGGGCGTCGCGGCCGTCACCATAGAAACGAGTGGTTTCTCCCCAACGGGAGTTTCGTGGTTTCTTCGTGCCTCGAGTCGAGGGTGGACGTCGTTTCTCAACCAAGAAACGATTTCTTGTTTTGGTTCTTCTTTCCTCATTAATTGACTTACCATGTCAGTATTTTTGCTTAGGTGACATCTCATTTAAGGCAAATAGAAACCACCATCAATGCACATTGGGACTGCCCTCACCGCGTCCGTCGTGTCTCCCAAGCTGCTACAGTTGGCTGTCGTGGCCGAACCAAGGCCACCCTTTCCACCCTTTCGTAGCTCCATTCTCAAATCCCTGAAAAAAATTCTTTCCTCCTTCCTGTATTGCAGTCCCCTTCACCCTCTGCTGCGGATACCAGCAGCGACGCTACCATCTGTTTCCACCACCGACGTCGGTCGCCACCACCACCGTCTATAGGGTCAGCGCCATTCTGTTTGTCGTGGCCCTGCATGCCGTCACAAGGTCGTCACGCTCGCCCCCACCCGCCGCGCATACCAGCTCCAGGTGACTCTTGGAGTCTAACGTCTGTTGCCACCAGCTCGCCAACAACACCGCTCTCTTCGTTGCGATCTTATCACACAGGGTGACACGACGTGAAGAGAAGGCGCAACCAGCAAAGACGTCTTCACCAAGAAGGAGCGTAGTCTGTAGTGTGTGTGTGTTTTATAGTTCATTGTATGGAGTGTGGACCCGTGCGGTCAGCGTCTGTATCTCACAACTAAATGCCGAACTCCCGTGGAGGATCCGACATCAGACAATTGCAATCGAAATAGCCAAGGCTGAGGGGTTTGCCTCGCCGGCTTCAGCGTCTCCCTGTGCCATCGCGTTTGTGCTCACGTCGCCGGCGATCGCCGCGGCCACGGGTGTGACAAGTGGTATCAAAGACCTCTTTCCTCGGCGTGGGTGTTGAGCGCCAGCCGCTCTTCGTCGCCGCCAGTTATCCCGCTCCACCGACCACGGAAAACCTCCTCCGCCGCCACCGAAACCCCACCTCCACCACACAACCACTAACCATCCATAACCACCACCACCACCAAGCCATCGGCGTTCATCACCAGTGCTCTGCTTCGTGGTACCAGCTGCGGGCGGACGGCGACCCAGATCACCAAGACTGTCGACCAAGACGAGTTCTTCCGGCGACCATGGCGTGAAGCGGCGACACCAGCGCTCGCTCCCCACCTGCTCGACGACGGATCTCTTCAGCAAGCCGATACATCAACGAACCAACCACGGTGAGCAGTAAAGGCTGCTCTTTTTCCATCATTTAGCGCAATTTGGATAGGTGACGAGGGTTGCAAGGCAGTTGTTCTTGCGTAAAATTCTGTAGTCACGCTGTTCAAGTTGGTGCGAAGAAGTAGGCGGGGAAGTGTCCAGAAGTTTGGGTTGCGAGGCACTGTCTTCATGTAAAATTCCTCGGCTTTTGCCTCACTTCCAGGCGGTGGTGATCGTGTTAGCACTAAGTAGGGGAGGTTTCGGCCAAACCTGTGCTAACACCGCATTTGAGTGGAGTGGCCTCTTGCAGTTGTCACCATGGCTCCTCCTAAGCCCTCCATTCAGACGAAGATTTTGTTGGACGAGATGTCCAAGGGAAGCAAGACTGACAAGAACATATGGGACCAGGTTATGGAGAACTTTGATCTCCTCTTCACACAAATGAATGACATTGGGGTCGTTCAACAACAGTTGAAGACTCAACTCGACATCAGGGGAGCTGCCATGGATCAATACTCCAAAGATCAACAGATGATTGCACAGTAGGTCTGAGCTAATGGGCAAGCAGTGGCCCAACTGACCTTGCAGCAACCACACCCTCCACCCAAGTACGATGATGACTCTTCTGATGGTGCTTCAGTAGTGTTTGAGGAAGACCCTGATTTCCACAATGTGTTTGCCAAAGGAAAGAAACAGTTCAAGCCAGAACCCTCTAAGACTCATAAACACAACATCCCAGGTACCAGCAAAGCACCTGGCTTTCACCAGGCTCTCCCCAAGATGCAATTTCCTACCTTTGATGGAACTGACCCAAAAATCTGGAAGGACAACTGCCTCAGTTACTTTGAGTTGTACAGTCTGCCCGAGGGGATGTGGGTCACAGCTGCCACTCTCCATTTCAGAGATAATGCAGCTAAATGGTGGCAAGCATTCAAACAAACCAATACAGTCCAAAATTGGCAGCATTTCTGTAAGGCTGTGGAAGCTGAATTTGGCACTGATGACCTCAGAGAGGCAATGGATGAGTTATTGGAACTCAGACAAACAGGGTCAGTGGAAGAATATACAACCCAATTCCAAGCTCTGCAGTTCAACATTATCATGCATAATGCCAATTATGATAATACATTTTTCACACCCAAGTACATTAAGGGACTCAAAGAGGAGGTCCGAGGCATAGTGGAACCCCACGTGCCCCCAACTATTACAAGAGCAGCTACTATTGCAAAAATCCAGCAAGGGGTCCTAGAAAGAGCCAAACTCAAGTATAACAGGCCAGCTGAGCTTTTGGGCTGCCCAAGACTGACCAAAGACCACCACAACAATCAGTTACATTGTGGAAAGACAGGCAACTAAGGGACTACAGAAGAGCCAATGGCTTATGCTTTCACTGTGGGGATAAATATACACCAGTTACATTGTGAGGTTTGCACTAAGAAAACTAAAGTTCAGGCCAATGCTTTAGTCATCAATGATTTGGATAGAGAACTCTCAGAAGAAACCCTCAATGAATTGGCTGCTAAGGATGCACTGCAAGAGGAGTTCTATCAGTTATCACTAAATGCCATATCCAGTAATGCTCAAACCAACTGCATCAAGTTGAAATCCAAAGTCCATGACAAAGTCATGCTCATTCTGATTGATAGTGGAAGCTCCCATAGCTTTGTCAGCTCCCAGTTTGTGCAATTGGCCAACCTGTCAACAGAACCTTGCCCACCCAGAAAAGTGAAATTGGCCAATGGGCAATGGATTATCACTAACAAGCAAGTCTCACAACTCCAATGGTACTGCTAAGGTCATACTTTATACACAGACATGATAGTTTTGGATATGCAAGCCTATGATGCAATCTTGGGGTTTGATTGGTTGCAAGCCCACAGTCCAATGCAGTGTGACTGGAACAACAAGACCCTTCAGTTTTCAGAAGCTGGTCAACCCATGAAACTATAAGGCATACCAGAGACTGCAGTACACATCTCTACTATCTCAGCAACTAAGCTTTACAACTCTACCAAAGTCAATGATGTTTGGGCTTTTGTCCTGATAGATCAGCTCACTGATCCACTTCCTACTCCAGCTCCCACAAAACACTCTTCCCCATCTCAATTATACCACATTCTCACTGTTTATAGGGATGTGTTCCAAGACCCCAAAACTTTACCTCCACAATGTACTTATGACCATGCTATCCCTCTCACACCAGGTCATATTCCAGTGAACTCCAGACCCTATCACTATTGTCCCCAACACAAGTCAGAGATCGAGCAGCAAGTACATGATCTGCTGCAGGCTGGACTCATCACACACAGTCACAATCCTTTTGCATCTCCAGTTCTGTTAGTCAAGAAAAAGGATGGGTCATGGAGGTTTTGTGTGGACTACCGCAAGCTCAATGACATTACCATCAAGAATAGGTTTCCCATGCCTATCATACAAGAGATATTGGATAAGCTAGCTGGAGCCAAATATTTCCCAAAGCGTGACATGAGGTCTGGTTATCACCAGGTCAGGATGCTCCCTGAAGATGAACACAAAACAACATTCAAGACACACCACGACCATTATCAATTCAATGTCATGCCATTTGGCCTCACCAATGCCCCTGCAACCTTCCAATGCTTAATGAACCACATACTACAACCATTCCTCCGACAATTTGTACTGGTCTTTCTTGATGACATCCTCATTTACAGTGACACCCTCGAAGATCACATGCAACACCTGAGTCAGGTCTTGGATGCACTCAGGAAGCATCAGCTGTACTTAAAAGAGTCCAAGTGCTCTTTTGCTCAACTCAGTCTAGAATACTTAGGCCATATCATCTCAGCCAAAGGGGTGGCCACTGACCCCACCAAAATTCAAGCAATGCTTCAATGGCCTGTCCCAACTACCATGACTGAGGTCAGATCCTTTTTGGGACTCACTGGGTATTACAGAATGTTTGTGCAGAGCTATGTGATATTGGCTAAACCACTCACCAACATCTTGAGACAGAAGCACTTTAGTTGGTCCCCAGCTGCCACTGTGGCCTTTGAAAACTTGAAGAGAGCCATGACGAGAACACCAGTGCTGGCCCTGCCCAACTTCTAGGACCAATTCACCATTGAGACAGATGCCTGTGCTGATGGCATTGGAGCTGTATTGATGCAACATGCATGGGTAGCCCATTGCATACTTAAGCAAAGCATTGGGGGAGAAACACAAGGCACTCTCCATCTATGAAAAGGAGTTTTTGGCACTCATCATGGTTGTGGAAACCTGGAGACCATATATCCAGAGACAGGAATTCATCATACTCACTGACCACAAGTCCTTGGAATATCTTAACGAACAGAATTTACACTCAGATATGCAGAGGAAAGCTATGACCAGAATGATGGGACTGCAATTCAAGATCATTTATAGGAAAGGAAAAGAAAATGTAGCAGTTGATGCTCTCTCCAGGGTACCTCATCTGATGGCTATTCAGATGGTTTCTTTAGTGCAGCCTGTTTGGATATAGGAAGTCCTCAACTCTTACACCATAGATACTAAAGCTCAGCAACTTCTCCAGCAACTAGCAGTTACCAGTCCTGACAGTAATGGCTTCAGTCTGGATCAAGGGTTGATCAGACACCAGGACGATGGTTTCTTCAGTGCAGCCTGTTTGGATACAGGAAGTCCTCAACTCTTACACCACAGATACTAAAGCTCAGCAACTTCTCCAGCAACTAGCAGTTACCAGTCCTGACAGTAATGGCTTCATTCGGGATCAAGGGTTGATCAGACACCAGGACAAGATATGGATAGGTAACAATTCAGCACTCCAAACACGTCTCATTACTGTTTTTCATTCCAGTGCTCTCGGGGGGGCACTCAGGCATAGTTGTCACCTACCAGAGACTGAAGAAACACTTCCATTGGAAGGGGCTCAAACAAGATGTTGAGAATTTTGTGAAACAATCCTCAGTTTGTCAGCACGCTAAACACAACAACAACCACCCAATGGGGTTACTCCAGCCATTACCAATCCCTGAAGGCATTTGGCAAGACCTTTCCATGGATTTCATTGAAGGCCTGCCAAAGTCCAAAGGCTTCAGCGTTATTCTGGTAGTGGTCGACTGGCTGACCAAATATGCTCACTTCATCTCAGTTAAGCACCCCTACTCAGCTAGCACAATTGCTCAGTTTTTCATGGACAATGTTGTCAAATCCCATGGCTTACCCAACTCCAAAGTTCTTGAAAGTGCATCTAGCCCTTTAGTGGGTTTTGGTGAATTGAGTGACAACACAATTAAAGGTCTAACAAGTTTGCTAAGTGTATTAAAGGTTAAATAAGAAAAGCAAACTTGATGGTATTCCACAAAGTGTTGAGATGAAGGTCAAATTGTGTATTGTTGTATTGGAAGACTATGAAAACAATCTAGTTCAAGCAAAAGACAACAATGCAAATGGAATCAATGAAATGGCTTCTATATTGTGGGATATCATAGTATCATGTGAAAGCAAGTATGTTTGACAAATGGAAAATGAGACATGAGTTGATAGTTATGGATTGGTCTCTATATTGGCTTGCTTTACATGAACAAGAAGAGTTGGATAGTGGACTAGTGTTGATCAAGGATTTAATAATGAATCAATAGTGCATTAGTGAGGAAACACAAAGCAAAGGTCAAATGACAAAGGAGACAATGTATATTGGATATAATATGGTCTCTACTTTAGTTTGCTTGTATGGACAAAGATTTGGAGAATCACTTTGCATTAATATGATCAAGCTAGAGGTTTGAAGATAGAGATTGAAGTGAGTGATAGGAGTGTCAAGCCAAAATAAGGAGGATCTAAGGAATTGTGAATTGGCTTGACCATATTGATGTGGAGTCTCATATATCAAAGCTTGATTGATCTCAATATTCATATCTACAAGTTATTCAAGCAAGGATCACAATATTGTAGAAATGGTTTTCAATCGGTGCTTAATATGATGTGACTTGAGTATGGCTTGATAGGGTGAAGATAGCAAGGAAAGGACTTCGAGGTACTAAGCAAAGGTGAAGGTCAAGGAGACCGAGGTACTATGGCTAAGGTGAAGAAGAGAGTACTTGCATTGAGTCGAAGTACTAATCAAGCTATGAGGAGTCATATTATGTTGAGGATCAATTTATTAGTGGTAGTGACTTGAAGCCATGAGCTGAACTCATATGTGTTGGAAGATTCAAGTCACAAGCTCTAAGGTGTGTTTGCTCAAAGAGATGAGATAAGGATGATTGCAAACACATGCTCAAGGTATTATAAGAATGAGGATAATACATTCAATGGTGCAACCCTAAATTATCAAATAATGTGGTGACCAACTCAAAGACATTTAAATTTTTTGATGTTTTGAATTTGAGTTTAGGAAAGGTCGTACTACAAAGGGGGATGCAATGTGCATGCTTAAATGTGCAACCAAGTGCTCAAATTCCACCAAACGTCCTCTCATACCTTGCTCAGACTCCCTGCAAAATAGTTTTCATTCGGAGCATTTTTGGGTAGCGCGGCGGTGTTGTTCCCCTGAGCAGCAGTGCTGCGGTCCAGCAGTGTCGGGCTTAAGTCCAGCAGTGCCGGACCTGTCCGGCAGTGCCGGGCATGAGTGCAGCAGTGCCGCGACTTAAAGTTACCGTTGGACAACATGGAGTACTTATAATCCCTTCCTGCTGGCCCCAACGGTTATCTCGACCATTCCCTTCCCCAGTGCTCACACAACAAGCTCTCTCCCTCTCTCTAACTCCATTGGAGCCCCTCAAGCTTCTCCCTTTGATTCCTCTCCAATCCTTTGAGAGATTGAGCCTCCAAACTCTATTAGAGAGAAGGCTAAACTGTTCTTCATTGCCTAGAGCACTTGGTTCGCGTTCAAGTCGGTGGATTGCATTCGTTACTCTTGGAGCTTTCTCCTAGCCGGCAAGAGCGTCGCCCGTGGAGCTTGCCAACTTGTGTGGCAGCCCCGGGAGGTTTGTAACCATCTCATTGCAGCTAAGAAATCACCCCTCACTTCAAGAGTTCACTCTCTTGATTTGAGAACGAGGGAAAGGAAAGCCTTGTGTGGCGAGCCTAAGCCTTGTATGGTGAACCTCAACAACGTGGACTTAGGCCAGCCTTGGTGGCGATGCTGAACCACGGGATAAATCTTGTGTCACTTGTGTTTGTGTTGTTTGCTTTACTTGCATTTTTTCTCAAGGTGATTTCTAGGGTTTGGTCCCGATCTACTTGGTGAGTGTGTTTCTACCACTTTCAAGTGGTGCTAGAGGTTCCCTACACCTCTAGGAAGGTTTTCATTGAAGCATAATTTCCATTCTAGTTATACTTTTTGAATTGTGCTCAGTTCTGTCCTGGGGTTCAGTAGTGCCGGACCCAAGGCCGGCAGTGTCGGACCTATGCTAACAAAAAATTGTCAAGTTATTTTAAATAGGCCTATTCACCCCCCTCTAGTCCTCCTAGGCGACATCAAGGTCCTTTTAGTTACTAATCGAGATACCTCTTCCCGAGTACATTCTGGAAGGAATTGTTCAAATTGTACAAGGTGAACCTCCAACTCAGTACAACCTACCACCCTCAGTCGGATGGACAGACAGAACGAGTTAACCAATGCCTAGAGATGTATCTTCGTTGCTCAGTGCAAGATTCCCCAACCACATGGAAGGTGTCGGGTACGAAGGTAAGGGGTACCCTAAACCCTTCGATAAATTAACGCTAAACATAGCAACTACTTTTAAGGCAGGGACCAGCCCACTGCTCAGTAAGGCATGGCCCATCGCTCGAGGGCCCCCTCTACACTAGCTGTGGCAACAAGTCATGGGCCGGCCCACCTCGACGCCGAATGACGGACGAGGGGTCGTTCAGACGTCCCCTCGGCCCCCACCTCGACGTCAAGAGACGGACCGAGGGGCGAACGAACGACCCCCCGGCTCCTACCTCGACGACAAATGACGGACCGAGGGGGCGAGCGAACGACCCTCCGGCTCCTACCTCGACGATAAATGACGGACCGAGGGGGCGAGCGAACGACCCCCCGGCTCCTACATTGACGAACGAAGGACAGACGAGGGGTCGAACGAACGACCCCCCGACCTCTACCTCGACCTCTCCGACCCCGTCGCTGCTTCGACCCTACCTCGACGATGAGCGACGGACCAGGGGTCGAACGGACGACCCTCGGACGAGAGGCTCGATTAACCCAACTGCTCCCGGCATGGGTTAAAGTGAAACCACCTAACGACATGGGCGCCCGCGTCCGCTGTCAAATCCGCCAACTCCCCGTCAAATCCCCGATTCCTGTCAACTGTACCGCCACTGTCGCCACTACGCGAGTACGGACTCCAGCAGTACCCCTCAGAAAATGAACAGTGCGACCCTCGACGACGACTTCGGGAATGCGACAGAGCCACGCAAGGCTCGACCCCTTCCTCGACCGGGGGGCTCGACCCCTCTCCCTCCAACAACCCCAGTATGGGGGCCGTCCCATCCGCCCCGTCCCGCTTCAACCCCTCTCCCGACGAGAGTTACGACTCCACCCGGGAGTGCTTCCACCTCGACGAGCAGGCCGATCCCCAGGACGACGTCGACGACACCGCGCCCACTGAAGAAGGGGGAGGGGCCAACGCTACACCGGCACGAGATGCCATCCCCCCGAGTCCTGATGGAGCCGATCCACCCCCCGACGTCCAGATTGTGCAGGTCCGAGAGCTTCTCAGCAAGCTCGAGGAGGAGCGCCTGCGTCTTCAGCAGCTCGAGCACGCCCTCGAGAGGGATCGAGGACGTCCTTAGGGTGGAGGAGCTCGCGAGCGGGCCCGGGAAGTCCACCGGCAGATCGTCGAGGAGGGGGCCGTCGAACCCCGAGTCTTCAACCGCGCCAGCCAGAATGTCGTAGCGGCCGCGATGCTGCTCCGCGACATGCCGGCGCCATCGACCCCCCAAGCACGGCGTATCAGGGATGAAATCCAGGGGCTTCTCCAAACTGTGGCCGTGCAGCAGGCGGAGAGCTCAGCCTCGAGGCGTCGAGGGGCTGCCTCTGAGCGACAAGCAGTGCCCCCCCGACAAAATCGAGAGGTGTCCATCCACCAGAACAAGGCGTCCCAGGGCCAAGTCGAGCGACGACCGGTTCACGAACGCCTCGTCGACGATCGACCCCCTCGAGTGAACAATCGACGTCGGTACGGCGACGCCGAGGCTCGAGGCTACAACGCTCACAGGGGTGGGTGCTACGACAGCGACGAAGACCGATGTCGGTCTCCGGAGCCGCCGGGGCCCCGAGTCTTCGGTAGAACCATCCGGCAGGCCTCCCTATCCGTCCGTTTGCGTCCACCCACCAGCCTGGTCAAGTACAATGGCGAAACCAAGCCAGAGCTTTGGCTTGCCGACTTCAGGCTGGCATGCCAGCTGGGTGGAGCTGACAATGACCATGTCATCATTCGGCAACTCCCACTGTTCCTCTCCGACACCGCTCGAAGGTGGCTCGAGGAGCTACCCCCGGACTTGATCCAGGACTGGCCCGACCTGGTCCGGATCTTCGAGGGGAACTTCAAGGGCACCTACGAGCGGCCGGGCAACCCCTGGGACCTTCGCAGCTACAAGCAGAAGCCAGGGGAGACCCTCCGCGCCTTCACCCGCCGATTCTCGAAGCAGCGTACCGCACTGACCCCCATCTCCGACCACGAGGTCATCACGACGTCCATCGCCGGGACAACCTGCAAGGAGTCGGTGCGGGAGCTAGGGCGAAACACCCCCAAGACCACCAACGAGCTCATGGACGTCATCGCCAACTACGCAGCTGGCGAAGAGGCCGTTGGCGCGTTCTTCCAGATTCCCCCAGGGAAGGGGAAAGGCAAGGCGGATGAGCCCGAAGGCTCGGACGACGGGCCCAAAAAGAACAATGGGCCCAGAAGGAACAACGACGGCAACAGCGGCCGGAAGAAGAAGAAGAAGAACCAACCGGGCCGACGCAACGTCGAGCCCGACGACGAGCCCGACGACCTTGTCGCTGCGGCGGACAAGAAGAAGCCTCAAGGGCCCCCTCCTGACGGGGGCGTCTTCGATAAGATGCTGAAGGAGCCTTGCCCCTATCATATGGGGCCGGCCAACCACTGCCTCGAGGACTGCCGCATGCTCCGAAAGCACTTCGTCCCTCCTGGCTTCAGGAGAGACGATGGCAAAGAAGACCCGCCCTGTGACGCCCACGTCAGGGGCGATGTCAAAAAAGGAGGCTTCCCCGAAATCCACGACTACTACATGATCTACGGGGGACCCTCGACTCGCCTCACCACGCGCCAACGCAAGAGGGAGCGTCGAGAGGTTTTTTCCGTTCGAGCCCAGGCTCCGCGGTACCTCGACTGGTCCCATACGCCGATCACCTTCGATCAGGACGACCACCCCGAGCACATCCCCAACGCAGGGGCTTACCCGCTCGTCGTTGGCCCGATCATCCTCAACACCTGCCTCACCAAGGTACTCATGGATGGGGGGAGCAGCCTCAACATCATCTACGCCGAGACCCTCGACCTCCTGGGGATCCCAAGGACCATGCTCCTGCCCAGCGCGGGGGGGTTCCACGAGATCGTCCCGAGGAAGAAGGCGCTCCTGATCGGCCGCATCATGCTACCGGTCTGTTTTGGCGTCCCCTCGAACTTCCGAAAGGAAGAGCTGACCTTCGAGGTGGTCGCATGGCGAGGCACCTACCACGCCATCATCGGTAGACTGGGATACGCCAAGTTCATGGCGGTCCCGAACTATACCTACCTCAAGCTCAAGATGTCGGGGCCCTCAGGGGTCATCACCGTCCACACCTCCTACGAGCATGCATACGACTGCGATGTCGAGTGCGTGGAGAAAGCCGAGGCCCGCGAGGATTCGGCAATCCTCGCGGCCCTCGACGACTTGTCCGGAGAAATCCCCGACCCCAAGCGACACGCTGGCAACTTCAAGCCGGCGGAAGACACGAAGACCGTCCCGCTCGACCCCGGCCTCACGGATGGGAAGGTGCTGACGATCAGCGCCACCCTCGAGCCCAAATAGGAAGCAGTGCTCGTCGACTTTCTCCGTGCGAATGCCGACGTGTTCGCATGGAGTCCCTCGGATATGCCGGGCATTCCAAGGGAGGTCGCCGAGCACTCCTTGGACATCCGAGCCGGGTCCAAACCAGTGAAGCAACGCCTACGCCGCTTCGACGAGGAGAAGCGCAGGATCATCGGGGAGGAGGTCAACAAGCTTTTGAAGGCTGGATTCATCAAGGAGGTGCATCATCCCGAGTGGTTAGCTAATCCCGTGCTTGTAAAGAAAAAGAATGGGAAGGATAGGATGTGTGTAGACTACACTAGTCTAAATAAAGCGTGTCCCAAAGTTCCTTTTCCTTTACCACGTATCGATCAAATAGTAGATTCCACCTCGAGATGCGAAACCCTCTGCTTCCTTGATGCGTATTCCGACTACCACCAAATAAAGATGAAGGAGTCCGATCAGCTCGCAACCTCCTTCATCACTCCCTTCGGCATGTTTTGCTACCTCACCATGCCCTTCGGCTTGCGAAACGCCAGGGCCACCTACCAGCGATGCATGCTCCACGTCTTCGGGAAGCACATAGGGCCGACCGTCGAGGCCTACGTCGATGACATCGTGGTCAAGTCCAAAACATTCGGAAACCTGGTCGGAGACCTCGAGATCGCGTTTGGGTGCCTCAGGGCTAATCGCATAAAACTAAACCCTGAGAAGTGTGTCTTCGGGGTCCCTTGAGGTATGCTCTTAGGGTACATAGTTTCCCAGCGTGGGATCGAGGCCAATCCCGAGAAGGTAACCGCCATCACGAGGATGGGCCCGATCAACGACCTCAAGAGCGTGCAAAGGGTCACTGGGTGCCTCGCCGCCCTCGGTCGCTTCATCTCGAGGCTCGGAGAGAAGGCCCTACCCCTTTACCGCCTCCTGAAGAAGATGGAACACTTCGCGTGGACCGCCGAAGCCGAGGAGTCACTCTCGAGGCTCAAGGCCTTGCTCACCTCGCCCCCGGTCTTGGTACCCCCGAGTCCGGCCGAGCCCCTCCTGCTCTATGTCGCAGCAACTACCCAGGTAGTCAGCGCGGTCATAGTGGTCGAGAGGGAAGAGGAAGGACACGCCCTGCCGGTCCAGAGTCCTGTCTACTTCATGAGCGAGGTCCTTTCCAAGACCAAGATGAGGTACCCCCACATCCAGAAGCTGCTGTACGCGGTCGTCCTCACTCGGCGTAAGCTCAAACACTATTTCCTGGGCCACCCGGTTACTGTGGTTTCATCTTTCCCCCTCGGAGAGATAATCCAGATCCGGGAGGCATCGGGAAGGATCACCTAGTGGTCCGCCGAGCTCATGGGGGAGACCCTCTCCTACGCCCCTCGGAAGGCTATCAAGTCTCAGGTACTGGCAGATTTCGTTGCAGAATGGACCGACACCCAACTACCCCCAGCGCAGGTTCAGAGCGAGCTCTGGACCATGTACTTCGACGGTTCGTTGATGAAGACGGGAGCAGGCGCCGGATTGCTATTCATATCACCCTCAGGGGTCCATATGCGCTATGTCATCCGCCTCCACTTCCCCGCCTCCAACAACGTCGCCGAGTACGAGGCCCTCGTCAGCGGCCTGCGCATCGCCATCGAGCTCGGGGTTCGACGCCTCGACGTGCGAGGGGACTCTCAGTTGGTGATCGACCAAGTGATGAAAGACTCGAGCTGCCACGACCCTAAGATGGAAGCCTACTGCAAGGAGGTCCGAAGGCTCGAGGACAAGTTCTACGGCCTCGAGCTCAACCAAGTAGCCCATCGGTACAACGAAGCTGCCGACGAGCTGGCCAAAATCGCGTCTACTCGAGGCACGGTCCCTCCCGACATCTTCTCGAGGGATCTGCACATGCCGTCCGTCGACCTGGACTCGGGGGCTCCCGCCCTCGAGCAACGGGTCGACCCACCACCCTCGACCGATCCCCCCTCGAGCAGGGGAGAGGTCATGGAGATCGACGGGGCCGTCGCAGCGCCAACCCCTCCGACGGATTGGCGCGCGCCTTACCTCGAGTACCTGATGCAAGGCGAACTCCCGGAAGACCGCACAGAAGCCCGTCGTGTAGCTCGACATGCCAAAACCTACGTCCTGTATGGGGATGGCCGCGAACTATATCGACGAAGCCCGTCGGGTGTACTTCAACGCTGCCTCACCCTCGAGGAGGGGAGGGCATTGCTGAAGGATCTACACTCGGGGGCTTGTGGCCACCACGCGGCGCCGAGAACGCTGGTAGGAAGAGCCTTTCGACAGGGCTTCTACTGGCCGACGGCCGTCAACGATGCCACCAAACTCGTTCGATCCTGCCAGGGATGCCAATTCTACGCCAGGCAGACCCACCTACCCGCCCAAGCTCTTCAGATGATACCCATAACTTGTCCGTTCGCAGTATGGGGGCTCGACATGGTCGGCCCCCTGAAAAGAACCAAGGGTGGGCACACTCACCTTCTCGTGGCTATCGACAAGTTCTCGAAGTGGATCGAGGCTCGACCCATCGCCAACATCCAGTCTCGACAAGCCGTCCGGTTCTTCACCGACATCATCCACCGCTTCGGGGTCCCCAACGTCATCATCACCGACAACGGCACGCAGTTCACCGGCCAAAAGTTCCTGGACTTCTGTGACCATCACCACATCAGGGTGAATTGGTCCGCAGTTGCCCACCCTCGAACTAACAGTCAAGTCGAGCGTGCCAATGGTATGGTTTTGCAGGGCCTCAAGCCAAGGATCTTCGATCGGCTAAACAGGCATGGCAGGAGATGGGTCGATGAGCTGCCCGTTGTGCTATGGAGTCTCCGAACGACACCAAGTCGAGCCACGGGGTTCTCTCCGTTCTTCTTGGTCTATGGGTCCGAGGCCGTCCTCCCCACCGACCTCAAGTACGGGTCCCCTCGACTAAAAGCCTACAGTGAGCAAGCCAACACGGTAGCCCGAGAGGACTCCCTGACCAGCTCGAGGAAGCCCGTGATATGGCACTCTTCAAGTCGGCACGGTACCAGCAGACGCTGCGACGCTACCAAAAACGTGCGCAAAAGGGACCTCAACGTCAGCGACCTTGTTCTGCGCCGTCAACAAAGCAACAAGGGGCGTCACAAGTTGACACCACCTTGGGAGGGACCCTTCATCGTGGTAGAGGTGCTGAAGCCCGGCACTTACAAGCTGAAGAACGAGAAGGGCGAGATCTTCACCAACGCGTGGAACATCGAACAGCTACGTCGCTTCTATCCCTGAGGCCTCAGGGCCTTGTACATTTTCGCATTTATGTACAAATCCTCGAATGAATAAAATGTTTTCGAAACACATTTCACATTCATTCGCAGCTCGAAGGTAGCCTCGACTTTGCCCCGACAAAGTCGAGCTCCCCTCGGGGGCTGACAGGAGGCCCCCCCCCCCTCCTAAGCCCTCGAAAAACTCGAATGTTTTTTCGAAACCCAACTCTCCCTCTCGATCTTCGTCTCGAGTACACTTCATAACTAAGTAAAGGCGCCTCGAACTCCCTAAGGGTCGAGGGTGTCGTCGAGCCAGGGACCCACCTACGCCCCAGGGCTACGGTATCCCCGCTCGCCACCCCCTTTCTAGGGATACGAGCGTGCGTCGAACACTAAGTTCACAAGCGTCGACTCAGGCGAAGAAAACCAGAGAGAGCTCGAGAAGTAGAAATAACGAGACGCACCCGTCTACAGCACTAAGGTAGCCTCGACTTTGCCCCAGCAAAGTCGAGCCTCCCTCGGGGGCTAACAGGGGGGCACCCCCTCCTAACTCCCCGAAAAACTCGAACGTTTTTTCGAAACTCGACTCTCCCTCTCGTTCTTTCCCTCGAGTACCCTTCATAACTAAGCAAAGGCGCCTCGAACTCCCTAAAGGGTCGCGGGTGTCGTCGAGCCAGGGACTCACCTACGCCCTAGGGCTACAGTATCCCCGCTCGCCACCCCCCCCCCTTCCAGGGATACGAGCGTGCGTCGAACACTTAGTTCACAAGCGTCGACTCAGGCAAAGAAAAGCAGAGAGAGCTCGAAAAAACAAAAATAACTATGCGCATCTCGATCAAAATGCATTATACACAAAAAGCCCTCGGGGGCTTGGCAGTGTATCAGTACAAAGGCCTAACTATTACATGGACCTTCTTGTCCAGATATGGCTCGCAGGCCCGGGACTACTCGTCGACACCTTCCGAGGGCTAATCGACGCCATCTCCGTCCACCGAGGGGATCACCTCGGGCTCGAAGAGCTTCGCCAGCTAGCCTCCAGGCACCTCTGCGTGATCCATCAACTCCTGGCACTTCGCGTCGTTCTCCTCCTCGGTCAGCCTCGGGTCGGTGGCGAACCCGTCGACAACGAGGTTGAGGTCTACGTCGTAGAGTGAGTTGACGACCGCGAGGGCCCGCTTCACGCCCACATGCAGGGCGGCTCGGACGTTCTCTGTCACCCCCCGCGTCATGGAGTAGAAGCGGCACAGCAGGGAGTCCCCCCGAGCATCGCCCTCGACCTCCGGCTCCGGCTTGACCAAGAGGTCGTTGCAGAAAGTGTTGATGGCGTCCGCGAGCTTCGCGTTGAGGTTCGCCTCAGTCCCGAGGAGGCCCTGGAGGCTGTTCAGGTCCTCATGGGCGCGGGCCTTATCCTCTGCGAGCTCTGCCAAAACAAGCATGCAACATGATCAAACGCAAAAGAACAGGAAGAGGGTCGAGGCAGGACAGATTCTGCAACACTCTCAAAACACTTACCTTGGGCATGCGCGTCCAGGGTGGCGTAGGCCTGCTCGGTCTCCTTGAGCTGGCGGCGGACGTCGACAAGGTCGGAGGCCTGACCCCTGACCTTGGACTCGAGGCCCTCGATGGTTTTTCCCGCGTCATCGAGGGCCCTCTTCTGGTTCATCGCCACCACGCCCAGGGAGGTCGCGCGGGTCCGAGCCTTCTCCTCCAAGGCGGCCAGCGCATCGCGTTCGCGGGAGACGGCGTCGAGGTCTCCCCGGAGCCCACGGATACCCTCGCTCGCCCGGGCCAGCTCCTCCTTCAGCCGGGCGGCCTCCTCCTCGGCCTTGCGCTTGGCCTCGAGGGCAGCGTCCCGCTCCTGCCCGACGGTGACGGAGGACTCAAGGGCGAGGTCGAGCTTCGTCTGCGCCGACTGCAAGGTCGCCCAGGCTTCCTCTGAACGGCCTTGTAGTCGGCCCTCGCGTGGGCGACCTTGGATTCGGCATCCTCCCGGACGGTTGCCGTCTCAGCCCTCGCGCGGGCGGCCCCATCCTCCACCCTATCCAGCGAGGCGCGAAGGGTCGAGAGTTGTCCCTGTACTCGGAGAATGTACTGTGACTTCTCGTAAGACCTCACCCGTAGCGTCTGACGATGATAAAAGGGAAAACCGTCAGCAAACAGTGATCAGATATTCCAAGTAAAATCTAAGGGAGAGCGAAACCCACCTCCATCCCCTGGCGTATGTCCTCGGCGGCAACTTCCGCGGCGAGGCGCATCGAGTGCTCGAACCAGGCCCGATACTCCTCGACATGCTCCCACCGTCGGAGCTCGGCCTGGTCGTCGAGCATGAGGAAGAGCCGCTCGGGGTCTTGAGGGCCGCCAGCTCGAGAGCCTCTTGGCCCCAGGCCCCGCTGCGGGCGGCGATCCTCTCCTCGACCGACAGCGTGACGCCCTGGCGCACGGCGGCGGGACCCCCCCCCCCGCCGCTCGACCTCCTCTCGCCAAGCGAGGAGGGGGGAGAACTCCTCCGGGCCACCCCGCGAGGACGTCGACGGCCCCGCCGAGCCGTCGCCACCCGGCGAAGGAAACCCCGGCCAGTAGAACGGCCCTGCGCGGTGAAAGACTCGAAGAAATTAGTACTCCGCAATGCAAACCCACTACGTCTCAAGTAAGTCGAAGCACGGCTTACCTCGAGATGACGGCCCCCCAGCCTCGAGAGCAGGCCGACCCACCCCCGGCTCCGCCCGAGGGACCGCGGCGGTGGTCGTCTCCGCCGAGCCCACCAGCTCGGCCACCATCTCGTCCACCTCGGCGGGGGTGGGCTCCATCAACATCCCGCCTTGCGCCGGCGCGGGTGTTGCGTCGGGCCGCTCGACCCGACCTTCCTCCTCGAGCCCCGGCGTCAACGAAGGGCCCTCGGGTGCGTCGGCAGTCGTGCCCTCACGCTCGAGCCGAAGTCGAGCTTCCAGCGTGGCAAGGCCCTCGGGCCAACGCCCCGGCGTCGGGTGAGCCGGAGCCTCCGCCTCGATCATGGGGGCCTGGGGCCCGGCTACCCCCACCTCCTCGGCCGCGACCGCCTTCGGCGGAAGCCCCGCGCCCCCCAGGGCGCCAGGTGTGACTTCTTCCGACGGCCGTGCGGGCGCCACGACCGTCGCTTCGGCGGCCACCGCCAGTGGGCTCGCCTCCTCTGCCGTCTGAGCAGACGCCGAGTCCCCCTGCGCCTTCCCCCGCTCCATCGCCTCGCAAGCCGTGGCTGCCCATGCCGCCTCGGGGGTGAGCGTCGAAGGGGGCGGAGCGGCAGGACCGACCTCGGCGGCTGCTTGAACCGCAGCCCCCGCCTACAGCTTTTTGGCAGGGGCGAAGGGCACGGCTCCCTACGGGCGCTTCGACCTGAAAAAGAAACCCGTCTGCAACGATGAGCACGGGTCATTATCAACAAAAAGAAAAATACAGACAACGTCCATGAAAGAGACTTACCCCCTCGAAGCCCGGCGCTTCGGCCCGGCGACCGTCGGGCTGGTCGAACCCTTGAGCACCACCGCCCGGGGGGCGGGGGTCGAGGCGGCTCTCGGCACCGCCTCCTGGGCAAGGGCCGACGGCGCCACCGTCGTCCCCTTGCTGGTCTCCACCTGCGTCGATGGGCCCGGCGCCCGTGCGCTCGACGCGGCAGGCGTCGGGGGCTCGATCGATCGACCCCCCGACGGGGATCGCGACGCCCGCGCGCGCGTCTGCGGCGGCACTTCTTCCTGCCAAGCCATGGGGCGCTCCCCCCGTGGCCCAGCTTCGACGGAAGGGGCCGACCTCGAGGTCGACCCCTCCCGTCCACCGGTTACAACGGCCGCCTGTTCAGGCGCCGTCTCCTCCTCCTCTACCTCGCTCCAGTTCACATCCTCCTCGTCCTCCTCCTCCTCGTCCTCCTCTTCCGAGGGCGAAAACTCCTCGTCAAGGCCTTCCCGCCTCTGACGGGTCCGACGCTACTCTCTCGCCTCTCTCTCCCGGGCCCTCTTGGACGTGGCCTTCTTGGCTTTGTCCTTGTCGGCCTTCTGCTTTCCGCATGGAGGCGCCTCGCCTGCTTTGCGGCCCGGTCCTCCTTCACCGGCGGGGGCGAGGGTCGGAAGGACACATTCCCCTACGGAACGCGAGGCAGTTAGAACACGGGCAAAGAGGACGGAAAGGGCGAGCGCGAGGAATCTAACAAGAGGAGAGGACCTTACCAGCTCAAAGAAGCCCTCGTCCGGCTTCATGGGGATCTTCGCAATGTTCTTGGCGGCGAACAACCCCGCAAAGAAGCGGCGGACGCCGCGGACCACCCTATCCGGGGCCAGTTCGTCTTCGGCGAGGCGACAGCCCGAGAGATCGACCCCCGGGCCCATCTCGTCGATGCGGAGGGGTCGAGCAATCAGTGGCACGATCCGCCGCCGGTGGAACGCCGACGCGACGATCTCCGCCGTGAGCCCCTCCTTCTTCAGGCGCCTGAGCGCGTCCAGCAAACCTTTGAGGCGGTCCTACTTGTTCGTCAGGACACCATATCCCCAGCAGTCGGGCTGGGCGTCAAGTGTCCTCCCGGTGTACGCCGGGAGCAGATCGTCGTCGTTCCTCAGGTAGAACCACCTGGAGTGCCATCCGGAATGGCTCGAGGACAACTTTGCCGGGATCCAGCACCCCGTCCGCTTGACGGAGATGGAGCAGCACCCGGCCCTGACCACCCGGCGGGTACCCTTGTCGACCGAGGCGTGGAAGATGCTGGCCTTGAAGATGTGGAGCCACAACTCCCAGTGGGGCTCGATCCCAAGGTAGCCTTCGCACACCGCGGCGAAGACCGCCGCCTGGCAGACGCCATTGGGGGTGAGGTGCTGGAGCTCCATGCCGTAAAAGTGGAGAACCGCGCGCAGAAAGCGGCTGGGTGGGGCGCCTAGTCCCGCCCTGTGGAAAATCTCGAATGACACCACATACCCCTCCGGCGGGTTGGGCTCGGCGTGGCCCAGCGCCGGAAGCAGCCACTCCGGCCTCTCCGCCGTGGTAGCAGGCCGGAGAAGGCCGCTCTCCACCAACCCCGTCAGGTGCGAGGCGGTCACCAAGGAGGCGGGCCAGTCATCGGGGCCGACGAGGTCGAACTTGGCCATGGGGTCGGAGGTTTGCTCGGACTTAGGGGCGGACGGTACGTTCCCTATCCCTCCCTTTCTCTCTCTCGCTCGCGCAGAGTTTCGGCTCGCGGGACGCCTAAGGCAGTAGCGGGGAGAAGGAGGCAAGGAAGACGAAGGCAAGGAGGCGAGGAAGGCAAGTGTGCGGAAAGAACACCCGACTCCTTACCTTCGCTACTTATACGCGGGAGGCCAACGGACGGATCCGACAGACAGGCAAGAGAATCTCCGCATTTAATTCGTCTGTACTCCCTTCCTTGTATTCCTCCAGGATAAGGCGTTCCATCCCATCGTTGGGCTCCGCGCCGCACTCCGCCCTGCAACCGCCACTGTTGCGCCGAACGGACATCGCCTAAAAAGGCGCGCGGCCAGAAGCATTATCTTCGAGGGTAAGGAATCTTCAGGCAGCGAGAGCTAGCCCTCGAAAGAGAGTTCAACAGCTACCCTCGAGTACCCGAGGCCAGAAATGACCTCGGGTTAGGACTTCGGTCCCACCCAAAATCTCGAGGGGACAAAGGCCAGCCCACGAACGGGCTTGATAGCCCCCCTCGAGTACCCGAGGCTTGACGGGGCCTCGGGTCGTCAACTCCAGTTCGTTCCACGGCCTCGAAGGGATGAAGGCTGGCCCGTCTGGAGGTTCGACAACCTCCCTCGAGAGCTCCGGCACAGGTATGTCCCCAAGTTCAATACAACAACCACCTGCTTTTCCCTCGGCGGTCTACAAGGCAGGACTCCTCCTCCTGAGGATAGCGTCGGATGACGAACCATCCGTCAAATCTTGAGGGAGCGAAGGCTGGCCCTTACATAGGGTTCGACAGCCGCCCTCGAGTACCTAAGGTCAGGAAGGACCCATGGTTAACGGACTCCGGTCCACCTCCAAATCTTGAGGGAGCGAAGGCTGGCTCCACGGACGGAGTTCGACAGCCGCCCTCGAGTACACGAGTCAGGGATGTCCCGGGGAGGCCAGGCGCGTGCCCCTAGCTTGAGAATGAACTCTCGAGGCTCCCTGGGACATATCCGAGGCATACCTAGGAACACCTAAGGATCCCTACGCTAGGAGGCATCGAACCACCAACTCCTATCGAATGGGGTTGGCACCTTGGTGATCCACATGGTCGTGCTTAGTAAGCCGTACGGCTTTCTTAACAATGAGAACGCCTCCGGGCCACTAGTCGACCCCTATCGAATGGGGCACGAGTTCTCACTCGGATTTTTACCCGTACTGGGCACCATTTCTAATGGACTCATGCCCGAGAGCAGCTCACCGAGGACTTCGGGCTCGTCCTAACGAGGATAGCACGATGCTCTTCACCCCACAATCCGAACGCAAGGACCCATGGGAAGGACGCTATGAGGTAGTGAAGGCCTAGCCGCTCGAGGGCCCGACTACGCACGGCACCCCTCGACGAAAGAGGGTCGAAAAATCGTGACCTGGCAGACAGAATCGACCTCTCGGGCGGGGCGCTCTGACTCCAGTGGTGCTCGAGGGAGCGAAGGCTGGCCCTCGGTAGGGTTCGACAGCCGCCCTCGAACACTTCTCTTTTCAGGGAAAGGAATGGAATCGACCCCTCGACAGGGTGCCACGCCTCCAGGTATCCTTAAAAAACCCCTCGATACAACATATTATAGCCCCAGAGGAGTTCTTAATCACTCCTCAGGGGCCTCGGGGGCTACCCCCGCGGGGTGCGCTCGCGCGCACCCCACGGAGAATCGAATCTCTCACTAACCCTGCAGGCCAAGGACAAAACCTCCGAGTAATCCTTACTCCCTCCGAGAAAACGTGTATCATAGCCCCCAGAGGAGTTCTAAATCACTCCTCTGGGGCCTCGGGGGCTATAATCGGGTACGAAGGTAAGGGGTACCCTAAACCCTTCGATAAATTAACGCTAAACATAGAAACTACTTTTAAGGCAGGGACCAGCCCACTGCTCAGTAAGGCATGGCCCATCGCTCGAGGGCCCCCTCTACACCAGCTGTGGCAACAAGTCATGGGCCGGCCCACCTCGACGCCGAATGACGGACGAGGGGTCGTTCGGACGTCCCCTCGGCCCCCACCTCGACGTCAAGAGACGGACCGAGGGGCGAACGAACGACCCCCCGGCTCCTACCTCGACGACAAATGACGGACCGAGGGGGCGAGCGAACGACCCTCCGGCTCCTACCTCGACGATAAATGACGGACCGAGGGGGCGAGCGAACGACCCCCCCGGCTCCTACATCGACGAACGAAGGACGGACGAGGGGTCGAACGAACGACCCCTCGACCTCTACCTCGACCTCTCCGACCCCGTCTCTGCTTCGACCCTACCTCGACAATGAGCGACGGACCAGGGGTCCAACGGACGACCCTCGGACGAGAGGCTCGATTAACCCAACTGCTCCCGACATGGGTTAAAGTGAAACCACCTAACGACATGGGCGCCCGCGTCCGCTGTCAAATCCGCCAACTCCCCGTCAAATCCCCGATTCCTGTCAACTGTGCCGCCACTGTCGCCACTACGCGAGTACGGACTCCAGGAGTACCCCTCAGAAAATGAACAGTGCGACCCTCGACGACGACTTCGAGAATGCGACAGAGCCACGCAGGGCTCGACCCCTCCCTCGACCGGGGGGCTCGACCCCTCTCCCTCCAACAACCCCAGTATGGGGGCCGTCCCATCCGTCCCGTCCCGCTTCAGCCGTGGGATTCGTGCTCGCCTGCGGACGCTGTGCTGCGGCGACCTCTACTGCCGCCACGACCGGGGATGCCAGAAGGACGGGAAGCCCATGCCGCCACAATGCTCAACGTCTCTCCGCCAACACTGTGCCTCGGACACGCTACCCATACCGCCACAGTTAGGACCCTGTACCCTCGGACCTCCCTTGGTCTATAAAAGGGGACGCCGAGGTAGAGAAAAAGGGGGGATTCGGACGATGGGATCACTCATCAGACTTCAGCTCTGACCTCCACAATCCACACACCCCGCCGCTCGATCGACCCCTCGGGTGGCAAACCCGTGTAACACAGCTTGTACCCCCCCTGTACGAGCACGTTTTGGGTGCGAGATAATACAAGTCATCCTTCCCCGCTGGACGTAGGGCCTTCTTTGCCCGAACCAGGATAAACCTTGTGTCCATCTTGCATCACGTCTGAGAGAGGGAGCACGCGATATACAAATTTACTCGTTGGTGGACTTGACCCCCGGGTCATAACACCGATAGAAGGATTGGTTATCTTTGGCAGAGTTATGGTACAACTCTTCTTTCCACACATCTCTCGGTTGCTCCCCCTTCAAAGCCTTGTACGGCTACGAGCCCAACATTGGGGCTGCACCTCAGGTCCAACCGGATACAAACCTAGGCGTCGCAGAGGTAATTGAGAACCGGGAACTGCATCTCAAGGCTTTGAAGCAACACTTGGCCACCGCTCAGAACCGAATGAAGCTCATGGCTGACAAAAAACGCAAAGATTTCTAGTTTGCTGTAGGAGATCAAGTACTCTTGAAGCTCCAGCCATACACTCAGTCTTCAGTGGCCAGCCGTCCTTTTCCAAAATTGGCTTACAAGTATTTTGGTCCGTATCAAGTTCTGGAACGCATTGGGACAGTAGCCTACAAGCTAAACCTCCCAGACACCGCTCTGATCCACCCGGTGTTTCACATCTCACAGCTGAAGCCCTTCCTAGCATATCATACACCTGTCTTCGATCAGCTCCTTGTTCTGACTGATCTGGAGGCAGCGGCTACCGTACCAGATACCGCCATTGATCGGCGACTCGTCAAGAAAGGTAACCATGCGATCCCTCAAGTGAAGGTGACATGGACTGGCTTGCCTTCCTCTGCAGCAACATGGGAGGACTACTTACATCCTCAAGCAGCGCTTCCCGTCTGCACCAGCTTGGGGTCAAGCTGCATCTCAAGGGGGGAGGTGTCACACAGGGTGACACGGCGTGAAGAGAAGGCGCCACTAGCAAAGACGTCTTCACCAAGAAGGAGCGTAGTCTGTAGTGTGTGCGTTTTACAGTTCATTGTATGGAGTGTGGACCCGTGCGGTCAACGTATGTATCTCGCAACTAAATGCCGAACTCCTGTGGAGGATCCGACATCAGACAATTGCAATCGAAATAGCCAAGGCTGAGGGGTTTGCCTCGCCGGCTTCAGCGTCTCCCTGTGTCATCGCGTTTGTGCTCACGTCGCCGGCGATCGCCGCGGCCACGGGTGTGACAGATCTACAGGGCTGTGGCCTTGCACGCCGCGGCCGCCAAGGGCGTCGCACTCGCCCTACGCTGCGGACTACTGCCCACCAGCATCTATAATGTCATGGCGCCCACCAAGTGTTTGAAGAAATGCGGCAGGTATGCCATGGCCGATTTCGCCATCAGATCCGTATCTCTCCTCCCACTGCTTCTTCGACGCATTGTTCTGTGCTTGGCACCTCTCACCGTTTGAGTGGACAAGTTGGTGGAAATCATATTAGCTATATCTGGGTGCCGGTGTTGAGACTGTTTCCCAGCATCATCAAGGGGATGCTACGTGCTCACTGCGGTTTCCTCCCCTTTGATCCAGACCTGAGTTCCACGATCAACACTCCAGCATCATTGCCTCCGCTAGGTACGGGTTCGTGATTACTCAATCATCCTCCAATTTGATTGATTTTGGCCACCATTGGATACACGAGGCTTTCAATGCTAATTTGTCCCTGTTAAGAAGGTAGATGACAAGAGACATAGCCCCATCGTGATGCAGCAACCCACCTGCTGTTGTTTCTCAAGAAGGCATGAGCTCTAGCTTCTCATGTTGGTCAGTTCGATGCAGGTCTGTGTCTCTTAGCATCTGTCAATCCTTTAATGTCCTCTGGATCAACCAATCTACGTAAGTAAGTTTTTTCTTCCTAGCTTTAGGATTACTTAGTATATAGTCTTTCCCATTTCTTTACATAATTGGTCAGATTAGTTGCAACCTCTGATGGTTGACCTCAATAGGTGTGTTAAGTGCTGATCTTCTTCTTTTTTTGCTTCTATGCTGTTGGTGTGTTTGATAAAATCTCAATGTCATATGCCACCATTTTTTTCTCTCGAAAATGCAGGACAACTGCGTATCTTTGTATTAAGAAGAAAAAGTGGTAAGAGCCCCTACAACACATCCATTTCCATTAATTCAGTTTGAATTGTACCTCAAAGACAGGTTTTCATAATGGAAGTATAGCGTTGAATTCCTTTACTGTTGTTCTTCCCTTCTCCAAAATTTGAGAGCTGCTACCTGCTGTTATCGTTGTGGCCTGGGCTCACCCCAAATACCTCGCTGATGCCTGTGTCAACCACCAGCACAGGCTCATTGAGTCCAACAAGATGGATGTCGTCATCCAGGTGCTGTAAGCGCCCAAAATTGATCCTCAATGGTGTTCTAAAAGACTAAAATTGTGCCCATATACTTTGTGCCCTATTTTGTTGAGGATTTATTTACTAGCTACATGTTCTGTTATTTTTGGCTTTTGGCTACTCCCTCTATTTATCCAAAGTTAAGTGTTTGTGTGTTGTGGATATGGTTTGGCAGTCTCCTCACCGTGTAGACAACACATGCTAAGTTTTAGGTGCAGACCTCACCATATTGATTAATCGAAATTGAATCAAAATGAAGACAATACCTTCTCAACGGCTCAGCCCAACTATATAGTATCTGGTATGCCAATTCTGCCATGTTAACTGTGTTGAGACAATTCATTATTGGGTTCAAGTATGAGGGCACATGTGCTAACTAATATCATTTGTGGACTACTAATCTTTGAGTTCTGCGTTATTTCTAGATAGAAATTCATAGGCCATGAAACTTCAGCAAGGAAAAACCAAAAAACAATTAGATTGTGGTCTAAGCCAGAGCTCAAGAGAGGCCAAACTTCTATTTGGCAATCCTCTCCTGCAAATTTCTACTATGTTTGATGGTTATTGCAATAACACAAGAAACTGGTATTAAAGGTCTACTCTGCTGCTACTAAACAATGTTATAGTACCTTTGATTAATAAAAAATCTCTTGGTGAATATTCATAATACTATTTAGTTCTCAGAGAATAAATCTATTAAGCATGTGCTTCCTCCAGCCTAGGCCAATGGGTTCATGTGGCCTCCAATGTAAGCCCAATTACTACAGGGTGGATATATTCTCACTATAACAGTGCTACGCTGAATCCATCCATCATTCTATCCACCTCCGAGCAATTAGTTATCACGCCTGCAATTAGTTATCACGCCTGTCAAAGTACGAGAAATGAATATCTGCAGCGTTTCTTTTTAACACAACCATGCTTTAATGAGACACTGACTATTTACATTGAAAAAGTTGCATGATACTGTCATACTGAAACACCATCGATTCATTCACTGAGAATCATACAACATCTACGCGCTACACCTTAGGTATGGTGCTGTTGTTGTACCTGTGAAATTTGGAGAAATGCAAAGTGAAACTTTAATTTGTTCCCCCTACTATTTACCAGTTGATTGTGAGGTTCCCACATTGCTGATTCAGAGACCGAGAAAAATAAATGTACTACAGAGGAATGATGTCTTAAGGTAATGCACTTATAGCATTCCTGATGTCTAGTTTTCACATAGCTGAACATTTCATATTCCAGATACTCTCCGGTGTCTACCCGTCTATACCCTATGAAAGGTTAATTTTGGAAACCAAAATGCTGCGTAGGTACCTGTTCTCCCTACGTTCACTTGCTCTTACTCCTTTATAGTCTTCTTGGTTTGCATCACCTTGACATGTTTTCTCTTATGCAATCTATCTTTGTGCAGGATATATGTTCTTCCTTTTCAATAGAGTCATTCTCACTTTCACACCAGGTCTACAAAAAAAGTCTTACAGGATATATTCTTTCTGACCCTTCCTCTTCGTTTTAACCTTATTATTATCTTATAAGACAGAATAAGTCTACAAACGGCAAATTCTCAGGCACTGCTTATGTTAGCTTTTATCCACTCTAGAGTATTATCTTATCTTATTTATTTGTTTACTAATTTACTCTAAGCATGCCAATTTGTGCAGTGATCCTATGTCCACGAAAAACACAATGTGGCCAATCTCATGGTTCACCTCAACATGACTCCATACAACGGAAGATAGACATGTCCTTTCATTAGTATTTCTACCTCTTTGACACCAAATAAATTTATGTTATTGGCCCCATCATAGTGTACAGTACTATAGCCATCCAGCCCGCCTTCGATTTTGTTTGGCATGAGATCTTGGATGACTACATTTTTAGAAAGTTTACTATGTGTAAATTATTAGATGATAATATAATATTATGTCCCTCTATATAAATGCAGCCTGGAATGACCCAATGTCATCGCTTATATGCAAATTATATCATGTGCCTGGATTTTTATCCCAGGATTTGGTTTGTACAACATTACATGATCGTAAATCTGTAATTATTATTTACACAACAATGGAGTTCGTGTTGAAACAAAGCTACACTGTGAACAACATTATGTGAATTCATCCTCATAGGATCAGTTAACATGTCCAACTACACGAGTTCCATACGTTACTTTGTGCGATAAAAGAAGCAGTGAGAACAGGCTAGCCAAATTTTGAACTCTGAAAAATAAACAAAGTGCCTCCAGACAGCACATCTATTCTAAACAAAGTGTCTCCAGATACCCACATACAGTGTCAAAAGTGTTAAGAATCGGGCTATGCACGGATCACCAGATCCGTTTTCCCCTTTCCGATCCCAAAAAAGAGACGTGTAGAAGTTGTAGATAGATCTCGTATCCCTCTCACAATCCTTAAGAACAACACAAAAGAACACGCGGGAGACAATATTATGAAACTTGTATTCTCTCTTCTTCATTATAGATGGGTACATGTTTCTTTATATAGTCTTAACCCTTCAGGGGTATATTTAGTATGAGCCCATAATTATCTGTAGGGTTATTGTTTCTCAACATTCCCCCTTGGGCGAATACCGCGATCAACTCATGTCTCATTAAAACTCCTAAAACCCCAGTGAGAAAAATATGGAGAAAGAGTACATAGTGCCGCTAGATGTATTGCACTTGTTTTGGGTTATTGTTTCTCAACATTCCCCCTTGGGCGAATACCGCGATCAACTCATGTCTCATTAAAACTCCTAAAACCCCTGTGGGAAAAATATGGATAAAGAGTACATAGTGCCGCTAGATGTATTGCACTTGTTGCCTCATTAAAAACCATTATGAGAAACTTCTGGAAAACTCATTTATGAAAAAGAGTACAACGGTTGTCTTCAAGACATTTTATAACCTTCAGGATTATAATTTTTAGGATCTTCTGGACCCAGTTTTAAGGGCAATTCAGGGCGATCTCCCCCTAAACTTTGCAAGTCTCTCAGTCGTCTAATACCAATATCATGAATACATTTTCTGAATGCAGTAGCTGGTAAAGACTTAGTGAACAAATCTGCTACATTGTCACATGACTGGGCTTTCAAGATATTTATCTCACACCCTGCTTCTGGAGTTCGTGAGTATAGAAAAATTTTGGAGATATATGTTTAGTCATATTACACATGTTGCATTATCCTCATAAATAATGGTGAGGTATCAACGCTACTAAGACCACATAACTTCTGAATATGGTTAGTCATCCGTCGTAGCCAATCAATCTTAGATCCTGATTCTTCGGGAAATATAGACCGAGATCTTGGGTGCCATTCATATATCTAAGTATTGTTTTAATTCCTTCTGGGATTGATTCTAGATTCTTCAAGAACCTTTATCTTCAATACATAATAAAACATCACAAGTCTATATTTCTAGCATAATGGGGAAGTATTGCAAGTAGCACCAAAATACCATATAGATTTTTAGAGAGGATACTACAATTCCAAATCTTCAGGTGGAGAACACATTATATCACAAGTACACAAACATATACTTTTGTTCATTTGAGTTCCTCTTTTCATTCTTATATCTCGGGTCTCACATGGGTTTTTATTCCTTCCAGGGAATTCATTTATTAGGTGCATTCAGACTATAACCATATATTCCTTCAAGGAAAAATCTTCAGGGGTTGATAATATTGGTACGAGATTTTGATGTTGCTCTCCATGAATTTTCATAATCCAATAACTGCATATTTAAGTTCATGCCATTAGCCATATTCATTGTATAGCGGAACATATTTTGTAAAACTTCTGTCGGAATTGGTCTCTATTAAGACCTTTTGAACCATCGCTTTTCACCACCTTTTATTTCAATGAAGACCCATAATTATCCGAACATCAGGTTCAAGATATTCATTTAGCGATTTTTGGTTCAACCTCAATTGCATGTTTCATTTGACCCGATACGAGAGCTTCAAGCACTCTTGCCATGGACTTTATTCCGGATCCGGGTTCTCACAAAAGAGACTCATCTAGCAATTATAGAGGTAAACAAGTGTCGACACATTTTTTCTGACTTAATAACAATCTTTGTTATTTCCCAAAACGATAGATCCATTATTGTTCCATATTCCTAGCTTTATATTACGCGCGCATTGCTAGGATTTTCATCTCCAGGATGAACCTCATCGGGAGGTAACTCCACCAAATGGGTGATTTCTCTATAGGAGGAATAGAGGAGTTTTATCACACATAGTGTGAATTTGCTTTATGAGCATATGCTTGTGACTTAGAGCTCTAGATCTTAATTGCAGGCGTCCCCGCATAATGTGATCAAAATGCCAAGGTCAAGTGGATATGAAATTAATCCCGGGTATATCCACATCTACTTCGGGTAGAAGCATCCATTTAGATTTTAAACAATCTAGTTCCTCCTCATAGATATAAAATTAACTGGCATAACTCCATGCTATAGAATACGTGAGTTTTTGTATTTGTGTGTTTTAATCCATATATATCAAGGCATTCCATAAAATGGGCATTCATCTCCCCCTAATGCCGAGATATTTAATATCATACTAAAAATCCCCATTTACCAACTTCTAGTGGTATATATATGTATGCTTTAGTGGTGAATCATTTGGGAAATATTACGCACTTTTATATTAGGGGTTGATATATGCAGTGAGCTTGGACTTTATTAATGCAGTTGCATGAATACTGCATGTATTTCCTTCTATAGGAGGAGTATACTCAACTTCTTGTTAAGTTCACAACTTCTGGTGAATTATAAACTTTTCTTCTACAAGTTCTTAGTTCAACAAATGCATATGCAACCTTCTTGACTTAACACATAGTTATTGATGTAATTCATAACCTGGCCATAACAATCCTTCAGGGACCAATGCTCACCAATTGTTGTATAATTGACAATCAATCTGTCCATTATATATATTGACCTTCGAGGTCATATGCATGGAAAAAAGAAACAATTAATTGTGGCATTGCGCTTTCAGGCGCGTTAAGGTTGGTGTGCATAAGTATGATATCAAGAATATGGCGTTCAACCATGGTTGCCAAGCAAATGTCTTTGAAAGGATCAAGATGCCCAAGAGGGGGGTGAATTGGGCTCTTTTTAATTTCTAGACAAGAATTAAACCTATCAAGATCCAATTAACCCCCTAGTGCCTACCGACAGTGTGTCCTAACTAGAAAGCGGAAGCAAGCCAATAGAAAGCGAAACCTTCCTACACAATTCTAGTATGAATTGAAAGACAAGTGCGGAAAGTAATGTGGTATGAAAGAGCTAGGGAAAGAGATGCTTGACACGGCGATGTTTTGCCGAGGTATCGAGGAGTCGACACTCCCCCCTAGTCCTCGTTGGAGCACCTCGCAAGGTATAGCTCCCCCTCAATCCCGCGCAAGGGATGAGTGCTCTCTACCGGCTGATTCTTCGCCACTCCGGCTCGGTGAATTTCCCACAACCGATCACAAGTCGGTGAAGAAGGGCCGCCGACAATCTCCCCGGTGATCACCTTCCTCCAAGCACCACCGGACCGTCTAGGTGATGTCGATCACCAAGAGTAACAAGCCTCGATCTTCGCTTGACTCACTCAAGCTTCACAACTAGAGGATGCACACTTGAACTCTTGGATGAACTAGAGGAGAGGATAGATGGATTCGCGAATCACTCTCTCTCTCTCTCTCTAGGGCTCTTGCTCTCTTCCCAACCTTCTCAAGGACTTCAGCAACTGAAATGAGCAAAGGCAAGGTGGGAGAGAAGTGTGAGGAGCTATAAATAGCCCTCAAGAAAACAGCCTCGGGCTAGCATTTTAAGTTGGCGACGGATGCTCCGTCGACAGGCGACGGACGATCCTTCGTTAGCCCCAACGGCTAGTTCCTGTTCACGTCAGCAGGTGCCGGACGCTCCGACGCTTGGCGACGGACGCTGTGCCTCAGCGTCCGGCGCCAACTGGCTGCTCTCGGGTTTCTGGGAAAATATTCCCGGACGCTCGCGAGCGTCCGACGCCCATGCGACGGACACGTCCGTCGCAGAATGGACATCTCTGGAGCTCTCTGTAACGTCGTCGGACGCTAGGGCGTCCGGCGCCCTGGCCTCAGCGTTCGACACCCAGAAAACGGCTCCCTCAACTTCGGTTTTCGTCGTGATGAATATGGAAGTTGTTCTAGGCTATCTTATGGTCATCATAGGCTTGCTTAGAGCTAAGGAAGTCAAGTGTGCACCACACCTAAGTCATGAAGCTCTCCTAAGTCAAGCTAATAGTCTCAACCCCTCTTAATAGTACGGTCAAAGATCAAATAGAAGACCTATCTATTTCTAAGTGTCCTTCATCACCTTATGGCACTTAGCCTATCATTCTAGGGTCTTCATCATGTCTCTTTGAAATCTGAAACGATATCCATCTTGGAGGCTAAGTGATAATCATTGATGCTCATTCATGTTGATCACTATGGCTAATCTACGCATAGCCTCTGCAAAACACACGTTAGCCATAATAATATCGCTAATTGTCGTTAATCACCGAAACCAATAGGGCCATGATTCTTCAATCTCCCCCTTTTTGGTGATTGACGACAATAACTCTTCGAGTATGGATATAAGAGTGAAAGGTTAGGATTTCAGGTGACTTGGAATGGTTGAGCAAGGGTTAGTGAAAGGAAATGAAGCATACTTGCTCATCCAAACCAAATCACAAACAGAGTACTCACGAATATGAAATAGAATTGGAGTACCTGATGATATTCTCACAAACACATCGGAGTATGGCACGGAAGTTCAATTGCCATTAGATCAAAGAGATATATCATGAAACAAGTGACAACTCACAACATGTATTATTGAATATCAAGAGTTTGTCACACGCAACCACATCACAGGAAAGTTTCACAAACATCATCCAACACATTAAATTACACATATACAATAAAGTAGACATGATGACATGAGTACGGGGGAAATAAAATCACACAAAGAAACGAATACCTCCCCCTACCGCTATACTCGACCCTCTGGAACCGCTATACTCAACCCTCTCTCCCCCTTTGGCGCCAAGCACCAAAACTATGGAGCTGGGGCATCTGGAAGTGACCCATCCGTGGAGCGGGAATGAAGATCCAACTGAGAGTAGTCTGGACTGTCATCGCTGTCCTCAGCTGCCTGACCCTCTGGAGCTGCATCTGTATGAGAAGCGGTCTGGGAAGGTTGAGATGACTCTTCTGGCTCCCCATGAGGCTCGAAAGGTGGAACACCCTAAGCTGGAGCCTCTGACGGTCCTGCCTCTAAAGTGACGGGTCTGGGAACCTCACAAGTGAAGACTCGAGGCGGGGGAGGAGTAGACACTACCAAAGCAACAAGCGACACGGCTGCAACAAGCTCTGCTGGCTGGGACTGAGGTGGAGTGGATACTGCCACTGTAACTGGCTCATCCTGGACTGGAGCCCCTGACTCAACTGCCTCCACTGTGACTGAGATAGCATCTGTCTGAACTGCAGCTGGAGGAGTGGTGACGGTCTGAGTAGACTGATTCGGTGCGATCTCCGACGAGGCTACTGAAGAGAGGTGAGTGCCCGTCGTCGGAGGATCCACCGCAGCCTCTACTGGCGGAGTCTCATGCTAAGCTGCTAGTGCTGGAGAGTCCTCGCCTATGATCTCCCTGTAGGAGGCTGTGAGCTTGCGTGAGGCCTCGGCAATGGTAGTTCCCCGGACATGTGTGAAGCCTGACTGAAAGTCACCGGGAGAAGCTAACCAAGAAGACACTTGGGTCCTCGGAGACTGGCACTCTGGTGAAGCTAGTGCCTGAAAAAGTGGAGCAATGGGTGCCTGACTCTGCTGTCCTCCGGACGGTAATGCTGGAGTCAGCATCACTAACACTGTCGGCTGAGGTGACCGGGAGGTAAAGTGCTGCTGTTGTGAGACCCCGGGCAACTGAAGCTATGGAGTAAAGGTCTGCCCGGAGCTCAAGCTGAGGAGGCACTCAAGAAGCATGGTCTGAGTCTTCTGAATCTCAGCCTGTTGTATCTGATATGATAGGAACTGGCGCTGAAACTCATCCCGACGAGCCTGAGCCTCACCTGAGTTGCTAGCTGCTGAGCGGTGAGTCTCCGGACATCCTCTGCCTGACGTCTCTACTCCTCTGCCTGTCTCCTCTGCTCCTCTGCCTGTCTGACCTGCTCCTGCTGCATGCTAGTCAAAAGAGAGAGGATGGTGGCCTCTGAAGTGCCTGACGCTGAACCTGACCCACCGGCCTCGTGGTCATGAGACCGGGGTACATACTCTAGAATCGGCCTATAGTCGTCATCTGAGCTGCTAGAAGGAACATCATCCACATAGGCATCATCGGCAGCAGCGTCAATATGAGCATCTATATCTGCAAGCTCATCATCTCCCAAACCAGGAACTACTGTCTCCTGCTGGACCGCTGACTCAGGTGGAACACCTGTCTGATGAGTGTGCGGTCCCTGACGCCTCAAGCGACCTCTGCCACTGTGACTCACCAACTGACTCATGTTATACTCAGGAAAGATGGTGTCAGAGCGAGTGAGTGTGGTAAGCTGTGAGATAGACTCGCCACGAGCAACCATCAAATAGGATATCCAATGTGTGTACTGAAGCTGCCAGTGACCTCTGAATCCTGAAGCTATGATGTCCTCCATCTCACTAACAATCAAGTCCCATAAGTCAAACTTCTCTTTGCGGACAAGATGTGCTAATAGCCACAATTGCAGGCGTGTGATAGTCTCACGAGCTCCCACTCGGGGTAGTATGGTGCGCCTAAGTACCTCGTTCAGGATCCGAGCAGTTGTCGTGAGATCACGGGTGCCTCGACTATACCCTTCTCCGAACGGCTCTCTGAAGCAAGGCCGCACGAACTCAACTGAGGGCACCTCTCCCTCATGAGGACGACGTGGTGCATCCTGGTCACCGTAGCACAGGGTGTGAATCCGTGTCTCTGAAGCCTCTAGGTGAAAGATCTCACGGAACCGGGTCGCGTAGATCATGTGGTCTCGACCTCTGAAAGCAAAGTGCAGAAAGTCATGGTCGGGTGAGACCCACAGAGAAGCGTAGAATTGTCTGACCTAGTCCTCCTGATAGTTCCCAACCCTGCTGATCAATCCTGTCAAGCCACCTAGGTACTCAAGGTGCTGAGCTATATCAGGACCACCGACCTCTATGATTGCTTGCAAGGGACAAACTCTGTGTGCCCGTAGCGGTGCACGTGTCTCAACGTAGGCTCTGTAGAAGTCCTCGTGCACGGTCGTGTAGAAGTCTGAGTCGGCACGAGGGTCTCGCTGTGCTGGAAACCACGTCTGAAAGTCTGCAAATCTCATATCCTGAATTTGCTTGGCTGACATGCCCTGGACATTGTACCTCACTGGATCTGGCACTCGAGGTCTCGGCGGAGGTCTGTCATTACGCCGTGGTCCATCGGGCCTAGGAGGTGGCGACGAACCACGAGCGCGAGTCACTCGTCTGGATATCAGCTCCTACACTGAAGAATGCCCTGAAGGGTCTACCTGCTCAGCCTCTGCTACCTCTGGAGCCTCTGGGGACTCAACCTCTGCCTCTACCTGAGAGGGGGACTCACGATGCGCTCCACGGCGAGGAGAGATCCTCAAACCGGCGCGACGTCCGCCCTGCTCGGCAATCCCAGCTGCCTCTGCCGCTGTGAGTGCTACCACTGAGTCTGGATCCATCAGCGACCTCTTCCTATTCCTCACAATAAGCTTCTTCTTGCCCCTGTCCTGGCTGGTGGGTGGACGCGGTGGAGGTGTAGGGTCACCACCACTGCCAGGAACGGGGCCAGTGTTCTTCGTGCGTGGCATTGTCGGCCACGGGAAGAACAACTGTCACTGACACTGACAACTGCCAACTCAAACAAGGATCAACTGCCACTTATCAAACTAGAGTGGCTCGACGGCCCTGGACTGTCACATTCGAGGCTTTGCCTCGTTCCTTACTCGCGGGCTTTGCCCCCAAGTTATCTGTCACTGCCCAAACTTTGATTAGTGACCAAAAGAGAATAGGAACGAGCCTCGGTCAAGAACTCAAAGCAATCCGCAACCCTTGAAGACTTGGAAGAATTCAAGGAGAATGGGGGGAGCCCTGCAAAGGATTCACACTGCCCTTGCTGCTCTGCTCGGCTGAATCACGTGAAGCAGGGATGAAGCAGAGGGACAGGCTGCTGGCAGGGCGACGCAAGGACCGACGGCGGCTGGGAAGCTCCGGCGAGTGGCGGAACAGAGAATGGGCGGCGGCGAAGAGAGGGAGCACAGAGGCGGTGGCGTTGGGTGAGAGACACGAGTGGCGGCGAACGGAAGAAAAGAGTCGACCGAGGGAGGAAGAAGCAGTTTTCGAAATGATATGCGCTCTGTAAGTTCGCGACGGACGCTCCGACGGGTCCGACGGACGCTAGGTCACTGTGTCCGACGCTTATAAAGTAAGGGTCCAGAGAGCTCTAGTTGGCGACAGACGCGTCCGACGCTCGAAACAGAAAGGTCCGGAGAGCTCCTGGACGCGCCAGACGCGTCTGACGCCTCTGCGACGGACGCTAGCAAGCGTCTGACGCCCCTTATGCGAGCGGTTTTAATCTCCGGACGATCGCGACGGACACTGAGGCATTTGTCGCCGAGCGTCCGTCGGCAGCGTCTGACGCCTTTTAAATAGAATTTTTCAAATCTGATTTTTGCGTCTTTCTCCCAACCAAGTTCCGATCCAAATAAGATCCAAATAACACCTGATTGGACTTGATATGAGAACCATCTCTCAAACTCTCCTTTTCAAGTATTTTTGCCAGTCTTAGATATAGTTTTGGCTCAAAATATTCGAATGGAAACTTCAAGGAGACATCATATGGCCACAAGAGGGGTAAAGAAGTGTCTTGAGCTTGGAATGCTCTCCCTAAGTGGACGAACACAGATGATGCTCAAACTTAACCGAAAAGAAACAGCAAACAACACATGCAAATGCAATGCATTGCAAGAATTTGAATCTAGGTTGCTTGCAAGTTTAAACCATGATTTGGACTTCTTCACACGTTCAAGAACGGTTATTCCAACCATGTTAGCCAAGTCTATGTGCATTACTAGATTAACATGATTATACTACACATGATGCAAGGTTGGTTCACACAAGATCATCTTTTAGTGAAGTTAGAGTGATCAAGCACATTCAACTCGCTTCTCAACCTACAAAAGGTTGCTTCATCGAGAGGTTTAGTGAAGATATCCGCCAATTGATTTTCGCTAGAAACTCCCACTAGTGATATGTCTTTCCTAGCCACATGATCTCTAAGAAAGTCATGACGGATATCAATGTGCTTGGTGCGAGAGTGTTGAACCGGGTTATTTGTAAGCTTTACGGTGCTTTCATTATCACACAAGAGTGGGACATCTTTTAAAACCACGCCGTAATCAAGAAGTGTTTGGGTCATGTATAAGATTTGTGCACAACTTGCTCCCATGGCTATGTATTCCGCCTCGGCGGTAGACAATGCCACACTATTTTGCTTCTTAGAGGACCAAGAAACAAGTGATCTTCCTAGCAAATGGCAACCGCCGGAGGTACTCTTCCTATCAACCTTACACCCGGCATAATCCGAGTCGGAATAGCCACAAAGTAGGAAGGGAGATCCTTTGGGATACCAAAGGCCAATGCTAGGGGTGTGTCTTATGTACCTAAGGATTCTTTTAACCACACTTAGATGCGACTCCTTAGGGTTTGCTTGAAACCTAGCACACATACACACACTAAACATGATAACCGGCCTAGATGCGGTGAGGTAAAGTAAACTACCGATCATAGAGCGGTAAAGAGTTTGGTATATCGGTTTACCTCCCTCATCGAGATCGAGATGCCAATTAGTAGGCATTGGGGTCTTTATTGGTTTGCAATCCTCCATCTTGAATTTCTTGAGCACATCATGAGTGTACTTCTCTTGAGATCTGAAGGTGCCCTCTCTTAATTGCTTCACTTGGAAGCCAAGGAAGAAGGTTAGCTCACCAATCATCGACATCTCGAACTCCTTGGACATCAATGCACCAAATTCCTTGCTATGATCTTGGTTTGTTGACCCAAATATAATGTCATCGACATATACTTGGCAAACAAAGATCTCTCCATCTAGCACCTTGGTGAATAGTGTGGTATCTACTTTCCCGATCTTGAAGCCCTTCTTGAGTAGGAAGTCCCTTAGCCTCTCATACCAAGCTCTTGGAGCTTGCTTCAATCCATAGAGTGCCTTGAACAACCTATACACATGATTAGGGCAATTTGGGTCTTCAAACCCGGGAGGTTGTGAGACAAAAACAAGTTCATTAATGAAACCATTTAGAAAGGCACTCTTCACATCCATTTGAAAAAGTTTCATTTTGTGATGTAAAGCATATGCCAAAAGGATACGAATGGCTTCTAGTCTTACAACTGGTGCAAAGGTCTCCCCAAAATCCAAGACTTCAACTTGAGAGAACCCCTTTGCCACCAATCTTGCCTTGTTCCTCACAACCACGCCTTGATCATCTTGTTTGTTCCTAAACACCCACTTGGTGCCAATGATTCTTGCTCCTTTGGGCTTTTCTACTAGTGTCCACACTTCGTTCCGGGTGAAATTGTTCAACTCTTCATGCATGGCATTCACCCAATCCGGATCCGCAAGTGCATCCTCCACACTAGAAGGCTCAACAAAGGAAACAAAGGAGTGATGCTCAACATAAGAAGCAAGTTTAGATCGAGTTGTTACCCCCCTTGATGGACTCCCTATGATAAGGTCTTGTGGATGAGCTTGAAGCATAGGTGTATATCTTCTATCAATCACTTGGGGAGGGGGTCGTGGTGCATCAACATCACTAGCTTGTGCCTCGGCTTGATCTTGAGGGATGAAGGTATCTTCTTGTGCTTCCCTCTCTTGTTCTTCATCAACTTGAGGCGTGTGTGGTGGAGAAGGTACTTGATTTGCATTATCTTCTACTTCTTCCACCTCTAGTGGGTTGATGGCACCAACGGGCATATTCTTCATAGCCTCCCTCAAGGGTTCATCACCTACATCATCAAGATTCTCATGCTCTTCTTGAGAGCCATTAGTTTCATCAAACTCCAAGTCATATGTTTCTTCAACTAGGCCGGAGGCTTTGTTAAATACTCGATATGCCTTGGATTTAAGTGAATAACCAAGTAAGAAACCAATGTCACATCGCCTTTGGAACTTGCCCAAGTGTTGACGCTTCTTGTAGATGTACACTTTGCATCCAAACACTCGGAAGAAGGATATATCTGGTTTCTTCCCATTCACAAGCTCATAGGAGGTCTTCTTGAGAAGCATTTGGACAAATAACCGGTTGGCCACATAGCATGCGGTGTTGATTGCTTCGGCCCAAAACTTCTCGGGGGTGTTGTACTCATCAAGCATTGATCTTGCAAGAGTGATTAGTGTCTGGTTCTTTCTCTCTACTACACCATTTTGTTGAGGGGGTATAGGTGGCGGACACCTCATGCTTGATTCCAACTTCATCACAATAATCTTCAATCTTGGTGTTCACAAACTCGGTCTCATTGTCACTTCTTATCTTCTTGATCTTCACATCAAACTCATTTTGGGCTCTAGTTGCAAACTTCTTGAATATTGATTGCATTTCTCCCTTGTCTTCAAGAAAGAACACCCAAGTGTACCTAGAGTAGTCATCAACTACCACCAAGCAAAAAAGATTTCCTCCGAGACTAGCATATGTAGTGGGGCCGAAAAGATCCATGTGAAGTAATTCAAGTACTCTTTAGGTTGACATGAATGCTTTAGTGGGATGGGTGTTGGCAACTTGCTTGCTGGCTTGACATGCACTACACAATTTGTCCTTCTCAAACACCACATCCTTCACACCTCTAACCATCTCCTTCTTGACAAGTTTCTTCAAGGTTGACATTCCCACATGTGCTAATCTTCTATGTCATAGCCAACCCAAAGAGCTCTTGGAGAATAGACATGTTTGCAAACTAGCTTCATTTGAAGTGAAGTCCACTAGATAGAGGTTGTTGTGCCTAAACCCTTTGAATATTAATGATGAATCTTCAATCTTGGTCACAACTACCTCATTTGGAATGAAGAGACATTGGAACCCGAGATCACATAGTTGACCAACCGAAAGCAAGTTTAAGCTCAATGATTGTACTAACAAGACATTTGATATTAATTGATCATTTGAGATTGCCACTTTGCCTAGGCCTTGCACTTTGCCTTCTGAATTGTCCCCAAATGTAATCTTGTCTTGCCCTTCACAACCTTCCTCAAATGTGGTGAACATCCGGGAGTCACCGGTCATATGTTGGGTGCATCCACTATCAATCACCCAATGACTTCCACTAGTCTTGTAGTTCACCTACACACAAGCAACTTGGAGTTAAGCTTGTTGTTTGGGAACCCACACTTGGCGAGGTCTCATAGCCTTGTACACCAACTCCTTAGCAACCCATAGCACTTTGGACTTGTTCTTCATCTTAGGACCGAGAAACACAACTAGGGGTCTACCCTTGGAGTCCTTGTTGATGATGAAGTGTGCGTCATGAGCAAAAGGCCTTGTGTGCTTGGGCAAGGTCTTGGGAGGTGGAGTCTTGCATTGGAACTCAAAGTGACCCTCTTGACCACATCCGAAGCACTTCTTGGGCTTGGGCTTTTGTGTGTCATAGTTGTTCCTCATGGCCTTGTTCTTGTAGTAGTTCATTGCTTCTATCTTGACTTTGGCCTTCATGAGTTGGTTCTCCTTGAACCCAATACCGGACTTGTAGGTCTTCATGATAGTGTTCATCAAGAGCTCACTTTGAAGGTTGTGGCCCTTGGTGAACTTCTCCATTCCACTTTCCAGTTTGATCTTCTCAACCTTGAGCTTTGCATTTTCTTCTTTGAGAGAGTTGATCAAGGTGATTGCATCATTGTCATCTTGCTTGGCCGAGTTGATGGTGAAGGGCTTGTTGGCCTTGAGGTTGATTAGCTCTTCCTTGAGCTTTGAGTTCTCTTGCCTCATCTTCACATAGTCATCATACTTATCGGACTCAACTACCTTCTTGCCCTTACACTTAGCATTTTGCTCACTAGCAACTTCATCAAGCAAGTCTTCACAAGAAGTAGCTATATGACCCTTAACAACCGGGTTAATAGCAACATGTGTAGCAAGATCATTTGTAAGCAATTCATTAGCTACCACAAGTGTGCCATGTTCATTTCTAATTTGGTTGTAGTCATCTTTTAGCAAGTTGTATCTTGTATGGAGCTCTTGTGTTGACCTCTCAAGCTTATCATGTTTCTCATTAGCTTGCTTGAGTGAAGCTTTGAGCTCCCTAGTGCTAGATGAGAGAGACTTGTTCTCAACCTTTAAATCATCATTAGCACTATACAAGTCATCAAGTTTAGCATGCAACTTATCATTGTCTTTCTCTAGTGTTTCACTTTTGGTTTTGTACTTCCTAATGAGCTTAGTGTATTTGTTGCAAATCACAATTAGCTCATCATAGGAAGGTGCCTCAAACTCATCATCACTAGAGTTAGCCTCATCATCATTATCCTCTTTTTGTACCTTCTTGTCACCTTTAGCCATGAGACATAGGTGTGTAGAGGATGAGCCCGGAGATGATGGAGGAGGTGGCGGTGGAGTAGATGACCCAATCACCAAGGCGGCCACCTTTTCATCTTCACTCTCATCTCTGGATGAGTCACTTGTGTCTTCAATGTCGGTGAGCCAATCACCAAGAATGTAGGCTTTGTCATCCTTCTTCTTCTCGTGGAAGTTGAAGTTCTTCTTCTTTTTGAATGGCTTGTCATCTTTCTTCTCCTCATCACTTGACTCATCTTTGTTGCCCTTGTTGTACTTGAACTTGTTGTTGAACTTCTTGTTCTTGTACTTGTCTTTCTTCTCTTCGGGCAAGCATGAGCCAAGTGTCCAAGTTTGCCACAATTGTAGCAATCCATCTTGGAGAGAGGCTTCCTTGAAGAGCTTGTGAAGAATTTCTTCTTCTTTGAGTCAAACTTGACTCCATTCTTGTTTAGCCTCTCCAACATCTTTATTGTCTTCTTCACCATGAGGGCGAGGTCGTCATCATCCTCTTCATCACTTGCACTCTCATACACCAATTGCATCTTACACTTCTCCGAGGAGGATGCCTTGAGAGCCAAGTCCTTCTTCTCCTCCTTCTCTTTTTCTTTCTTCTTGGAGGAGGAAGAAGAGCCACCATCACCAATATTCATGTACATTTCATGGGCATTGATCTTTCCCAAGACTTGTGTTGGTGTAGCGGCGGAGAGGTCCCCTTGGTGAAGAACCGTGACGATGTGGTCATACTTCTCAATAGGCAAGACACAAAGAATCTTGCGCAACACATCAGCCAGTGCCATTTGGTTGAGACCGAGCCCATTTAATTCTTCTACAAGAATGTTAAGACGTGAGTACATCTCATTAGCATTTTCATTTCCATGCATAGACAAAGAATTGAGCTTAGCCATGACCAAGTGATAGCGTTCCTCACGCTCACACTTGGTCCCTTCGTGTAGCGCACAAATGGTTGTCCAAACATCGTTAGCGGTTTTGCAATTCTGCACACGGTTGAACATATCCTTGCCAATGCCACGGAAAAGAATGTTCTTTGCCTTGGCATTGTTCTTCTCAAAGAAGGGATCATCGGCAAACACGGTGCCACCTATGGTAGCGGCTTTGTGCACACCGAGATCCACGGCCTCAAGGTAGGCCTCCATCCGCACTTTCCAATACGGAAAATCATCCCCATCAAACATGGGTGGCAGTCCATCCCCATGGGACATCTTGCTCTAGGCAGTAAAGCCTAAAATAAGAGCAACCAAGCTCCGATACCAATTGAAAGGATCAAGATGCCCAAGAGGGGGGTGAATTGGGCTCTTTTTAATTTCTAGACAAGAATTAAACCTATCAAGAGCCAATTAACCCCCTAGTGCCTACCGACAGTGTGTCCTAACTAGAAAGCGGAAGCAAGCCAATAGAAAGCAAAACCTTCCTACACAATTCTAGTATGAATTGAAAGACAAGTGCGGAAAGTAATGCGGTATGAAAGAGCTAGGGAAAGAGATGCTTGACATGGCGATGTTTTGCCGAGGTATCGAGGAGTCGACACTCCCCCCTAGTCCTCGTTGGAGCACCTCGCAAGGTATAGCTCCCCCTCAATCCCGCGCAAGGGATGAGTGCTCTCTACGGGCTGATTCTTCGCCACTCCGGCTTGGTGAATTGCCCACAACCGATCACAAGTCGATGAAGAAGGGCCGCCGACAATCTCCCCAGCGATCACCTTCCTCCAAGCACCACCGGACCGTCTAGGTGATGTCGATCACCAAGAGTAACAAGCCTCGATCTTCGCTTGACTCACTCAAGCTTCACAACTAGAGGATACACACTTGAACTCTTGGATGAACTAGAGGAGAGGATGGATGGATTCGCGAATCACTCTCTCTCTAGGGCTCTTGCTCTCTTCCCAACCTTCTCAAGGACTTCAGCAACTGAAATGAGCAAAGGCAAGGTGGGAGAGAAGTGTGAGGAGCTATAAATAGCCCTCTAGAAAATTGCCTCGGGCTGGCATTTTAAGTTGGCGACGGACGCTCCGTCTCTAGCCCCAATGGCTAGTTCCTGTTCACATCAGCAGGCGTCGGACGCTCCGACGCTTGGCGATGGACGCTGCACCTCAGCGTCCGGCGCCAACTGGCTGCTCTCGGGTTTCTGGGAAAATATTCTCGGACGCTCGCGAGCGTCCGACGCCCATGCGACGGACATCCGTCGCAAAATGGACGTCTCTGGAGCTCTCTGTAACGTTGCCGGACGCTAGGGCGTACATACGTCAGCGTCCGGCGCCCTGGACCTCAGCGTCCGACGCCCAGAAAACGGCTCCCTCAACTTTGGTTTTCGTTGCGATGAATATGGAAGTTGTTCTAGGCTATCTTACGGTCACCATAGGCTTGCTTAGAGCTAAGGAAGTCAAGTGTGCACCACACCTAAGTCATGAAGCTCTCCTAAGTCAAGCTACTAGTCTCAACCTCTCTTAATAGTATGGTCAAAAATCAAATAGAAGACCTATCTATTTTTATGTGCCCTTCATCACCATATGGCACTTAGCCTATCATTCTAGGGTCTTCATCATGTCTCTTTGAAATCCGAAATGATATCCATCTTGGGGGCTAAGTGATAACCATTGATGCTCATTCATGTTGATCACTATGGCTAATCTACGCATAGCCTATGCAAAAATACACGTTAGCCATAATAATATCGTTAATTGTCGTTAATCACCGAAACCAATAGGGCCATGATTCTTCAGTATTGGATGCAGAATTACTTCATAGTCTAGCTCTTTTTTTATTGCCCAAAAATTTGAACCAATTACTCGTACCATATAGAAAAATTGGATCATTAATTATATTCATTGCAACATATTTCATGTTCCATATTGGCTTGGATCAATTCATTGTTCAGCATGAAAAAGAAGCTCTCAAAATAGAACAAATAAGACCAAGAATTTTTTTTTCTCGGAAAAAATATTTTAATGCAAAGTCATTGACTTATGCAAAAAAAAACTACTCCTTATCGAGAGCAACAATGACCAATATCCTTCTGGGATAGACTCTCAACTGATAGCGCAACTTTCATAGGTAAAAAATACATTTAAGACATATGTAGTTGTCAAGATCCAATTGGCCTTTCAGAGCCTAGGATAACTACGATAATTGATTAAAATCAAAATTAGCTTCAAGATATACTTTGACATGGGATTTATACTTGTTTCCTGATTTCCATCTTCTAGTAGTTGGCAGAGAAATCTTAATAAATTAGGTGTGGTGTGGCGTATACTAGACTTCAGCTAGTATATTATCGAGTAGTCACTCCACCCATATCAGCAGACTTACATTACAAATAGATAATACAATGGTTTCCCGCTATGATGCCCACTATCATTTCAGAGAATGTGGGTACCTCTAATTCTGAGTTTTGATGTGCACTTCAGGACTTCAATAGTCCAAGAAAGGACATGAATATTCTTCATCGGGAAGAAGTATTGTGCTTTCACACTAACCAAGAAAATCTCAGAATATTAATCAATTTCATATTTTTATAGCAACTTCCTGTTGCCAAGCGAAAGTATTATCTATTAGCTTAAAGTTACAAAATAGCATAACACCTCATACTTGTTCTGCAGCAGAGAAACAAGGGCACACATGGTGACTTCAGGTCTTATGTTGACCCAACTAGCGTTGTAATCCTATATAATCATGTTTGACAATAATACCTGATAGGGTATTAGCTCTCCTCCAGGGAAAATACAAAATGAATCTCAAACTAAGATGTTTAACATACCAACAAGTCTTATGCAATGGTTTTTCTTCAGGTTACTTCAGGTAAATAAACTAAAGCAAAAGAAAGAGTTAGAGAGAGAAAAAAAATGGTCTTCTAAATCATACGTGTTTCGTTTATTTCCCATTGTTTTCCAAGCATGCATGCTTTTCTTTCTATGGTATTTATATTGGTCTTATGATAATACTTCGGGATTATATAACCCATAGAAAACATAATCATACATATGAATATTGCAAAGACAATATCAAATCAATATGAAAAACTTCCAAGAGGTTAAACTAGTTTAACATAAAATTTATGGAAGCACGTAAACATAGAAAGTTCAGCTTCTAGATTATAGATTGGAAAAGCATAATATTCAAATTAATTATTACTCTAAAAGAGACACATTATGTCCAAATTATAAAATATTTGTATAAAATACCACTACCATAAATATTCCTGCTATTATATTTAACTTCATTTTTTTAATAGCAAAATTATATATATATGGCATATGCTCAAGCTCTTAAGCAAGATATTACCACAAAAATAAACATTCAGGGCTTTTCAAACACATAAAAGAGCTACATGACAACACAACCATCTAAATTTACGTGCACCAATCGTAGGCACGACAATTACCACACTACGATGGATTGATTGCATTGAACCACGATATGAGCATATCGAGGAAAGATGGTGTTGCCGCAACAAGTGACGACGAGGTTGCCCCCCTGTGAAGCAGACCTCCGAAACATCCTCTGCAAAGGATTGCCCCTCTGCGAAGCAGTACCACTACCACTGCCACCTCCACGCTCGTAAGCGCCTCCTCTCCGCTGCACCCCCTCTTAGTACTCATATTCTGCTCTGGACTGATTAATGACTGCCTGAAACTGAGCCTCGTATTTGCCATCGTCAAGGGGGTGGTTGCCCTCCGCTGCAGCAGCCTCTCGTGTAACCCTCTGCCGAGAGCGGTCACTAGTTGTCTGCCTAGTTCTGTCGATGTCCTGCTGAAAGTACTCCCGGACTTCTTTGGGCACCTTGCTGCAATGGATCACCTCCGTCCCGCGCGCAGCCAAATGCTGCTTCAATCGGGAAGCACCACCCCCGGCTTTTTGTGTACGGCAGTAATTTCATCTCCAACCGGGAGCAAGATTCTCACCATGCTCCCATACCACATCTTTCGGCATTGTCTTCTTGCACAAATGGACAATACAAACAAATCGAACACATGCATCAAATCATACCGCAAATAAACCTAAATCCTAACATACACCTAAATCCTACCTAAATCCTAAATCCTATATCAAAAAAATCATAAATCCTAAATCCTACATACATCCTAAATCAAATCCAACCGCAAATCCTAAATCCTAAACCAAATAAACCTAACTCCTATATACATCCTAAGTCAAATCCTACCTAAATCCTACAATAAATATTTTCTACATCCTATACTCTATCAATCCTACATCCTAGAGCTTGTTCTAACTAAATCCTACAACTAAAACAACTACAAATGCAAGGAAATGAAAAAACAAAAAAAAACTTACCTTCGTATCCCGGACGGTTACCGTGCGCCCGGTCGGTAACCGCCTGCGCCCAGTCGGTAACCGCTCGGGGCGGTTACCGACCCGTTCCCCTCGGTAACCGCCGTCGGTCGTTCGGTAACCGAGGCGCGGAGGCGGAACGCGCGGCGCTCAGGCGGAATGGGGAAGGGAGCGGACGGATAGGGTTGTGGGAGCCGACAGCCCCCCCCCCCCCCCCCCGACGCCCTCTGCCTGCCTTGTATGAGGCGCCTCGAGGAAATGGGCCGCATGGGCCCTTAACGGGCCGGCTGGTTTTTTCTTTTTTCTTTTTTTTTTCAAACTTAAACACGACAAACAGAGAATCGGACGAAACACCGCCGGAGCCGACAACGACACGATAGGGATGTGTAGCTGACGCGTGGACCATAGAACATCTGATTTACCATGCATGCGGTTATAATACTAGGGTAATTCACATGTAAGCTGAACCTCAACTATATTCTGGTAGGGATGTTCCTCACCTAACCTTTTCTTTTTTACTCCCTTCATCCTAAATTATAAGACATTCTAAAAATACTGAAGAGTCAAAACATCTCAAATTTAACCAATAAATATAGAGAAAATTATAAAGATTGATGACATCAAAGACATATTATAAAAAAATAAAATCTAATAATATTTAGTTAACATCATAAATGTTATTATATTGTCATATAAGTTTGACCAAACTTAAAATATTTTGACTCTTAAAAAATGAATTGTCTTATAATTTAGGATGAGAGATTTTTTTTCTCGTAAACCAAACAATAGGCTTAGGCCTATAAACAGAGCAGAGCACAGGACACGGGCCACATGCAGATGAAAACTCTATGTCGGTAACAGATTTCTTGAATTAAAAAAAAAAGCCAATGGACACACGTGGCAGTAGCTGAGTGGCAACCAACTGTACTCGACATATACATACCTTTTAGGCCCATTACCCAGCAAAGGAACGAGCGGGGCAACCAACTGCACGCGCGCGCGTACCCTCCTACTCCTAGTCAGATATATACCGGCCAGAAATGCTCCTCGATCCCGTCCACGCTCTCGTGTAACCGTCTGCCCTTCTGATTTCTGAAATCGGACACGCGACGCAGCCGGAACCCTAGAGCTCGATCCAAAACCCACCGCCACTTCTCGCCGCGCCGCAGTCAAAGCACCTCCTGCAGACCTCGATCTATTCCGCCCGGCCGCCAACAGCAGCACTGCCGCCACCGGCACCATGGCTGCTGACCTCGCGGCAAAGCGCCGCCTCAGCTTCGCTGAAGAATGCAAGAATCGCTGCCGAAAAAGAAGCGGCCGCCCCAGCCCCGCTGAAGAAGAATCCAAAGATCGGGCATCAGCAAGAAGCGAGAAGAAGGTGCGGATCAGTTCCATAGCAGATTGCTACGAGACTCTGAAGAAGATCGGGAGGGAGCCTATGGTGCCGTCACGAAGGCCCGACACATTGAATCCGGGGATATTGTGGCGATCAAATCAAACATCAACGCCGGCGATGAGGCGGCGGCGGCGCTACTGCGCGAGGCAGCCATGCTCGCCGCGTGCGCCGGAAACCCTACCGTCGTGCGGCTCCGGGAGGTGGCGCGCGGATCGGATGTCCATGAGCTTCATCTCGTAATGGACTACGTCGGCCGGAGCCTCTCCGACGTTATCAGATCGCGTCGCCGCCGCAGGCAGTACCAGTTCTCTGAATCGGAGACGCGCGGAGCCATGGCGCAGCTGCTGGCGGGCGTTTCTACGATGCATGCCCACGGCATCATCCACCGCGATCTGAAGCCCGGTAATGTGCTCGTCAGCGACAGGGATGGGCGGCTCAAGATTTGTGATCTGGGACTCGCCAAGTCCGTCGTCGCGCCGCCCAGCGAACTGGATCAGCTGGAAGGAACGCTCGGCTACATGGCGCCCGAACTGCTCATGTCACAGAAGGACTGCGGCGAGCCCGTCGACATGTGGGCCCTCGGATGTGTGATGGCGGAAATCGTTGCTGGACAACAACTGTTCACCGAGGAAGACTTGTTCCAACAGCTTATCAGCATAGTCCACATCCTAGGGATACCTGACGAAGTGTCAATGATGCCACTGGGTGTCTCTCCGCCAAGCAAGCTACGGGAGAGGGTGCCGGAGGAGCTGCTATCACCGGCTGGATTCGACGTCCTGCAAGGCCTGTTGGAGTATCACCCCAAGGACAGGCTCACTGCCGATGCCGCGCTTAAAAAGCCATGGTTTGCAGCTGATGATTAAGGATGATATGATGGTTGACAGTCAGATCAGAAGCAGAGACGACAGACAGAAGCAGAGACCCCAAACATGCGTGGCATGACTGCAGTTGATGCAGTGCTACATACTGTGTTATTAGGCTGAGGTAGCTGGCTGATGTACTCTAGATTATTATTTAATTTGCCTGTGTGTCATCCAGTTTATTTGATGATGATTCAGTGAGCAGAAGCTATGTATATGGTTTAATTAGCTGCAGAGTCGTTGTATATAATTAAGTTGTTAGATTATTGTGATGCTGTAAAACTGCAATCTCAATCCCCAGTTGTACTGACATGTAAATATTTTGTTGTTTCTGGACAAAAATAAAATTAAGTGTATGTTCATTATTGATTTTCTGAAATTTTGTTGAACCATGGAAGTAGAGCCATTCCAGCGGCAGCTGACAACAGACCGCCTGCCTCTCGTAGCATATCCCCAGTTCAGGACTTAATATTTTACATTTGCATCTCAGCAGCAGGATTTTGGCTGGGTGGGCTCGATAACATTTGCATCTCGCAGCTAGTATGATTGCGATGACAAGTGTATTCAGCAGTGATGTCAAAGGATGTGTTGAAACGTCACAAATCACAAAACATCATATCACAGTATAAGGCGAATAGGCAAACATAATAATACTTCTAATTCATACTATCAATTAGCTAGGTGCATTTTATTTCAAAACCTTTATAACCTTCCTTTCAGCATAATATATCCTTCCCTTTTTGCACAAGGGATAAACAAGAAGAATGCACAATGATAAAGAAAACAACACACACACACACACACACAAAAAAAAAAAAAAACTAAAGCTCCACGCCTCTCATCCCTGTATACAACACATATACCACCCATTCCAAAAACGGTGCCGTAAACACCACAAGCCTCGATCTATTCCTGAGTTCTATTATCCGAGCAAACTTTATGCTCCACATTGATATGCATGGAATCGCCACTTTGCTGTCTCCTTATGCAGAAATCAAACTCCTTTTTGGCACCTACAATCCATCTACTGACTGAAATGTTACAACCAGGATCTGGGCCCTCAGGTCATCTTGCTTTGGATTTGCCTGTGGACATGCACTAGAAACTCGACATAGGAGAAGACGCCAGGCGCCTTGTCCTCTATAAGAAAGGACCGGAAAAAAACACCTGCAGGGAACCAAATATTCATTTATTAATCAAACGTAACACCTAGTGTGATTTTTTTTCTTTCTTCAGTACAAATAATAATTAGGGGTTAATAACAGACAGCTCATGAGTAGCGAAGAAGACTAACCCGATGGTTCACCCCTTCTGCACAGTCTTAACCTCAAATATGAACACCTATGACGACATCTTATTCATTTACAACTTCGTTGTTAATCTTCCTCGAGAGTTCATTGTCAAATTGATCCAATGCCAACTGCAGGAAATTCATTTGTCAAGTAACTATGACAGACATAGTAATGTTAACCTTAACTTCCAGAGAGTGTATTCTAGCCACACAAGGAATGATAAATCCAACGGGTTCAACATAGTAAGAGAAATTGTAAACAGACTTGCCTGGACTGGTAATGCAGCCAAAGCAGAGACACCGAATATTTGTTCCAGGGTACATAAATAAACCATCCTCACCATTCTCCAATAAATAGACCCCATCCTCTTGTACATTTTCACTATTGAGCATAAGGGGACTGGGTACAAGGGAATCATCACCATCCTGAAAATAGTGTCTAAAGTTTAGATAATTTGTTCCCCTTAAGAAAGGAAGATCGGGAATTTGTTATAGCTTTGATTAACATGTTAAATTACCGTTGATGTGAGATCATGGATTGGAATCAATCTAGGGAACACCAAAAATTGACGAGACTAGAAATATCCAATAGGAACGATCATCCAATCGCCCATCAGTTCTCAAGCCTACACTTTTGACCAGTGCTGAAAAATAAAGTGAAAATGTTAGTGGAGTAACTGGACAGGGAAGGAACAAGTAAAACTCTCACAGGAGGAATCATACCCAAAGTATACAAGGGCAGCAGTTTTAGAGCCTCTGGGAGAATCAACTGCCCAGATGAGGTTACAGATGCACAGTGTTTGCGGTAAGATTGAAGAATATTTATGCATGTATTTGTTGCTTCATTCCGAATACGAGGTAATGGAGATGTCGGGATGCCATTAGCAGCTGTATGGTACAAGAATGTCAGTATCATCCAGATACCACAGGCAATGAGATTGAAGACAGTTTCATTCACAGTAATTTCGCTAGCCAGAAAAAGTGAACTGCCTTGATTGTTTTACCTTGCTTCAGGAAGCATGCAAACTGTGTCTCCAAATCAGCACACCGGAAAAGATTGGCAAGCAAATTTGTGCATGAAAGTGAGAGGTTTATGACTCGGATTCTCCTTTGTCCATATACAGTAGTATAGAGAAGTGCACACTGTGTAAGATAATATGATTGGTGGAATATTGGATGCGTATAATGTGGTCGTTGTATTGCAATGGGCCTCATGGGCTGATTATATAGATTACATAGGACTAACACCCCTCATGGGTAGACGATGTGGTACTAATCCTATTACTCTAACATCCCCCCACAGTCGTAGCGGCAGCAACACGAACGGTCAGACTGGAGAACAATGGAGATATATCCCCCCGCAGTTGGAACGCCGTGCGTAAGCTTTGACTAGAGACTCATGCAGATGATAGCCCTTTAGTGCCGAAATAGCCGAGGTCGAGGTGGACGTGGTCGAAGCCATGAAGGAGGCGCGGGTCCGAAGTGTCGTCGAGACGCTCGAGTATAACTCAGCAGCTTCTTGCCGAGGACAGCAGCAGCAGGACGGTTGCGGCGGACGGCGATGGCAGACGGCGCGGTTTTGCGACTTAGGTCACGGTCAGGGTGGCGACGGCGCAGGTTGCAACAAAAGTCACGCTCAGAGCAGGGGTGGCGACTTCGTCTTCCTTCAGAGGATCCGCGGCGGTGTCCGCGCGAGAACGGCTGGAGGCGCGGAGGCGGATCGAGCGTCTGCTTGACGAGGACCGGCGACGAGTGGCGCCACCGCCTGAACAGGCGGCGACACCGGTAAGGGTGGCTTGATCACGAGCGTCATTGCTGCAGCCTGGAGGGCGCAGCAACGACCTCGTCCTTCGGGAGTGTCGACGATGAACGACGACGAACGGTAGGGCGACGCAAACCGATCTCTGATCGGGAAAAAACAAAACAACTAAAACAGCAGCAGCAGACGAACCAGGGTACAATCTCGGGTGCCTCCTAGCAATTCCCAGCCCCTCTCCTTCCTTGTCTCTTCCCTGTTGTGGTCAACAGCCACAGCAGAAAGAAAAGAGGAGAGGCAGAGGGAAACCAGAGGGAGGGCGGCGGCACGGATCCCGACGCGGAGGCGGCGGCCTCCCAACAGCGACGGATCCCACGCGAAGGCGGCGCGGACCCCTGCGCGGAGGCGGCGGCCGCCCCACGCGCGCGGCGATCCCGCGGATCCCGCGCGGAGAAGGCAGACTCCCCCGGCGGCGCCCTACACCCGAGGTGGCGGCCCCCCACGGCCACGGGCTCACGCACGGAGGTGACATCCCCCACGGTTGTGCCCTAAGAAGGCCGATGAGGAAGGCAGCCTGACGACGACAGCGGTAACGACGGCGGCGGCGTGGAGAGGTAGGTCTGCTGCTCCTTGACCACGACGGCGCGGCGGATCAGAGGGATCCGCGGCACATCCTAGGAGGCGCTGCCCCCGGTGGAGATCGATCTCCCCGGGGGCGGCGCGACGGCGGCGGCAGCGGCAGCGGAAGCCTAGTTAGGTCACAGGATCGTGACCCTCGGATACCATGTAAGATAATATGATTGGTGGAATATTAGATGCGTATAATGTGGTCGTTGTATTGCAATGGGCCTCATGGGCTGATTATATAGATTACATAGGACTAACACCCCTCATGGGTAGACGATGTGATACTAATCCTATTACTCTAACACACTGAAAAGTGCCAGGAAAAGAATGTCAAGAACATAAATGTATAGAAAACTAACCATTTTAGCAAAAAAATTTTGAAGGCAATGGCAGGAGCTCGGCCTTTCAATTAAGAGAGTAAAAGAGGTTTATATGTACATTTGGAGGAGGCACACTCTCCTCGAATAGAGAAACAGCGAGAAACACTAGCCACAATATTACATATTTTAAGCTGATTACCCCCTCCAAGTTAATGCCCTCTTCCTTTGCTCAATATCCTCTTTGACTCTTGAAGCCACTTGCATTGCCGATTCATGAGCATTGTTGAAAATTCTTCTATTCCTCTCCTTCCAAAGGTTCCATAATGTATATATCACCATTCCGTTGAAGCGTTTTCTTTCCCCCTTGGTTATCTTGATTTCGGTCTTCTCCCACCATGACATTAAATGAGCCGGTTCCTAAGGTGGTAGGATCAACAGGGCATCGAAGTGCTCTCAGGAAAGAATGAGGCTCCATACTACTTTGGCGAACGGACAAAGTAGCGCCAAGTGTAATCCTGTCTCAAGCGGTCCGTTGCACAAAGCACAATGGTCTTGATGGGGCCAACCTCTCTTCTGCAAATTATCCGCCGTGAGTATTTTTTTCTCTCACCAAAATCCAAGCGAACACTTTGCACTTGCCCTCGGCATGCGCTCGGCATGACCCTCCACCACCTCCCGACTCCAGATGCAGAGACGACGACGATGACGACCGACGCGGACGCCGGCACGACAGGGGAAATGGCTGGGGCTCCAGGCTGCTCCGCAGCCTCTCCCGCGCCCCGTCCAGGGAGCGTGAGCGGGAGAGGTCAGAACCGCGTCACGGGCGCCGACAAGGCAACTCGTCCACAGCCGGGGGTCATCGTCGGCATGCCTCACCAGCGCTGCACAGGGAACGACATCGTGCTGCCTCAACAAAGACCCCTCCACGACACAAGTCAGCACCCAGCAACGCCTGCTCCAGCGGCACTTCTCCATCCACCGTCATCTTGCTTGGTGCTGGCCCTTTCGGGTTGTCTGTCGAGGTAAACGACAGGGAAGCCAGCCCCGCTGAAGGCGCTCACCGTCGATAATGTTGTAGTCCCAGTTCAGCTTTCTTGATGACGAGCAGCCATGCTCGTCTGGTGGCGACTCGACGATGTCAAGGTGGACTAACACCTTGAAGGTAAGTCCCCGACGTCCTCTTGGTGGAGCTGCGCCTTCATGCACCGTCACCATGCTTCCTGTCAATGTCAGCCAAGTTACCTTTGGGACGTCGGATGGGTTGTACGTCCATGCCCAGAAGCAGAAAGCTCTGGTGTCCTCGCGATTCCTGGTACATGTATCCACGTAGTCGATGTCGCAGGCCCTGGCGATTGCTCTCTTTGCGATGCCTTCATTCCAGGCATGAGCCAGGATCCCCTCAAGGCAGATGCGAACATGGTAGTGCAGGTCGATGAGGTCGCTGTAGGGGAGGATGCGCCATGGCATGATCCGTATGTTGATGTTGCCCACCGGAAGTCGCCCCATTTCCAACGCCGCGTCGTGATGGTGCTGGTGCTGGAAGACGATGAGGAAGTCCTCTGGCCGGTGGCGCGACACCTTGATGTCCTTCTCCAAGACGCCGAGCCCGGTGCAGAAAGCCCTCTTGATAGCCTCCGGCCTGACGTCGTCACGGTCCCTGCGGTCCCTGCACAGACATGCCACAACGGCACATGTGGACAGTCGCCTGAGCTCTTCCTCCATCTCTTCGGTGGCGACCGCCACAGTTGAGGTCTCCGACGGTCGCAGCGCTAGATCCCCCGGCAGCGACATAGTGGCCTGGGGCAGCTTGGGGAAGTTGTCAAGATCAAGCGGTGGGGGGCACGGCTGCTCTGGGGTTGGGGCCTGATGTCGTGCTGGAGCTCGACAATCGCGAGCTTTATGGCCGACCCGGCCGCATCGAAGACAGCGAACTGGGTCCCTGCAGTCAGCGGCGTAGTGCCCGCGAGAGAGGTAGCGGAGACATTTACCTTGGAGCTGAGCGCCAATGGCGGGGCGTGGAGGAGGCGTGTGAGCCGGTGCGCGCCTTGAATACTCCTGGGCATTTAATTCGACACGGCGCCACCAGTGCCTGCGACGAACCGGAGACCATCCATCCTCGTCGTGGGCGGCATCCTGTCCACCCGTCTTGTCGCCGGTGCCTTGGGAAGGAACGTCGCCATAAGTGTGGGTGGCTCGGCGTCTAGTGGCACCGAGATCCTTGGCAGGGCCGGATCCAGGATTCGCCGACACGGTGGATTTGAGGCAGGGCTTCAGTGTGCGAAAAGCAGGTGGTGGGGAGTAATGGCGGCTGCAGGAGGGACGGCCAGCTGGGGGGTGGGATTTTGCAGGAGCTTTGCCGTTGGTGGAGTAATAACTGCGACCATGGGGGGTGCTGAGCGGATGGGAGAAGCTGACACGCTTAGGGGTTCTGTCCGCCGCGTGGGGGGCAGCGACACCCCCGCCGGTGAGGAAATGCGGACCTACGACGACGGACCTGAGGATGGGGAGCTGATCTGACGACGCGCCGGCCGCCGGGGCGGCTCGGTGAGCAGCGGCCTCGATCTGCGGCTGTGGTGTGCCAATGGCGATGAGGACTGTGTGGGGCTGATGTCCGTGGAGAGGGGACAGGCTCCGGCCGGCTGCAGCGGTGGGGCGCGGGTGGCGGATCTAGGCTGGCCCGCCATGGGGGCGGCGCGGGGGTCGGGGACCGAGCTCGGGAGCTCCTTACCGTTGCCACTCCCTATTCTTGGCTGTTCCTGAACACCATTTTAGCAATTAATCAAAGATAATTTCAAAACCCATGCTATATGACTCATGAATATAAATCAATACATAAGAACAAGACAGGGAAAGATCTGTAATTTTGAAGATAAGCATAAGTCCTCAATGTGACTGAGAAATTATGATATTCTTAAACTAAACCAAGCACATAGCACAGTTTCATAAACTACAAGAAAAATTGTATAACTAACAATTGGTGGTGATAAAACAATACTTGAAAACTTACAAGCTGATGTTCCAATAATAATTTTCCATAAAATTGCACTTAAATAAATTGTTTAAGTTTGTTGAGAAAAGTTCCAGACTTTCTTCAATTTTCTTTTTGAACTAACGGATAACTTAAAAGTAATTTTCAAAGCCTAAAAGCAAATGTTTCTTACAGACTAGTTAGTTGTCAGTACTTTCTCTAGAGTAGATTGTTTTCCTGGGTCAATTCTATGTCTTGTACCAAGATAATAACACAACACAGTCGTAGTCCAGCATTTGACCAGTGGCCAATCTGGATCTCATAAATGAGTTAGAAAGTAGCTGGGAGCCTTGGACCGATACTAGCAAAGCAAGTGGCAAATAGATTCCAATATCCAGTTTACCAAACCAACAAAATAAAAAGGGTAACAAATGCTAGTACATGCTGAATTATTGCGGCTCATAAAAAATAGCAACTACTTTCCAGCCCAACATTTTGCTATGAGCATTCTCAGACCACCTATTATGATGCTAATGTACGTAGTAGTTCAACACCAGTGACATGAAATGCATCGCAAAACAATCATGCGAAAAACTTATCCAAAAAAAAAGGCAGACACAAGCTAAAGTAAAGAGAAACATTCATTCCGTCTCATTATTACCTGGAAGCCACATTCCACATTTTCTGGTAACTTGTCATCATGCTTAAACGTGACCATCACAGTTTTATCAGAATCAATCTGCACCCAAAGAATTCTCTTGTATTGTAGGGATTCAAAGGAAGTATAAAACACGACATTGAAATGAAAGGGATGATAAAAAAAACTCGAACATGCATGAATAACAGAATACATAAAAACAATAATAGTTAATATAACAGCCTAAGCATCAGATACAAGGAACATGCTTTGCATAAATTATTATCCAAACAAAACTCCAATGCAATTTAAGTCCTTCCGTCTGCCACCATATCCATTTGTATTATTTATCAAAGTAAATTAATGTTAAAATTGAACCATGGAGGCAATGTTCATATCACAAGTTGACATCAATAATTTTAACAAAATTTGCTGAACAACAGCATTAATTACTGACCACTGGAAGATCAATGTCAGTGGGAACACGCTTGCAGAAATTGCCAAAATAATCCTGAACTTGGAGACCCTGATGAAGAACTGAGAAGGAAATACGTCATGTTTAGACTCCTAACATAAGGTGCCAAAAGAAATGACATGAGATTAAACCCACCTGACTGCACCTTACACGCATAACAGCCTCAAAACCCTGGGGTCTACTGATATTCCATCTGAGATCATTGAAGAGCTTGGCTGGATCTGAAAGAGCAGAAAATGGATAGTAGTAGTAGACCTGCAAAAAATATGCCCAAAAAACTATCAGAAATAATCATAAGAAAAATAGAATTTAACAAAAAGTACAGCATTGAGATGAAAATGATAATATATATATTGTTCTCTTTTGTCTTTTTCTATGTCCAAGGTATAACAATATTTTCGACCAACTTCCACCAATATGTCATTGGAACAATTCCTAGCGTTTAACAAGAATTTACCTACCTAGTCATATATGCACCAATGGTTTTCCCTCAAAACCATTGGAACAATTCCTGGATTTTAACAAGAATTCAACTACATAGTCATACTAGTATATTGCCCGTGCTAACGCTACGGTGACGTCTAGAAAAAACAAATTATAAAACTAAAATAAATCTAAATAGGGCATATTAAATTCCATATGGGGTCAAGACATAATAAAGAAATCTAGACAGGGCATGAAACCACAAATTTATAGAGGGGGGCATGAAACCAAATGTAATGGAGTCTAAATCACCGTAGTTGTCCTCATTGTCACTTCCCTCTATGTCCAATTCCTTGTTTTCATCTTGTAGGACCACCAACAACCTAAAACACAAATATGAATGCGTTTTAGATAATTTTATATAGACAATTGTAATAAAGCTCTGAGCAAAAACTGAAATTTGCATGAAGACATTCTAAACAAAAATAAAATTTCCATGGAATATATTTGATAGCTGAGTTACATACTTGCTTCAGGCAGAAACCATAGGATACTTTTTTTATTTAGTTGCTTGCTACAACAGCAGCTGGTCGCGAACTGCATTAAATTTCAGAAAAGATTGTCCAATAGCAAGATATTACAATCCTCTTAGTGCATCTAATATTGCTTTAAGCTTATTACAATACCACACAAATTAAACCAAATTGAGACATATCAGTGTCATTACATTTTCCGAGTCAAAATCAGTTGAGCCACATTCAGTTTCAGAGGGTCAATACTCGATAGAATACAAAAAAGGGCATTCATAGGTACCCACATTTTAAAATGTAGAATAGCATGATTTTTTTTTCAAACCCATCATGTCAAGCGTTAAAATATAACAAAACAGCAAAACAATTCAATAGAGTTCCGAGGTACCTCCATCCTGCGAGCGACTGCATCAGAGCCAGGGTAGATGTCGCCATTTCTGCCATGGAGCCGATCGGCGCCGGCGAGGTGGAAGCCGTAGTACTGGTTGGCGGGGTTTCAGTGAAATTTATAGCCGCCATGACAGTTGGAGAACTGAATCACCAATGATACGAATAACAAGTATTCCTACATTCTATGTATCAGAAACATGTGCTGCCACACAGGAAGAACATGGAAGCAAGACATATCTAATACTGAATGGGCATACATTGTACATATTAGAGACATGTGCTGCCACACAAGAAGAAAATTCCTTGGAAGCAAGACACGTCTACCACAAAGAAAGAATTTCCCCAATGTATTAAGTTGTTGTATCTATGGCCAAGCTTGCTACCCTTACGGAAAAAAAAATCTAGAGACACTCACGATTTAAGGCTGCATCCGGAAGTCATGAGTGTGGGCTTGTCCTCGTCTTCATATACAGAAACCGATAGAGGGCCATGCCTCATCCTTACTCGATGCTCCTGAGGAAACACAAGACACATGCACATGTTTAGTGGGTATTGATTGGCAGTCCACATGTCTCCATGAACTGGGTTCTACCGCCTGATAACTCACTTTGTAATCTGTATTGTTGAAGCATTATGAGAAGATATGACAATATATCAAATTTTAACAGAAAAACGAATGAATGATAAAAAGACAGACTTGCAAACAGGTCTTGTGCATGATGGCATTATACAGTGGACGGCCGGTGGATTTACTCCACATAACAAATGGTTTCCCTCTGATTTGTGATCCCAATGGTCTTCAAACCCTCCACTTAGTGAACACAACTAATCCTTTCTAGAGGCGCAAGATTATAATAATGGGCTTCATTTTCTTGTGCTGTTCTGAACCTTTTCCACCTAATATAAGTAATCTACAATCCCATAGGTGTTATCCAGGATTTTGGAGCCAAACAAATTGGTTGTCTCACGTCACCAGCTAATACACAAAAGAGAGATACAGAAAAAGAATTTGCAAATCATAAGTGATGGAGCACCTACTGTCAGCGCCAAGTAAAAAAAAAAGATTTAAGACAATGCAGCCTGTAGATAAACTTTAACTAAAACTAATATCAAGAAGATGCCTAAAAGAATATGGTAAGGAGAAAAAAATACTAACTGCTCTTTCAATTCCTTAAATTTGTTTAATTTCAAGATCTATCAACTCGGAACTAACTTGTGAACAGATAACTTAAATTTGAAAACTGAAAGAACACAAAAGCACTACCATGTAGGGGTACAACATAGATAACTTAAATTTGGAAACTGAAAGAACACAAAAGCACTACCATACATTCTAAGCAGATATAATTTTGTCTGTCAAAAATCTATAAATAAAACTAACAGATAGAAAGTCAAGGAACAACATATCACCATGTAGGGGTACAGTCATAGATGTCAAGGCAACAAATTAGTAAGGAGCGATCAAACAAATCTGGATAGTGATGCTGTCAATGGAGATTGGGGAAAATCAAGTAGATGGAATAGCACTGACTTTCTTGCTTGCCTACTTGCTTCTCTCGCGCTCGCCCCCACACACAAACCAACGCTAGTTGCCGTGCCGGCCACGAGGAAGCCCAACTGTCCAATTGTTCTGAGCCATGAGACAGATAGAAAAAATGAACAACATCAAATTAGATGGTATAAACACCAAAAAAAAAAATCAAGTTAAACCGTATCATAAGCATCATGCCATAAATAATAATGATGCTATAACACCAGCAGTTTCATAGACACCATATAAATTGTTCACGAAAGCAATTTAAACAATATTATACATCTTATTTCACGATTACATTGGACAAATCCCAACATCATAGCAATAAGAAATTTATGGAGATAAATAAATAAATAATGAAGGGAGTAGCAGGGATGGGGAGAGCGGGTGCACCAATGTCGCTCCAAGGATTGTACGGCACTGAGAAGTTGGAGCACGCCTCGTTGAGGGTCTCGGAGAAGTTGCCGCCGCCATAGCAGTCCTTGGGCATCCCCCACGACGCTCTCGTCCTTGCCATCTGCCCCGAGGATGGCCGCGTGCGTCCCTGGCGGCGCGGGCTGCCGGCTCGGTGTGGCGGCGCGGGCGGCGTGGCGGGCGCGGGCTTGCGCCGCGGCGTGGCAGGCGCGGGTTGCCCGCGCGGCAGGGCGGGGCGGCCTGGAAGGGCGTCCTGGAGGTGGGTTCCTGGCCAGCGCGTGATGGCCACGGCGGGCGCGGGCTTGCGGCAGCGGCGGACGGCGAGGGGTGGCTGGCGGGCGCGGGATGGCGGCGAGGTGGCGGCGCGGGAGCGCGGGCGCTGCGCGGGTGTTGGCGGCGTTGGGCGACGCGGGATGTTGGCGCCGTGCTGCGTGCTGTTTTATTTATTTTGAATCTTGGCGAATGGAGAGGGATTGTATTGTTCGATGTGAGTGAGTACATTCGTGAAGAGATTAGAGAAACCTGTGTTGTTTATTTGAAAGAAGATTTTATTTGGGTGGGAGTAATTTTTTGAGGTGTATTTAGGAGAGACATTGATTGTTAGGTACACATGATGGTGTAGCTATAGGGAAGTTTAGAGATGATACAGATATGCACCAATAGTTTTCCTTCGAATATTTACAAAATATTTAGCTCATTCTCAAACCATATTTCATTTGTAAGCTACCCATGTAAGACAGCTTGCCTCCCTTCATTTTCTAGGTTGCCAGTGTATGCCTATGCCTATGCCTAGGTTACGACGACAGTGACGGCATGGGTGTGACGTTCAGCGAGGCAGGTGTTCAAGGGCGAGGGCAAACTTGATGGCACGGGTGCGACGTCCAGCGAGGCTGGCGGTCAAGGGCGAGGGTCACGATGGAGACCAAGTGAGGCGCGTGGGATGCCGCCTGAGGGTGAGACGCGAGGATGAGGGAGATGGCGACGATGGAGGCCGCGTGAAAAAGTCTATCGATAGCACGCGAAAAATACGTGACATGTACCGTTGTGTGAGACTTTCCTTCTGAAGGTAGTGGCATTGATTGGAGAGTTTTCCATCTAAACAAGTTATGGGATGAGAATTAATGTTTTGCTTCCTATTCCTCCGAGGAACATATTTTTATTTGTTTTTTTTATTTGGACAGTTGTTTTTTCCTTTCTATTAAGACCTCGTTTGGATGTGCATGTATCTCCTACAAATCACATAAATTGGACTGTATTTGAACTAATTTACGCTCTAATCCATGTGGTTTGAGGTAGATATATGCACATCCAAATAAGACCTTAGCTGGATAGACATGTGTGCGCATATCCTGATTAGTGGCCGTGATTAGAGTTTGTCGTGTTTTCCTTTCTATTTAGCTGGAATCAAGTTTGCCGCTGTTTAAGGGCCGTGATTAAAGTTTGTCGGGATCAAGTTTGCCGTGTGTTCCTTTGTTTATGAATTTCCGTCACAAAAGAAAAAAAGGAAGGAGGAATGGGTACGGTGCGGGGTCGCAGCATGCATAGACCTACGTTAAAATATCACACCAAAATGATATCTCATCTTTAATCTGTTTATTAGTTCTGAGAGATTTACACGGCAATCTGTGTGATGTAAAGATGTAAAAATGCTTGGGGGGCAGCAGCAGGGGCAGGGAAAAGGATTTATGACTTGGTTAATTGTTCCAGGACGATGCCGCCGTCGTACAAGCCATTGTTGTGGTAGTTATTAAGGAATGTAGATGTTGCCAATACTCCGTTTGAAACTACCTGAGCATATACACATACACCATGATTTCGTAGCTTAGTCATGTTGTTAACTTGTTATATATTGCATTCTTTATATTGCTGTACGAACAGAACAGCTGCTAACACTGATAAACCTCGGGGGGATTTTGACTGGAACTGCTTGATGATCTGATCAACTCGAACGATAGATTCTGCCATTCATCAATAGCCTACAACGAATCAGATTGCAAGTGTTTGGTAGCAGCTCTGCCGTGCTGCATGTGTCTTTGCAGAAAATAAAACAAAAAGAAATGCTTGTGCCGTGCTGCATCAGCATGCATCACTGCATGGCTTGTTCACGCCAATTGCGTGCAGCTGCAGAAACGGTACTCACGACATGCCAATCGCATTGGGGTGATTGGTGCCCGCCTCGTGTTTTTGCCTGTGTTCCCTCGTAACCAATGACGGCTGAGACAGTTTGAGGACGACCCAGCTGCTCGTTTTATTCGACCCTGCTCAAACCATCCACGCCAAGTTTTCAGCCAGTTTCAGCGACAGAAATTGTCAAAGCTTTTTGTCATCCAGATCCAGATCTACTAGCTCGGCTCTGAATGTTGTTGGGCCAGAAGGCTGCCGGGCTGAGCGAAATAAACAGGCTGTCTGGACCGGTCTAGCTAGAACTAGCCCAACCTTGCCAAAAACGAGCAAAGCTATTCGTTACATAGGATTGTTCCGCAAGTCAAAGTGGCAGGAAAACTGGAAAACGGATGAAGATGTGTGTACCTGGCTATTTTGGTTGTCTCGCATACAAAATATTAAAAAGATAATGGGATATATTGCTCATCAATCAGGAATAATCCCAAGTTCCCAACGGCTGCATGCTCACACGTACGCGGTCACAACTCAAAAGACCTCGGCGTGTGAATAGGGCTCAATCTAAGATCCGGGCGGGCGGGGGTTGTTTGGGGTCAGGGATTTTGATTGGATGGATGATACGTACTCCATACAACTACCAATACTGAGCAGTACACAGGAGGCGGCAATAATGTTGATGTTTTGATGGTAACAAAATTATGAACGTGATAAGATAGACCATATGCAAAAGCCAGCTAAGAAAGATTTATTGGCCGAGTCTTGGTTGGATAAGATAAGATAAAATGATTCATTACTATTGATACTATTATATTATTCCTCTAAACTATGAGGATAGACCATATGCAAAATTATGAGGTTAGACGGATCGGCAGAAGAGACGTCAAAGCCGGTAAGCATATGCACATCGGCAAGGGTGGGGGTAGCAAGTCCATGTCTGAATAAAAAGGAGTTCATGGTATCGGACCAGAAGTAAGAGGCGGCTATCATCATATTTTCATTCTTTTCCATATCGGCAATGGAAAGTCTTATGCACTGATCTAGATTGCGCTCTGACCAATAGATTTGTTGTGTTCTAATTATCCTGAGATACCAGTTCTTCCATCCTTTGGTAAATTTGGGCCATGAACGGAACGCATCCTTCCATAATCCTAGGCTGAAATATTCGGATCTGAAGGGGATACGGTTGGTTTCCGTATTGATCAGATTGGTAGGATCAGGATTTCCTATTGGGCCTAGGCAGTTGAAATTGGATTGCTCAATAGGGATTACTACCTTGTTGTACATTTCCTAGGTTTTCAAGAAAAGAAAGGGGAAAAGGATTACGAGATTGATGCGGAAAGGAAATTTGCAGAAGATGAGGCGAGAAAGAAGCAGATTTACTCTGGGGACTTCGAAGTTGATCGCCATTGGAGCTGGGGGAATCCTTACAATTTGTTCTCTGCTTGAAGAAATTACTGTTTCTTGAGCTCACGGAGCTGTTCTTCGGAGTCACCGCCGGAGTCGCCGCCGAGGTTGAAGACGAGGGCAGGTGAAAGTAAAAGTAGGCTCAGGGTGAAAACAGATTGGATGGTGGTAACTTTTATAAGCCTGGTCAGGGGTATTTTGGAATTTTCTTCACACTGAGCAGGAATGTAAAGAGGTATGCAATAGGTATGCACGGCAATCGAGGAGATATGACTGGGCTTACAACTGTTCGCACTACAGTCGCGGAATTTTGTTAATAAATTGCGATTTTTATACGTAGTAACCAAGGAGGTCGTGCAAGTATCTCGGAGGGAAAGGTTACAGTAGAGAAAATTTCAGCGTGTAAAATATTCTACACTCCGAAATTGGGGGGCATGTGTTGACACTATTTTTCGACATGTGTCAAATGAGCTAAGACTTGCATTGATCGGTAGCCGTTTTCCATCGACATCGGGAGGTCATCGGTCAATGTTACCGATGAAGGTGAATGCTGCGAAAAGGATAAGTTTGTTGCCGATGGAAGATGGACGTTTCTTGCCGATAGGGATATTGCTGATAAGGATGTTGCCGATGGAAGTGAGGAATGTCCGATTGGGGACATTACCGATGAAGAGATGATGTCGATGAGCACAGGATGACGTGGCGGCTGATTGTCAGCAGAAGATTGCCGATGGCAATAAAAAGAAGTTGCGGATTGAAGAGTCTGCCGATGGAAAGTTTCATCGAAGAGAAGACATAAGGAAACTGGTGATCTCATACCAGTATTGTTATAGAAGTTTGGGTCCGACTCCTGCGCGAGTCAGTTATTTCCTTTAAAGTAGAAGTTTGTTTTGTTTAGGAAAGGTACAAGTCGTGTCTGTCTACAACTTCTATTGCTGGAGTATAAATATGTACCTAGAGGTCGTGAGAAAGAAAATCAATCTATCAAACAAATCAATTACTCTTATTTACCTTTACTGCAATTTACCCTTTTTATTGTATTAGTCTTAGTTTATCTACGAGTTCTTCAAGCTTCGACGAGCTGTATCTCCTTGATCTCCGTCAAACCTTTGCAAGTTCCGTGTGGGAGTAATCTGAGCTTTGACATCCGGGCGCATCGCTGTTGTCTCGTTCAGCTCTGCTCTAGTTATCCTGATCAAGTCTGAGTTTTGACATCCAGGCGTATCGCCGTTGTCTTGTTTGGATCTTGTTCTAGTTATCGTCCTTGTCGATTAACTGGTCAAATCGACTGGCACACCTTTGGATATCGAATTCGGGTAATAGCCCAAGGTGTTCGCAGATCCTGACGCTTTTTGTGTCAACAGTTTTATTTTAGTCAAAAGTGCTTTCTGAGTTGAACCAAATTGCTTGTCCATTATATCTAAATTGCTTATCGATGGAACAAAAAATGTTTTTTTATTGAATCAAAGTGCTTTTTTGACAAGTAAGCTCTGGCGTGTTGCCCATTTATTTGACTATAAATTGCTTTTCAATTGTAGTCAAAATTGCTGGTTAATTGAACAAAATTGTTTTTTGAGTTGAACAAAATTACTTTTTGAAATTGCTGGTTAGATGAAGTATTTATGAATGCCTTTTGGAATAGGCAAATCAGGTCTTCATTGGGGTTTTTTTTGGCTTGTTCTGCGCCTTCGAGGTGTAACCATGGCGGCATGAGGAAGATGGTACATGGTATTTTTGTTTTTTTCTATATATATGACCTGAGTGGCATCGAGAAATGGAGAGAACAGATCTGTTTTCTCCCAAAAATAAAGAGAACAGATCTGTTTTCTCCCAAAATACGTGATTAGTATCTGGGTCTGGACTATGCAAGCCGCAAGCAGTTATTATGGGGAAAAAAAATTCGCGGGCCAACAAACAACGTGATTAGTATGATTGCTAAAAAAGGAATATAACATTTACACTTACCGTAAATAGAATGGCCGTGCGGTAGGCTATATTACGGCCGGCTGTAATATAGCTACTCCCTTACTATTGATATTATTATATTATTCCTAATAAAACTACTGTCATTATTATACCGTGGATAGGAATAAAATTAAATGATAGGATGTAGGGACATCGGCAGAGTAGACACGGCTATGCTCCAATGCAAATGTATTGTGACGCCTAGCCTAGATTAGCAATAATAATCGAGATTAACTGGGTCCTTCTTCTTGACGATCAAGTCATATACTAGCTTTGTAAAAAAAAAACGGTTTTACACGCCACATGTCAAAAAAGAAAACCGACGTCTGAATAGTTCTCCGGATATGCACCTATCGATCCGCCAGCGCGGATGCATGCGCATTTACATGTACGCACCCCAAAACCGCTGCCTTAACCTCCGATCCGTACGTTCCCAGCCACTGCGCCATGGGCCCTCACTTCGAACCGGTCCCACGCGCCAGCCTCTCCCCCGCTCCGTATGATGAACCCGACGGTAACACGGGTTAAACCGTCCCGGCCCCGTCCGCGTTTGGATAAGCATACGCGCGCGCCGCCGGGCGCCTGCCTGGCAGACCACAGAAGCAGGGACTCTCACGCGGCCCTGGCCAGCCCTGGCCCCTGGACCCTCCTCACGCGCGGCGCCGCGCCGCGCCTATAAAGTGCGGGCGTACCCGCCTGCCACGAGTCGCAAGTCGCAACCACCTTCCCAAATCCCAGTGCTCGCCCCTCCCCTCCCCTCTCCCCTCCCCTCGTCGTCTAGCCCCGGCCCACAGCTCGCGCATCTAAACAGCCGCACGCGCACGCGCGCCGCCACCACCCCCGGCGACCGAAGATGATCTCCCCGGACGCAGCCCGCAACACGGTCGGCATCGTAGGTACGTACGTTGGCTCGATCCATCGGCGCCGCCTCTGGAACTCACTCTGGATCGGGCGCTGTGTGGGGTTTTTGTATTGGTTCGATCGATCGATCTCGCTGGGTTTCTCTCCCTCTCCTCGGGTGCGGTGCTGACGCGTGGTTAATTCCTCTGCAGGCAATGTCATCTCCTTCGGCCTCTTCCTCTCCCCAGTGTAAGCACATCGATCTCTCCCCGCGTGCTTGCGTTCAGCTTGGTGGTTTTAATTTGGTTAGGGTTTTAATTTGTTTGTACTGATGATGGAGAGGCGCCGCCGCCGCCGCCTGCATTTGTGTACAGGCTGACGTTCTGGCGGATCTGCAAGGCCAAGGACGTGGAGCAGTTCAAGCCGGACCCCTACCTGGCGACGCTGCTCAACTGCATGCTGTGGGTGTTCTACGGCCTCCCCATCGTCCACCCCAACAGCATCCTCGTCGTCACCATCAACGGCATCGGGCTCGTCATCGAGGCCGCCTACCTCACCATCTTCTTCATGTACTCCGACAACAAGACGCGCGTGAGTGCCACGGCCCCTGCATGCACTTCCCCCTCGACCTCGATCTCTGATCTGGTGGTGGTTTTGAGCTTGATCCCTTAACTTGCGCGCTTTAATTCTCGCTTGCAGAAGAAGGCGTTCGCAATCCTGGCCGTGGAGTTTCTGTTCATGATCGCCGTGGTGCTCGGTGTCCTCCTGGGCGCCCACACCCACGAGAAGCGCTCCATGATCGTCGGCATCCTCTGCGTCATCTTCGGCTCGATGATGTACGCCTCCCCACTCACCATCATGGTACGTGATCCATCATCTATCCTGTACGTCTCTCCCTTTTTCTGTGCGGCGCAGTGGTACATTTGAATCCGCCGCGCCTGCCTGTTCTTAATTTCGTGGATAATCTTTGCTGCCGTGGAGGAGATCGGCGGTTAGATTTCATCCCAAACGTGTTCGACCTTCGACCCCCGGGTGACCTTTCATCACAAACGTATGCCGGTTAGTGGTTCAATCTTGTGCCACTTTCTGGTGTGATTGGTTTGGAACCTCTATTGTTTCTGGATGGAGCCCCCCGTACTAGTCTGTGCTGTGCTATTCCCTTTTTCGTTGCCCCTTCCCTTTGCCATGTCACCTTGAAGATGAAAGGGAAGGTACATTCAGTCCACTATGCTCTGTTGTGTTTTGCCAACCTTGTCCTCCCCTACTGGCTGGGCTGTGTGGTCTAGAATTGTGCAATTTTGTCTCGCTTTCTGATTTTTCTGATTTGAATCATAGTGGAATGTTTCTGTCAGTTTGATGGATCGGATCTAGCTATTAATTTGGTGGCCCAGATGTGAACTTGTGATCTTTCTTTCTTTTTTTTGTGCAGGGTAAAGTGATCAAGACGAAGAGCGTTGAGTACATGCCCTTCCTTCTGTCTTTGGTGAGCTTCCTCAACGGCTGCTGCTGGACGGCCTACGCGCTCATCCGCTTCGACCTCTACGTCACGGTCAGTATCATGAACATTGTCGGAAAAAAACTACCCATGAATTTCATGCATCTCCTCTCCTCATGTAAACAAAAGAGCGCGCATTACAGAATTCCTCCTCCAAGTTGAGTATTAAAAAAAAATACCTGTGCCTGCAATGCAGATCCCCAACGCCCTGGGCGCCTTCTTCGGCCTCATCCAGCTGATCCTCTACTTCTGGTACTACAAGTCGACCCCCAAGTCGACCCCTAAGAAGGAGAAGAACGTGGAGCTGCCCACCGTCTCCAGCAACGTCGGCGGCGGCGGCAACGTCACCGTCAGCGTCGAGCGATAGGCAGTGGCGCCGCCCGTCGAGAAAGAAAGAACTCGACGAGACGTACTTTACCCACCCCCACACTAGTTTTGCCCTCTGTCTCATCGCTCTAGCTTCTCGGAGGATTGTTTTAAGTGAGTGATAGATAGCTAGTTTTGCCCGGTGTGTCCTGCCAAGAACAATTAATTTAGATTATCCATCCATCCATGTGTCTGCTGTTTGCTACGTACTCTCATGAAGATATAATCAATCATGTCTGATTGCTACTACACTCTCATCCATGCTTTAATTTCCTGCATTGTTATCCTAGAGTGATAATGGATTTTAGATATTGCATTGCTAATTTCGGATCGCCCCCATCTTTAGTTGTGGAGACTGGCCGGAGACTTGCCAGAGAGCTGGCGGAAAGGGAGACTTGCCAGAGAGCTGGCGGAAAGGAAGATGATGCAGTTCTGTTGATGTTGGCGATGCAGTTCGGGACGATTTGAATGAGTAGACGCACTTACCTTTCCAAGAAGATGGTCAATTTGGATTGTGATCAACTTACCTCGTAACACGTAGTTTGGACTCGTCAATTTAGGTACAATGGCGAGGAAGACCTGTCGCTACTGAAAGAGATATATGAGGGGCAACATGGGGCGTTGGGCGTCGATAGAAAATGACTAGTGCAGAGGAGCCAATGTGCTTGGCTCCCCACTTATTACGTGCACTACTACAATCGTGCAAGTGTCACGTTCTACTCAAATCTGCCATACGATCATTACCCTAGTTGATACTTCATTCCCCTAGTTCAGAACTCGTTTCTTGGTAAGAATCAGGCGACGAAAAAAATAGACTAAACTTTTCCATGAACGTATTATATTGTGAGTAACAGCGCTGCAGCAGGTTCAAACTTTCACGACCGGGACTAAACCCGTTTTTCATTAAGAGGGGGAAAAACAAAACAGAACATCGTACAAACCGACACCTTCGAAGAACAGCGAAGCGTTGGCAAGAAGCCACCGAGTTTGCACTAGTTGTATTACAAAACTGATAGGCCTTGCGACAAAGAGGTTAGCACAACACCGATGGGGGCGAACCCTCCGGCAACCCAGTCTTCAGCTTCCCGGAGCACGCCGCGGCAGACCAAGGGCACTGTCAACGACAGTCGACGAAACACCAGGTTGTTTTGCTCCTTCCACAAGCACCAGGCGACTAGGAGAACAAATGCATCGAAGATTTTCACTGAACTGTTGTCCAGCCGAGCCCTCTGACGAAGCCACCACACGTCGACATCCTGTTCATCGTCCGACACCAGAGTAGCGAGGTTCAGCTGTTGTAGGGTCATAAGCCACAAATCTGCTTGGAGAAGCTACATCCGAGCAGTAGATGTGCACAAGTTTTCGAGGCTTGATCGCAGAGGGCACAAACATCGTCCGCCTGCAAACCATGGCGGGCTCTGCGCTCTGCGCTCGGTCGTCCATAGGCATTTATGCAGCACAAACCAGAAGAATAGTCTAACCTTCGGCGGTGCCCGGACATGCCAAAGCTCGCGTGCGTCCAGGAGCGAACTGCAACCATTGAAGAAAGCTTTGTATGTTGCAGCCGTGGAATACTTCCCATCGATCTAATGTGTGCGGTACTCATAGTGTGCGGTGCTTGATCATACTTAAAAGCATTTTCTACACAGGGCGCACACGCAACGCATGGTGTGCAGCTACTTCATATCATACTCCAAAGACAAAAGCAGCATTGTATCTTGATAACACAAGTTCCTCAACAAAAGCAAACCTCACATGCATGATACTGGTAGGTATAACACATCAATCTAATGTTGGAACGCAAAATTGGCTCATGATATTGCCGAAAAAAATGAAACGGACTTGTTCAGTCTTGCACGGCTCATAGAGAATCTAGCTACCAATAAAAATTGTTCAGTTGTACTCCTAGAGTCCACTCATACATCGGACGTACTTGGTAGTTCCATATAAAAAGTGTCATTCTCGTTTTTCCTAGATTTTTTTAACTTTGATCAAGTATATATAAAAAAATATTATTTATGATACATAATTAATATCATTAGATAGATCTTAATATATATTTTTATAATAAATTTATTTAGAGATATGAATATTATTAATATTTTATATAAAGCTAACTAAATTTGTAAAAAAATGAACAATACGAGTCTCCTAATGACTTTTTTATTGGGACGACAGTGGTAGCACCTGATGGACAATATGCGTCCTGTGCAACTTTCTGGACACACCTTCAGCACACAGGTTTCAAGATTTCCTTGTCACTGGTCAATTGGTCATCATTAATAAAAACAAATGCCAGAATTTATCAAATCGTGAGTTATCGGCAAGCCTGCTAAGAAATGTCCAAAGAAACTACACGTCACACCACAGAGTACCATGCTTGAGAAGCGCTTGATTGTGCAATCAGTGACCAACTGATGTTCGTTTATACCTTTTATTACTACTGTCTTTGTCCTGAAAAGATTATAATTATGGTATGCTTTGTAAGTTAAAGTAATTCATGTTTGACCAGATTTCTTGCAAATAGTATTCACATTTATGGGTGCAAATTAAATTATTATAAAAATAAATTCCGTAATTATCTAATGATGTTTATTTGATATTTAGCTTTTCTTTATAATTCATCAAACTTGATATACAAAATCATGATATTGTTATAGAATTGCATTCTTTTGGACACAGGAGGAGTACATTGTTCTCAAGATTCAGTAACCATTTTCGAATTCTCTTTTCACCTGATTTTGCAGTAATGCGGAATTTAAGTTTGGAAAGTAAGACCTGGTATGTAGAAAATGCTACTTCCACACTAATTGACAAAATGAGGGAACGTCTTTGTGTATCTTTCGACGTTTTCAGTTTTCATCACCCAAAAGGAACCGTCAAACAAAACGACAGACGAAGTCACGAAAATGGCACATATATGCTAAGCACACCTCAATTCATGTCGACATGGGCCTGGCCCAACTTAAACGAAGTGCGACATAGAGCTCTAGGGCTCAATGCATTTCGGTTATGGCATTCTTCGCTCTTCGCGATTTTGATTTGCGATTTGCGTCAGAATACTCCTTCACGACGACGTCGGCGAGCCCGGCGGCGGCCTGTGAGCTGCAACCTCCCTCCACACTAGTAGCAGCAGCTGAGTTCGTGACAAGAGGTGCCTTTTACCAGCCTGAATCTGTTGGTTCCCCTCCGGGACGATGCGCTAGAACGTGATCACCTAATTGAGACTACTTATGAAAATATGCTGTCAGCGCTCTTTGTTACATGCATTATTATGATCTGTGGTCTTTAGAAGCAGATAAACACTTTAATATGCTGAAACTTTTTTCTGACTGCTGCAGATGGCTTATTTTATCAGCTGACAATTATATATGTGGATTTTTGTCAGTCAATTGACTTTCCATCTTTCGTTTTCCTCCAAATACCAGCATCAAGCTGCTGTAAGATTCTAAAGATTCAGAAGTTTCGACGTATCACATTCTATGCTGTATTTTACTGCTTCAGTGCTCTCGTTACCTATGCCTACACAAGCAACACGTATGTCATTGTTGAATTGACACTTCTTGTTCTTTCCTGACTGTGACAGTATTGCCTCTTTGAGATTAATTATTGTAGGACAAAGACAAGGGCTGGGACTTCAAGAGCCGACCAGTATTATGCTTCCTACCCTGCTGGGACTGATCGAGTTACTGGCTGATACTGCAAAGGTGATATGGATACTTGTCCGAACAGTATGTGAAGTAAGTATTTATCTGTCAGGGAGTCGTCTCGTGTAACAACCGATTGCTCATGCATGGTCATGGAGCAGTAATTTTGACTTCATCTTCTGGTTCATAGCTTTACAAGGCAGCCTTAGGTAATTGTTTGGAAATAGATGACAAATCATTTTGACTGGCAAGGCAAACCACCATATGTCTACCATGCTGTAAGTCGTTTCCCTCTTATCTTTCATTTGGTGTGTCCTATGCTACATTTGTATTTTATCTGGAAAAATTACTTATGTTCCTGTTTATATATCCTAACGTCATTTCCTGTACAATTAGCACGCCTTATTTCTGCACATCTACCTTTTATCAGCAATATATGACATACCTCCTCTCCCATTGGCAGCAGCAGCATGATGGAAGCAGACATGCGCAGTTAAATCATTCTTGATGTGTTTTAGTTGAAACTTGAGAGGTTGTGCTGGTTTTAAATGGCAGGCTATAGAAATTAGCGGAAGACTGGCGTCATCAGTAAAATGAAGTTTCCGGGGACCTTGTACTAAAGGGCTGTGCTGCTGACATGTTGGGCTTGGGTGGCTCGTTAAATGATGTCAGAATTGAGAACACAGATGATTCTGTATTTTGGGCCATTGCACCAGCCCGTGTGATGATTAATTGCTTTGGAAAAAGAAGGCCGTGGTACTCCCAGTTTAATCAATTATTCTTTCCTTTAACTAGATTGATAGAAAATACCTGCAATTAATATTTGTATCTTCAAATAAATTCTAAAAAACACTATATATACTTAAAGATCTATCTAATAATATTAAGTATGTACCATAAATATTAATATTTTATTTTATATATTTGGTTAAAGTTAAAGATATTTGACTTTTCAAAAAATGAGGATGACTCTTTTTATGGACAAAGGGATGCATGGATTGTAGATATATAATCCCCTTATGATGAGATATTGAGATTGCTGATATAAATAACTATTTTTGGTGAACTAGTTTCCTTTTTCCAATTTTTACTAGTTACTGTATATAAGAAGCAACACATTCGTTGTCAAGATGCAGAACAAATATGATTAGTGGTACATTAATTTATGTCACACGAAATTATTTTTTCCAACGAACAACGAGAGACCGCAAACTCGTTCTAAAGTCATTCATTGGATAAATCCAGGTGATTTCCTTCCTTTTACATGCATTTTTGTTTCTACTGACTACTGAGCGATGACTGCAAATCCAAACAAAGCATCAATCCTTAAGTTCAGAACGCAACCGACCACAAACTCGGGAGCGGCTGCACTACACGTGCTTAGCCTTAGCCAGCCTAGCCTTGCTGCGTGCCGTCGCGGCCTCATCGACGTCGCACGCCGAGCGGCACAGCAGCGCTCCCGCCGCCTTGCGGCTGCTGCGGGGCGAGGGCGCCGCTGGGAGCAGCCGGCCGTAGCTGTCGTAGTGGATGGCGCCAGGGAAGTTGAGCGGCTTGCACCGCTCCCCCAACAGAACGGTCCGGCGCCACAGGCCGCCTTCCTCCTCCCCGTCGCTGGCCTGCTCCTGCTCCTGCTCCTGCTCCTGGTGATCGTCGGCCGGCACGAGCTGGCTGAAGTCCCGCCGCGGCCGCCGTTCGCGGAGGAGGCGGCGCGCCGTGCGCGGGAGGCGGCGCGTCGCGCGCGAGAAGCGGCGTGCGTAGGCGGCCGCGGCGCTGGTCACCTTGCTGAGGAGACTCGGCATGGACGGCGCGTGCGGTGGACGGTGGTGTGGGAACTCGTCCCGCTGCAGCACACGAGGCAGAGATGATCGATCGATCGATGGATCGGGGCAGGAGATTGGAATTGGAAATCCTATTTGTATATAATATAGGTGTTATCTTATTTATATCGATAATAATGTAGGCATGTAAATCATTGGATGTCCCCTAGGAAAATGAGAATCCAAAATCTTGACATTTATATAGATATGGCTGGTATTTAATAAGTTCATACTTAATAATGTTTTAGATAGCCAAAGGTTGCTGACTTGTTGGTCAAAGCTTCCTGCGGCGTCTCCTAGTCAACGGTATAAAAAAACCCACCTGTCCTAGGTGCTTATCGAACCTCCTGAGTACTTTTTTTATAATATAGACACACTAGATAGATTGTGATAAAGGCCTGCAGAAAAGATAGAAAAAAGCTCTCAAAAAAATAAAATAAAATAACACAAAATACTATACTAGCTACAATAGATTGATTGTGGATAGCAAAATCTGGGAAGGGATCTCACGTCCATCAACTTGGTACTCAAAATGATGTATACTCACGGTAAGATAAGCATCTCAAATGGCTGCTAGTGCTATTTGGTTATGGCGGAGTTATGGAACCGTTCTGAGCGAGGCTAGTCTCAGTAAGAATTGTATGTCTCTGGCCTTGTTTAGTTCCCAAATTCTTCCCAAATTGCACTATGCAAAAAGAAGATTCTCCGTCACATCAAAATGCCGGTACATACATGGAGTATTAAATGTAGATGAAATCAAAAATTAATTGCACAGTTTTGTTGTACATTGCGAGACGAATCTTTTGAGTCTAGTTTGAGAATTTTTGGACAATATTTCGCAAATAAAAACAAAACGCTACAGTGTTCTGGACACTGTACCAAATCGGTACAGTGCCCAGAACCGCCGAATCGGTACACCAACTAAACACGGCCTCTGATTCTAAGATTCGCATGTGCTGGAAATAGTGAGATTAGTTTTATCTCTATAAAATAAAACTCATCTCACTCTCATAATATTTTGATCGTATTATTTCTTCATTTCTATTGTACCATGTCAAGTTGATAACTTATTTAATATTTATGAAACTCTTTGCTGAGATTGTCCTAACAAAATTTAGTATTGCACTAAAGTGTGTTGTCCAATTCTATGACAGTGAAATGATAGGATTGTTCAAGTAAAACCTAACCATCTAAGTTCAAGTATTTGAATTGACATGGGTTCTCATGTGTTGCTGGCATTATTCAACAATTTAACTGTGCTATTTTCTATTGGTAGATGACGTCTAATTGTCTAATTCGATAGCAAAACATTTGTGTTGACTTCTCAAATTCTCTTGCTTGATCTTTTGGTAGAGATAGAATATGCATGCGTGTCTTAATAAAAGTGAGTATGTATATATATATGTATTGTTCTGTTCTAAAAAAATGCAATTATAGATTTAAGGCAAGTCAAGCTTTTTTAAGATTAATTAAGTTTATATAAAATCAACATTTATGTCTCAAATATATTTAACATGTAAATAAATTTTATAATTAATTTAATTACACTTTAAGTACCATAAATGTTTATATTTTTGTGTAGATTTAGTTATCGTTTGACTTTGTAAGAATTGTATTTTATTTTATTTGGACAGAGGGAGACGGCTGTGTCTGTAATATGATTTCAAAAGTCTGAAACTAATAAAATAATCTCAACGGGATTTTGAATAGAGCCAATCAAGCAAGCAAGGAAAAATGAGCACCACCGCCACCTGTCCTCCACAGTCCACGTCACTCAACTCCCCCATCCCACCTGTAAACAGGCCTGCACCGAGCCCATTTTACAGCCCAACAGAACTCACTATACTGCACTGGACCGAACAGCCCAATTATTTCCTGCATCGTGGTGTCCTCCAGGCTTCAGGTAGCTTTCGTCACGCCGCCGTGTCGTCGGCGCCCACGAAACCGGCGGCGGGCGGGCGGCGGCGCAATCCGAGCCTCGTGAGGAGACACGTCCTGTGGTGGAGGTCTGTGCTGTTTCCATCCATGCCCATCGTCCTTTTCCTTCTTTTCCTTGTCCTGCGCTCGAGTTTTGGACTTTAGAGCTACATTCACCAATCCCAAGCGTTGATTAAAATTAAATCCTTCTGTGGCGTGGAATCCTGGTTGACTTATGTAGCGTTAATCACACGCACATGGTTGCAGTTCTAGAGTTCTTAGACAAAAGAAGAATTGATAACTGTGGGGCATTCAGTAGGCATGCATAGGAGGTGTTTGTTGAAATTCCCCAGTCAAATGTGCTTTCGGTTTTTACCGTTTGTTGCAATCCATTCCGTGTTTCTTTCTCTGTCGGATATTCGATCTGGATCACCCGATGTGTTCAATCAAAATGACACTGCGCTTAGTCCGTCGAGTATACTGAATCCGTGAATCGGTAGCGATTGAGGGCCAGCCAATCTCTCAGATATATGGGTAAGACAGCACATTTGTATTTGATGTGGGATGCATCATTTGGTACATTGGTTATTTGATAAAAATCTTTTCTGTTGGTTAGAGGATAAGAGAACATGCATTGTTTAAAAAGAGTGGAACCATCCTTCTTGATGTTCTGCATGTTGATTTAGTTTGTAAGAGCTGCAATTGGTTTTGTAGAAAAAATCTTATCGAAAATCGAATGTGACATGTAGGAACATGAAACTTTGTAAAATCATCACCATTTGCGCACCTTATAAGTATCCATTCTCTTGGCTATGTGTTCCTTTGCTTTCTTCGCATGCCCATTTAGTATTGGGAGACCTTCTCAAGAAACTATGCTCAAAGCTTAACTCGACAAGCTTTCTGGGGTGCAAATGTTTTTTATTTTTTTCAGTTTGATTTCATGTTATTGGGAGTTTGGGATGACCTTGGGATTCAGTGCAGGAGTTTAAGATACAGAATCTTCTTCTGATTTCATGGAATGATTTTGTATACTATTATACTACACGTGGTTTCTTATCACCTGGCTATTCTGTAGAGCTAAGCTTGTGTCTAACTGATGCTCCCCCTCCTCCTCTAAAAGCAGCATTCAGCTGTAGTGAGATGGATGTCCTTTATCAGTGTAAGGACGTTTTGAAGATCCAGAAGTTTCGGCGTATGGTGTCATATGCTGGATTCTACTGCTTCACTGCCCTCATTACTTATGCTTACACAAGCAATACGTATGTCGCCACTGAACCAGAATTATCTTTTTTATTACAGGTCCATAACTTCATTACTTTTTCAGTTGTTCATGTTCTCACCTGCCAATATTCTTCGCTTGAGCTTTTTGCAGGACAAGGGCTGGGATCTCAAGGGCTGACCAGTATTATGCCTCCTACCCTGCTGGTACAGAGCTACTAACTGATACTGCAAAGGTGTGGAAAGTGAATATACATTTTTTTTAATAAATTCATGTGGAGGAGCTTTTGTTACTGTCAATGATATGCAGATTTAAAGTTGCTACTAACTTCATTTGGTGGTTTGCAGCTTTATAAGGCTGCATTAGGCAATTGTTTTGAAATAGACGAATGGGGCCCAATAGAGTTCTCCATCATGGCAAAACATTTTGACCGGCAAGCGAAAACACCATATGCCTACCATGCTGTAAGGATATTACACGCTTGTCTATCAGCTACACATGCTGACCACTCAGCAATTCATATTTTGTCAGAAGAAAACACCCAATATAGTATGTTCTTGTTTTGGATATAATCTTGCTGCCTGATATGCAAGTTTAATGTATGCTTTCTCTGTGTTCTTGTTTCAGCAATATCTGGCACACCTCCTCTCCCATGGGCAGCTCGACGGAAGTGGTTAAATGCAGGATGATAGCATGCATCAATGCGATTAGAATGTCACTACTTGTACAAAAATGTTGTCTTGCTAGAACACTGAGTTCAGACTGCATCAATCTAGAAATTACAGAACTGGCATCAGAAACAGGTTCTGAATGTTTGGCCATCAGCTGGTACGATATCAGTGCCGAATTTGTACGTTCGCGCAACAATTTCTGAAAAAAACATGACATTGTCCTGTTGGAGCATTTAGGGAGTCCTTTTATTGTTGAAATAAAACTCTGAATGTTAGGGCATGCATTAATTCGTCCCTTCTTGAATGAAGAAATAGCCTTTCGTACCCGGACGAACTGGTCCTCCTGTTAGATTTCTAAAACCTTTTTTTTTTTTTTGAACTGGTTCTCTGGTTTTTGGTTTGTCAAACTTTTTTTAGCCTTATAAGCAGTTACTCTATCAATTATGAATCTGACCTATGATTTAGCTTGCCATTTTTTTTTATTTCTTTCCTCAAAAATGAATTCCATGATAAGTTTCTACAGCTACCGACATATATATGTCTAGCATTGCAGAAAAAAGATTGAAGGAATTTACACGAGCAAAAAAAAACACATGCACGGCAACGATCGGCTGGTCAAGAAACGCAACGGCAACGCAGCGTCGCAGCCATGGAACCACATGCATGGCAATGGCATCTTAGAAACATATATAATCATCAGTGTTGATCAGTAGCCAGGTAGGCGTCGTGGTATTATGCTTCCTTGGCTGCCGCGACGGCGTCCGACGAGCGGCAGAACAGTGCGCCCGCCGCCATCCTGCTGCTGCCGCAGCGGGGCGACTGGACCCGCCGGCCGAAGCTGTCGTAGTGGATGGCGCCGGGGAAGTCGAGTGGCTCGCAGCGCCGCCCCATCAGGATCGCCCGGCGCCACAGGGCAACTTGTCCTCGGCCATCGTCCTCCTGGCGATCGCCGGCGCCAGCGTCGTCGTCCTTGCCGCCACCGTCAGCTAGCACGAGCTGCCTTCCCAGGCAGACACTGCTGCCGCCCCGCTGGAGCCCTCGCGCGCGGAGGAGCCGGCGCGTGAGGCGGCGCGCGCGGGCGGCCACGGCGCTCGACACTTTGCTCACGAGGCTGGCCATGGTTCGTCGTCGTAGCCAGTGGCGTAATGGAAAGTGTAGCGAGAAATATGTAGGAGCATGGAGTATATACTTTCTTTGCGAGGTTCTCTGCTGATATGGACTGCAGGTCGGATACGAACTCAATCAACTCTTCCCCGCAAAAATGTATCCAAATTCCAATATTTCTGCACAGGTCGGATACGTTGAAATCTCTCTCTGTTTTTTAATACTCTACTAGCAAATATGCCCGTACGTTGCAACAAGTGAAAAAAACATCAAATGAATATAAAAAATGGCATTAGAATGTTACATATATTTTTATATTTTTTAAAGTTATTTTTTATTTCTTTTCTTTGTTCTCTATAATATGGATCATTATTTTTTTCTCTACAAAACAGAAGAGTCTGTGACAGTGTCCATTGCTATCATTTATTTATTCCTATTTTTTCCCTATATACGCCATTGTTTTTTCCTTATTTATTTATGCACATTTCAGTGGAACAGAGAGAGTATCATGGAGTCCATCAGTATTCATTTTTTCTTCACAAATATTATTTTTTTCTATTATACAAACTTTGATCTTGTTGGTCGTTTGATTTTGGTTTTATATATGCTATATCACGAGTCATGTCAGAATATAATTTGTATTGAAAATTTGATGTTTCTTTAGAAAGGAATGGGCAAAAAAAATTTTTTTCCATCACGAGTCTTGTTTGAACACGCTTTATATAATTTTATTTATTTGTTTGTTGTAATATATGCAATCATATATTTTTCACATTTTTATTATTTGGCAACCTTAGACTTATTTTTTTGACAACTCAAACTTAGACTTGAGAGAGTGTTCCATGTGAAAAGTTTAAAACCTTTAGAAAGGCTAAATAAAGAAAAGTACTTAAAATGTCACGTAAACTTTAATAGTGTGGTGGTAGACTCTTTATATTTGTCTCTTTAGACCTGGGTTCGATTCGATTCTTGGTCATGACAATTCTTTTTTTGCCTTTTTCCCAGCCGGATTGGACCGTGAGAGTCCGCGGATGGGCCGCCGGACACCGCGAGCACAAGTTGTACTGGAGGCTGGAGGCCGCGAAACTGCAGCGAAGAGAGAGTGTATTTGACACTTAGGCTACGTTAGAATGGGCTGGACGAAAAAAAGACCTGAAATTTTGGCTCTTTATTAATAGGTATAGATATGCTATACTTTTTGTCGCTCGTAATCCTGTGGGGTACCTGAGCAGCTATGGCATGAGCAACTAAGCTGTATTTTCTATTTCAGCTTTAAATTGCCTCCACAAAGATTTTCACTGGACAAGGATACTTAAAGTTTTCTCCTAGGAACTTGCACATTAATGATATCCTGTTAGCAGCACCCAAAACACCTACTAAAAGATATTAACCACATGTTTGGTTGGCATTCTATTATTTGGAAGCAGAAGCACTTTTAGACACTAAACCAAACACAGCCTGAATAAGAGCTATAGTTTTACTTCTGGACTTCATCAGAAGAGCACAATGTGGCATGTTCCTTACCTTCTCACACGAACTGGAGGCAAGCGGGTCAAATGATTGAGTACTTCTATCAGTAGTCCTAGGTCTTGAAGTATTAACAAGAGCAAGGGAGAGAGTGCCTTTTTCTCATCCAACCGAATTGCAGCTAGTGTAGTAAGCAACTTAATGGACTGTAGTAAAATAGAAAATAATTTTCATCTAGTACAACAATCCATTTATGTTCCAAATATGTAATGCTGAATAGAGTCAACATCAAAACTGAATAGAGATGAGAACCCGCAAGTTTGTCCTTTTACAATGCAGCTTTATAGAGAATATGTTTCAATGTATTGTCGATATGCAATGGATCATGTCCTTCATACATAGGAAGCAACACCCTTCCAGCCTCTTTTTTGCTTTTGGCTCCAAACGTTTCTTTCATGGTTTTCCAGTTTTGCAAGCAATTCTTTCTCACTTGCTTCATCGAGTTCAAAAGCTGAAAGAGCACATTGAAGACCTGAAATAGCAGCTTTTGCCTCACGTTGGAACAGCTTTGTAATGGCTAGCTAGGAATCTTCACCGACTGAATCTAATAGGGCTTCAACAGCTTCTGCGAGAGGTTTCGTAAGTTGTGCCTAAAACAACATTATAAGATTAGACAATGATTCTATGTCTGTGCTATGACCATGACATAAAAGGATGAATTCGAAGGGAACAATCTCATATTTGGCACAAAGTTCAGATAATTTTGCAGAACGAACTGATGCCACATGTGCTTCAATGTCATGCTTAAGCTTATCCTTAACTTTTTAGGGGTCCCATTTCACTTGTTGAATAGCAGTGTCTATAAAAAATAAGCTCATATGTAACAAGAAATGTGTTTAGGTACGAAAGGAGTTGGTTCAATACTGAAAAATTACATTATTTTGCATATGAGTGCACTAAAAGTTTGTGTTCTGTAGCAGGTAATAATTATCAAGTTGTGTTTGACAGCTCAGGTGTTGCAACAGCAAATACCCCCTTTGTGAGCTCCAATCTAAATGGAGTAAATACATATCAATTAGCTTATAATATCCAATTTGACTTGTAGATTAACAAACAATTATTGGGCTACAAGAAGAGTGTGGATTATTTGTATTTGATACCTCGATGGATTGTGATGGAGGATATGGGGCATTCTGATTCACATATTTGTCAAACTCGGAATCCATCAGTTTTGAACTTCCACAAAATTATCATCATTGTCTGATTTATAATATTGAAGAATCCATATTCTGCAAGACAAACAAAAGTTAAAATCAGTTGCAAACTAAGAGATAATGCAGTATATACCGCTAATCTTCAAACAAATAACAGCTCCAATCTGAATGGAGTAAACACAACCAGCGCCTAGATCTATGACCTCAAAATACAACAGCTCTGAATTTTAGAACGTTATATCTGAATAAATATACATTGATTTTGGGTTTCATGCATGAATGAGGCAAAACACATAAGCATTGGGACCTTCGGGCAAGGAAATAAAAAAAAATAAGTGACTAACATATTAAAAAAATTGCAGTACCTTTCATCAACAGAAAAAACATAAAATCCAAATTTTGATTGCAGTAGCTTTCAAATAAAAAACATGTAGGAAAAAAACAATCACGCAGACATACGGTCCTAGAAATTTCAACTTAATGAATGACTGTTAATCTCCACAACCAACAAATGCACAATGTCACAGAGCCACACAGCAGCGACTAATCTCACCGCTCAAATCTTTCAACACGCCAAGATCAAACAAACCAAGCAGTGGTTTAGGAACATAACACTCGAAAAACGGAACAATCGAAAAAACACAGGGTGGATGCGCTGCTCGGCATGGCACGGTCACGAAGCTGCCGTCGCCAACCTTGCCTAACAGCAGCAAATACCCTGAGGTCAATTCCAATCCGGCGACACCAAGATTCAAACCTTGCAGATCGGGTCCAGGATGCAGAGACTTCGAACAAAAAAATAAATTTGCTTTAACAAGAAAGATTTGTGGGCTATTATATAATATAGGGAAAAAGGATAAGGAAAAAAAGAAAAGAGACAAACCTGTATCGAACACATCATGAAGATCGCATACCCGATTCGATTATGTTGAACCTTCCAATTCCCGGGAAAAAATCCTGCGCCGCTACGAGAGAAAGGAGCATGAGAGAAGGAAGCCTAGCGTTGTTCGAAGAGAGTTTGAGATCGACAAGAACTCAGGCGCGAGGACGGAGGTCCGCAACCGGCAGCTCATCCGTTCTTCCTCGGCGGCGCTTCACGCGGACAGGAGGAGCAGAGGCGCGGGCGCCAAGCACGGACTGGAGAAGTAGTGTCGTGGAAGGCTGCCGGATGGGAGATGAAGAGCGGGCGGCGCGCGGATGAGAGGAGCAGAAGCGCGGGGCGGCGGGGTTCAGCGGCGCGGGTGGAGACGTGGGGGCGGCGAACGCCGAGCTCCGGCCAGCGGGACTCGCACCAGCACGGGCGCGGGTGTGGGGCGGCGGACGCCGAGCTCCGGCCACCGGGACTCGCACGAGCACGACCTCCCCCGTCCGCGAGCAGGATACCGAGCGGCGGCGTGACCCGACGTTTTTCTTTTCTAGAGTTCACGCGAGTGGCTGGGCCGCGAGTGGGCCCAAAGAGAACGGGTGACCATACAGTTGGCCGAATTAGAATGGGCTGGACGAAAAAAGAGCTAGAAATTTTGGCTCTTTATTATATATATATATATATATATATATATATATATATATATATAATATATATATCCCTCCGTATCGGAAATAGAAGACGTTTTAGACAAAGTTTGAGTCAAACATTGAGAATATAAATCATCTATAACTTTTAAATTGTTGAGTTTGCAAATGTAAAAATTATATGAATAGATTTGTTTGAAAAATATTTTCATAAAAGTATACATATATCACTTTTCCATAAATATTTTTATAAAAACAAACGGTCAAAGTTGTGTTTTGAAGACCTTGTCGCTGTCCTAAACGTCTTCTATTTTCGATACGGAGGGAGTATATATAATAGCAAATATGCTCGTGCGTTGCAATAGGAGAAAAAACTGAACATTAATTAAAAAAATACACATGATTATTGCAAATGTATTCATATTTTATGTTTTTTTTTCTATTTTTCATCCTCAACTCTATTGTTATTTTCTAAGCTAAATACGTGTTTTTTTCCATTTAGATTTTGATTAGAATTAGAATCTCTATTCATCTTAATCTGAGGTATTCCATCATGAGTCATGTTAAAATAAGAATTATATAGAAAACTGGTTGTTTTTTAGCTGAGACCATATATGCGACTCATACAAGTAAAAATAATGTATTGCCAAATGATGCACATACGAACAAAAACTTACAGAATCAGATACATAGCAGTCCCATATCCTAGCATTATGCCCAAAAAGGTGAGTTTTGGTATAATTTCGACATTGTCTTGACTGTCTGTCTGGTTGACAAAACCCTGTGATTTGAAACTCAACATCCACACGCGAGCACTGCAACATCAGTGAAATTAAATAGGTCAACAATATCATGAAAGGCAGTCTAAAAAAGTTACTGTTGCAGATTGTGAGAGCCCAAATAAAAATAAACCAACCTACGGTCATCAGAAACAGACATAAACTTTGATCCATCAGAGGACCAAGCTATTCGGAATATTGAGCCTTCATGCTCCTTCAGCCTACCAAGATGCACTGTCATGCGCTGATTATCATCAGGATTTATAATTTTGGGACTGTTTAAATCAGAAGTATCTCCTTCATTCAAGCATACCATGGAGGATCCCATAACTTGTGGTGCCAATTTCCATATGAGAATCTGAAAAATAAAACTAAAGTTGAGAGCTATATTTCTAATGGATGTGAACTTCATCATATGGACATTTAGAAAAATTCTCCTCAAACAGTTAAACTGGAACTGAAACAGAAACAGCTTGAGTTGGAAAGCTTACCTCGTTTTAAATGGTCCTGGATGCCACATGAAGCTCTCTAACAGAGTCTCCCCACATTCTCATCGAATACAGAAGGCACTTCTCTGCACCCAGAAGGCAATTTTTTAAGCAAACATGGACGAGGAATTTAGCACATGTCATGCCAATTGGAACAAAGTTAGCACGGAAGATGCATGGTCATCAAACCTGGAGACTTCACTCGGGTAAACAACGCACACTTTCTCAGATCCCACAGCGTTACTGAATTATCACTCAGACCAATCGCAAGCAGCCCATCGACCTGCAACGGTGTCGTAACAAGGTTGGTAAAAACGAAAAGCTCCACTCGAGACTCCACAATAAGAGTGCGAACCAAGCGTGGTACCCAATGGTCGAACCCCGGTGAAAGGTCTAGGTATAGCTAGAGGGGGGTGAATAACCTAATTAAATTTTCTATAACAACACTAAGCAAACTTGTTAAAATAAAACACGACGATAAGTAAGTTTGCACTAGCACTAAGGTTAAGCAAGCCACCTACCAATTCTAGTCACTAGCAAGATGATCTAAGTCACACACAAGAGCTAGAGACTTAGAGCTAAACTACTAAGCTACACAAGCTAAGCTAGAGGTGGGCAATCCGAAATGAGGTGATCCTTGCTATTGCACTTGAAACACCTCTTGTCATTGTTCTTGCTCTTGAAGGAGTTCTTCTTCATTCTAGCTCTATAGCTCTTCTTCTTCATGAACTTGCCAAATTTCTTGACAAAGAGGTCCATTTGTTCTTCATCTTCACTATCATCAATGCTTGAGCATTCATCATTGCTTGATTCATCACACTTTGCTTTGCCCTTAGATGATGATGTGGCTTTGAATGCCACACTCTTCTTCTTCTCATCTTTCTTGTCATTCTTCTTTTCCTTGTTCTCTCTAATCTTGTCCTTGTCTTCTCTAAAAGTGTCATCGGTCATCACCTCACCGAGAATTTGGTTTGGTGTGGTTGTGTCCAATCCACTTCTCACCAATAGAGTGACTAGCATCTCAAATCTTGAGGGAAGACTTCTTAGGAACTTGAATGAGAAGTCTTTGTTCTCCACCTTCTCTCCAAGTGACTTAAGGTCATTGACAAGCACCTCAAGCCTATTGAACATCTCGGGCACGTTCTCATCTTCCTTCATCTTGAAGCTAGCAAACCTCTCCTTCAAGATATAGGTCTTTGCTCCTTTCATGGATGTAGTCCCTTCATATGACTCTTCTAGCTTCTTCCAAGCCTCATGAGCACTCTCTAAGTTTTTGATTTGCTCAAAGACCTCCTTGGAGATTGCCTCATGTATTGCACTCAAGGCAATATCATTGTTTTGGAGCTTCTCTTCTTCGGCCGGGGTGGGTGTCTCTTCATTTACCACCTCGAACTTCTTGTCGACCACCAACCATATCTTCTGGTTGATTGATTTAAGATAGGTGGTCATCAAGGACTTCCAATAGCTATAATTGTTGCCATCGAACTTAGGGGCCCGCTTGGTGTTGTTGATTTGAGCCATTTTAACACCATGGGATGTTAAGCCTTTGAATACGGTGTACTAGCTCCGATACCACTTGAAAGGTCTAGGTATGGCTAGAGGGGGTGAATAGCCTAATTAAATTTTTTACAACAACACTTAGCAAACTTGTTAGAATAAAACACGACGATAAGCAAGTTTGCACTAGCACTAAGGTTAGGAAAGCCACCTACAGATTCTAGTCACTAGCAAGATGATCTAAGTCACACACAAGAGCTAGAGACTTAGAGCTAAACTACTAAGCTACACAAGCTAAGCTAGAGGCTTTACTTTGCAAGAATGTAAGGAATGTAAAGCAAATCTAGAGATAGAATGGTTATACCAATGTGAAGAGATAATCCAATAGATAACCAATCAATCACAAGGTGAATCCTCGGTAGAGAGACAATGAGACATACTATTTTTTACCGAGGTTCACTTGTTTGCAAACAAGCTAGTCCTCGTTGTAGCGATACACCCACTTGGAGGTTCACGCGCTAATTGGCAATGAAAGCCAAACCCGTTCAAGGGTGCCGCACAACCAACACAAGATGGGGATCCCCAAGCTACGCGGAATCTACTAGAGATACCTTTCGCGAATCTCCCGTGGGGTAGGTTCAAGAACCCCTCATAATCCATCGATCGGAGCCGAGAGACAATCACCTTCCTCCGCTCAACGATCCTCGTCGCACCAAGCCGTCTAGGAGATGACAATCTCCAAGAATAACAAGAGCTCCGCGATGACGACGATCACCAAGTGCCACTAGTATGCAATCAACAAAGCAATGCACTTGGATTCACTCTATCTCTCTAGAATATGTCAAATATGTTTAGAGGATGAGTGGTGGAAGCTTCTCAAGCAAGCACAAATGTGTGAGTGAGTAGAATGCGCAAGAGAAGGCCCAAAGGGCCGGCCATATAACTTTATATAGCCCACACTCACAACTAGCCGTTTTGCCCTTAAAACAGGCTCTCTGCGCCACCTCCGGACGCAGGAAACAATGGGGGGTCCGGACCATTAACTGCGTCCGGATGCCCCCACACAGCAGAGAAACCTCCTCTGTTTCACCTCCGGACGCAGCCTCCGATCGCGCGCACCGCGCGGTCCGGACCAATGGCTATGCGTCCGGTCACCTGCCGATTCAAACGGCCTTCTTCTTGCTTGCACCGCAGCGTGCCACGTGGATCCGGACGCACGCAACAGTGCGGTCCGGTCCCTGCAACAGTAGCGTCCTGACGCCACGCAGGGAGCACTCCAGTGAGCGCTTTCCTCCGGACGCGCGTCCGGTTCCTCCAACCGGACCAACGACAGCGTCCGGTCCATTAACCAGAGCATTTACAGAGAGCTCCAAACTCCGAACGCAGCGTCCGGAGCTGAGCGTCCGGACCATAAAATGCGTCCGGACCTCTGTCCACAGCAGAGCCGACCTAGGGTGTGTGTCCGGACGCACACGCGATGGTCCGGACACACCCAAACCCTAGCGTCCGGACCTTAGTCCAAAGCCCTTTTGAGCTACCCAACACTTCTCCAACTTCTCCAAGCTTCCAAGAGCCAACATTAAGTGATCTCAACACTTGTGCACGTGTGTTAGCTTTTAGTTCACAATTATCTTGGATTAAGTTGGTGTTTCACTTGGTTCAATTGATTTTAATGCAATGCATATGAACCTAGTGGCACATGATAATTGTAATCATACTTAAGAGCTCCCTCCTTGATAGTACGCCTATTTATCCTAAATATGATCACATCCTCTATGATGTCTTGATCACCAAACCGAAAAAGGTTTCTAGCAATCACCTTTGCCTTCACACCATTTTCCTTTCCACCACCATGCTAGAGCTTGTGCCATCCACACATGATCCACCTTGCTCCATCACATGACATGTACCAACCTATCTCATGATTCACACATAGAGATCAAGGTTAGTACTTAGGTGGGTTTCATCAATTACTCAAAACCAAAACACATGGGGACTCTCACCCGGGAGCCTCTGCTCCAGCTCCAGCTGCGCCTCGCCCGCCTCGCCGCCATATGCTTCAACACCGAATCGGAGGGAGAATAGCTTCACCCTCCTCTCGCCAAACACCGCGAGCGTATAGCTGTCGGGGCGTCCGCTCCGGGGCTCGATGTTGTGAACGCGCACCCCGTCGAACACTCGGAACGACGCGACGAGCCTGGCGGCGCCCACCTCGTACAATAGCAGCTGTGATCCAGTGCCTGCGGACACATAGCAAAGGGCGTGGATGTTATCACCGGCCCGCTGAGGCAAGCAGTCGCCGCCGGGTCCCGCAACGTTGCCGGCGACGACGAAGCTGAATCCGAACGGCGCCGCCGGGTTCGACGACGCGTGGAGCTGCAGGAGTTGGAAGACGACGACGCAGAGCGGCTTGGCAGGCAGGAACGGCGAGGTGAGCGAGGCTGGCACGCGACGGTGAAGGATTCGCCCCTCCCGTCTCGCCTCTTCCACGGGCGGCGTCCGAATTTTTTTTTTTCACGTGAGAAGGCGGTCCAAAGTTGCGCGGGAGAAGGATAGGGTTTACAGCGTGGCTTCAGCAAGTTGGACCGATGACAGTTAGGCTGGATTGAATGGGCTGGACGAAAAAAAACGCTTGAAATTTTGTCTTTTTATTAATATATATATAGTTGAATTGAAATGAAAATTGCAAAAGATTTGGTATATATCTAACCATACGCGGAAGAGACTTGTCATGCTATAGAATCAGGGTTTAGTACGATACACCATATTTGCTTGAGCTTAACAGTCCACCTTATTAGCCGTAGAAATATCAGAACAGTGTTTTCTCAGGTACATATTGCCTTATAAATTAGGGTCGAATCAGAACTGAGACAAGGGGACTCTAACTAGCATGATTAAACACATATTTATTTTAAGTATGTATAAGATGCATTATAGTGCAAATCAGATTGAAAAGCAATGGGCGATTTTGTTTTCTCGTCAGACCTGTAACCGGTAGCACTAGCACTAGGCCCTACCCCCAGGTACTTGTGAACCTTCAATTGAAGTTGGAAAACTTAGATGCATCTTTTAGTTGACTAAAGTTGAAGAGTAAAACTATAGAGACCACTTTAGGTTACATATATGATCTAAAATTTATATAAGATTAGCCAGAATTTAGACCTTTTAGTTGAAATCTCATGAGAAAAAAGTAATCTAAAAATTTAGCTAGTAAATTTTAGACCACAATCGAAACATAGCCTTAGTGAGAAAAATAGGAGAACACCCAAAACTCTAAGACCCCAAGGTGGGATTCTTTTTGTAAATTAACCCGATCCTAACTGAAGGTTTTATTCTGTTATTCCAAATAATAATTAACCAGTCCTTAAAGAAGTTTCATATAGTATGCAGTTATAGTTTTAATGTCATATGTCTATGCTCTACTCCCCCTATCTTAAAAAGAATGCAATTATATTATAGGTCTATAATAAATAAAATTATTTTAAAGTTTGATTAAATTTATAGAAAATGATATCAACATTTATGTCTTCAAATATGTTACAATGTTTGGATCAGACCAAAGTTGAATATATGAAAATTATATATTTTTTTAGACAGAATATTTAATTATAAGATAAATTATGACTAAAAACAATGTCTTATTCATTTGTTTCATTTAGATAAAACTCTCTTTACCTCAATTTACATTCATGTTACTAAAAATGAACATTCTCTTGTGATAAAATGAAGCTTCTCTTACAATTGGCTTATAAATATGATGCAATGATATACGTCTGGCAGTAGGAAGAATGGCAGTAGGAAGAAGTACACAACCATGCATAGACTGTAGGGAGCATTATTCACTAAGGGGAATAACAATGGAAGCATACATCATCACTCGGTTCAACAAAAAGTTATAGAAACAACTTAGACATAAAAAACCTGGAGCTATTAACCTACCCAACGATAGCCAGTCCTTTTTCCTGCATTTGTTAAAGCTAAAACAACAATGACAGTAAGCACGGCTGCTCTTTTGAGATAGCATCTCTCTCCATTGCTGTTTTGGATGCTCTAGCCTTTTGTCAGTTGGGTAGCTGCAGCTTCTCTAGATAGCCGGCCTTTTCTCCCTACATTTGTCAGAGCTAAAGCAATAATAATAGCAAGCACGGGTGCTCTTTTGAGGCAGATCTCTCTCCACTGGAGGTTTTGATGGATGCTCTAGCCTTGTGTCAGTTGGGGCAGTTGTGGCTTCTGCAGGTAAGGCTACACGAAAAACTCGAAACTCGCTAACTCGCTCGACTCGTTCACTAATGACTCGGCTCGAGCTCGACTCGTTTTATAATGAACCAGCTCGTGAGATGCTCGTTAGCTCGAACGAGCCAGACAATTTGCCAGATCAAATGAGCAACATATTGAAATCGGCCCAAGCCAACCCAATTAGCTCAAACTCTAGGCAAATATAGCAGTCCCCTTGACTCCCACTCCCACCTGGCCACCCGTACATATGCGGTGCGCAGCAGATAGAGCAGTGAGCGAGTCTTGCTTTTATAATTTCTCTGAAATGTGTTTTTATGATTTGGCTCGCGAGCCTAACGAGCCAGCTCGAGTTTCTTAACGAGCCGAGCCGAGCTGCTTTTCTAGCTCATTTGCATAACGAGCTGAGTCGAGCTAGAATGTTAACAAGCTGAGCTATAACGAGCCAAGCTGAGTCAATATCCATGCCTATCTGCAGGAACCACCAATACCTATGACATGAAGCCTTGAGTCTACGTGGAAGGTTGGAGCCACTGGTCGACTGGGGTTGCTCTAACATGGCAGTTCATATGCTTATTCTATTAGATTTTGCTAACACAAACCATATCTACAAATTAAACCATTGACAAATAATGTTTGGTCCTCTCTTTCATAAGCTCTTAAAGATAAAAATGGATAAAAATAAATTATAGATGGCCACCGGCCTGTGCTCGGTCCGACCCGATGGACACCGGGCTGAGGAGGCACGTCATGCCTTGCTGGCTGTGCCTCACAGGCCTGCGGGCCTTGCCTTCGGTCCAGGCATGGGCCCATGGGCCGCCGGGCCAGCCCATGACGTACAACAAAAAAATGGATTGTGCCAGCCCATAGCTCATTTGACTTATGTTTATGTTTTTTTTGTAAATTTGACTCATTTTGATGTTAATTTCATATACTATCGAACCTACAACTTTTAGCGGACCGAGCGGGCCATGCCTTGCTGGCACACGGGCCTGGAGTGCAGACCCAGGCACGACCCGCACATGGGCCAGCGCAGTACTAGGCTTGTGCCGGGGCAAAATACCGGCCTCGTGCCAGGCTCACGGCCCAGGCCGCATGCCCAAGTATAAAATGAATACAAATTCTCCAAATTGGGTTGAATATTTTTTAACCAAAGTTGTATGAGCGGGGGCAAAACTTCAGCATTTTTTTATACCTCCGGTCCTACTCAATTCGACGCCTCGCCTGTCCCCCGTCGAAGCTTCTCGACACAGCCGCCACGAGACATGCTCCGGCGCGCTGCGGCTACGGCTACGACTACGCTGAATGGCCGCGCGGCGGCGTGGTTCCATCGCCTCGCCCGTGCGCCGGTGACGCTCCCGCCCGCGCATCTCGGGCGCCACCATCCGCAGGCCCAACTCCAACCCCCACGCGCCGTGTCGGCGCCGCCGCTCCCGCGCCTGTGTGGCGCGCGGGGCTACAGCTACAGGCGCATGGCGCGGCGCATCCCGACCGCGAGGCCCGACGGGTACTCCAGCTCCGACGGCGAGGCAGAGGAGCCGGACGCGCGCGAGGCTGGGGAGATCACGGAGCCGGTCGGCGCGGGCGCGGAGGGCGACGACTCGGAGGACAGCGAGGTGGAGGGGTTCATGCTGGATTTTGGATCCTTCCCCGGCTCCGGCGACGGCGACGGCGACAAGGAGGAGGGCACAGAAGAAGAGGGAGGGAAGTAAGCGAGGCGGGACTGCGCTGTGGGGAGCTGGCGAATCGAGGTTCGTCTGGGGGAAGGGACGTTCGCCAGGTGCTCGTGGAAATGCCCGCAAAGCGTCGCGTCTATTTTAGCCCGGTGGTAGGGCAGACGGAAAGGTTTTAAGTTACGGTGATTTTGTTTTCTTGGATATTTGATTTGATATATTGGTTTTACCAACGATTTCAACTGGCACTTGATCGATGTTTTCACTGTGCTATCCGGTGCACCGATGCCATGTTTCAGAGTAGCGAAGAGGGCTGGTGATGCGCTACTCTTCTCAAACGAAGCACTCGTTTTCAACATTAGCTTTGAACGCTGGAAGGTTTCCATCTGACATCTGTAACTGTAGATATGATGGAAGATGTATTCCAGTTGAATTCAAGGTTTCCATCTGATATCAGCAGATGATGGACGATGTATTCCAGTTGAATTCAGGCCCCGTTTAGTTCTCACCCAAAATCCAAAATTTTTCAAGATTCCCCGTCACATCGAATCTTGCGGCACATGCATGGAGTACTAAACGTAGACGAAAAAAAAAAACTAATTACACAGTTGATCGAGAAATTGCGAGACGAAACTTTCGAACCTAATTAGTCCATAATTGGATAATTTTTACTAAATAACAACGAAAGTGCTACAGTAACCAAAAGCCAAAAAAATTCGCATCTAAACGCGCCCTCATTGCGATTGTTTGCCGGAATTCTGCCCCGTCACATCGATTCTTCCGTTCCTAATTTGGTCTATTTAAAATATATTAATTAAAAATATAATTTATCGGTCGGAGACAACTTCGCGAGACGAATCTTTTAATATAAATTAGTTCATGTTTTGACAATGTTGTGCTATAGTAAACATTTATTAATTATAGATTAACTTAGCTTAATAGAATCGTTTTGTTAAGTCCCGCAGGGGCATGTAATTAGTTTTATAAGTAGTCTATTTTTAATACACTAAACTAGTGCCGAAAGATTTGATGTGACACGGCAAATAAATTTCTCACGGAACCAAACACGCCCTAAACTAGCTTCAAATGCGCTCCTGATACTTCTCCGTTGTTAACGGTCGATGTTATGCCCCCATTGTGCTCTCCAAGCTTTGTTTTTTTAAACGCATGGCAGGAGCTGACTTTCAATTAAGATAGAGAAAGAGAGTTTATATACAATACTCCAAAAATGGGTTTATAAAGACCTTAGAAGTGGGAGAAAGTAGAAAAAATAGCCCAAAGTGAAAAAAACTATTAAGCATAAGCGAAAGCTCTCTTCCTCTGCTCGATGTCTTCCTTGATTCTTGCAACCACTTGTGACACCGTTTCTATCACGTTATTGAAAATTCTCCTGTTTCTCTCTTTCCAAATATTCCAAAATGTATAGATCACTACCCTATTCATCCGTTTACGTTCAGCCGTCGAAACTTTCCTCGCTGCCTCTTCCCACCACACCCTAATATGGACGGGGTTGCCCAAGGGTTGTGACTGAAGTGCAGTGAAGTTTTCTCTAGAGAGTATTTCATCCCAAATCTCCTTTGCAAATGGGCAGCACAAACATATATGTATGCTAGTTTCTAAAGGCCCATTGCAAAGGACACAATGATTTTGATGTGGCCACCCTCTCTTTTGTAGATTTTGAGCCGTGAGGATTTTGTTTTGCACTAGAATCCATGCGAAGATCTTGCATTTATTTTCCACTTGTGCTTTCCAAATTAGGTCAGTACGGAAGAACCGGAAGGAACCTTTGAATTGGATTCTCCAAGCTTTGTTAACTGGATGAATGGCAATGTCATTGTATGCTTTTTTTTTGCGAGTTAATGTCATTTTATGGTGACCCAGCTTATAGCATTTAGAGCTATAAGAATGTGATGCAAGGAACTAGAACATATGAGCACATTCCAAATTATTCTGACTTGGCCTCTTACTTTTTGAAAAGTTGAAAACGTACAGTTGCATACTAATATACTTGATTGATACTGCAGTCAGGTGCCTTCCAGGTCTCATGTGCAAAACTCTTGTACATTTTCAACGCTCTGTGTCTTGATCATACCGTATCTGAAATTATAGTCTTCTGATACTTCATAAGATATACTTGACTACTTAGATCTGAAATCTATATTTTAGATCCAAAAACTTTACGGTTGTAAAGCACTGTAGTGTTTCATTTGTATTTGGTAATTATTGTCTAATCATGGAGTAACTAGATTCAAAAGATTCATCTAAAAAATTCTAGAGAAATTGTACAATTAGTTATATTTTTTATCTATATTTAATGTTCCATGCATAGATTCAATGTGATTGAGAATCTTGTAAAGTTTTGGAATTTGAATGCGATCTAAATAGGGCCTAAGTTGACCTCTTCTCATAAGATTCGGAACAATTTCATACTACTGACAATCTTGGTTTCAGATTACATTATAGCATACTTTAGGTGCCTTCTAGGTCTACACTAATTAGGACTAAACTCTTCTAAATCTTTATCGCCATGTGTGTGTGATCATAGTCTGCATCTGAATACGCATATCGTTCCCTGCTTCCTTGCAACAAGCTCTCCACATCAGTTTCTACAGCCCACCTTTCTTGCGCATATTCTCACCCTCTAGCCCAAAAGCAGCCCTCATAGTCTGAAGCTGCTTCTCCTTCTGTTCCGCGGCATGGTGGCTCTGTGTGTCCGTGAACCTGAGAGGAATCACAATCTTGTGTGAGAAACAAATTGCAGCGGCATACTCAAACAGAACAACAATCGAACGAAATATGTAAAGTGCAAACTACGGCGTGCCACCTACTACTATTGCATATCATCCATTAGAGATAATACAAACGAATGAGCATCTCAAATGCAGACAGTACATCAATTTCAATTCGAATATGTGTACGCGCAATAGAATATGAAACCCAACATGAAAGTGCAACTAATGCTACTTGCTACAGATAGCTGCCATCTGTCATCCCCCCTGTTGTTTTTTTAGTTAGTTAAAGTACTACTACTAAAAAAAAAAGGGAGACGGAACAATGAGAAACTGGAACTACTCACTACCCATACCCTTTGCGCTGGAGAGGTTGTCGGCCTTCGTCCACCTCCTCTGCTGCCGCCTCGGCCTCGGCAGCCTTGCGCGCCTCGGCAACGCGTGCCTCGATCTCGGCCTCCGTGTACCCTTGCTCCTCGAGCGCGTCCCTCAGCAGGAGCAACCGCAGCTCCACCTGTCGCTTCCGGTCGTGCTCGATGATGTCCTTGTTCGGCTTCCGCATCCCGGCGGCCTCAGAGGGGGACGGGGAGGAGGGAGAGGGCCGGGGCTTGGCGAGGAACTTGCTTGCCTGGACGTGGCCGGTGGTGCCGGACCCCCGCGGGGTCTGCAGCCCGATGCCGTTGTACATGCCGGAGAGCAGCGGCCGCCGCCGGGGTCGGACGTGGGTGAAGGCTTTGTGGCGGAGGAGCCCTAGGTTGGGCCTCGGGGCGGGTTCGAGCGAGTCCGGCGGTCAGGCTGGGGCCCATCCCAGTTGCTTATTTGAGTGGCCAGGGAATCCCTTCTTGTTGGGCCGCTTGTCACCATCCGGCTGCGATCGGCCCGCTTGCCATTTTGCATCGTACGGAAAACTGCAAATTTGTTTTTCTTGTTTTTATAGGGGAAAAAAACATCATCACACTCGTTTCTGTCATTCAGCCCAAAGCTTATCCCTCTCCAGAACCCTTGCCGTCGCCGGCCGTTCTCGCTCACGGCCTCCCTCCGGCGCGCCGCGACTCCCGGCGCTCCTCCCTCCCCTTCCTCAGCCACGGCACCAACCTCAAAACTATGTCGTCGTGCCCTCTGTTCCTCCTTGTCCCGCGGCCCCCTCCTCCCCTTGTCATCGCCGACGGCTGCCCAATCTCCGCGGGCCGTGCACATCTCACACCAAGCTGTCGTCCTCATCCCGGACGCCGGCATGGTTACCCATTCCGTTGCGACTCGTCTTCTTCCTCGCCCGCACCTCGCGAGCGCCCGCCCAGGTCGCGGCAGCAGCGCCCCGGTGGCCGTGGCGACGCCGTCGACCCCGTGGGTTTCCTCGCCAAGCTCGGCGTCTCGGACCGCGTCTTCGCGCAGTTCCTCCGCGACCGGCACAAGGCCTTGAAGGACCGCAGGTGGGAGCTGTGTTCTCGGTTTATTGATCTGAAAGAGGCGTCTTCTGGGTTTGAGTTATTGGGCATGCACCGGCATCGTCAACACCGCATCGATTTCATGGAGTGGGCTCCAGGTGCTCGCTATTCTTCTGTGGTTGGTGATTTTAATCAGTGGTCGCCAACTGAGAACTGTGCCAGGGAAGGCCATTTAGGACATGATGATTTTGGATATTGGTTTATCATACTTGAAGATAAGCTCAGAGAAGGGCAAGAACAAGATGAATATTTTTTCCAGGAATACAATTATGTGGATGATTATGATAAAGGTGACAATGGTGTTGATGCTGAAGAAATAATGCGTAGGATGAAAGAAGAGTATTGGGAACCTGGAGAAATCAAGTCACGTCAGTCTCAGCTAGAGATGGTTGTTAAGCTATATGAGCAAATGTTTGGCCCAAATGGTCCACAAACAGAGGAGGAGCTAGGTGAAATTCCTGATGCCCAAACAAGGTACAATGAGTTTAAAGCGTCGCAGAAGGCTGACTCCTCAAGCTTGTCGCCTTCGTATGATATCATTGACAATGGCCAGCCGTTTGACATTTTCAATGTTGTGACGGATCGTGCATCGTTTGAAAAGTTTCAAGCAAAGAAACCTCCCATTGCTTACTGGGTTGAAATGAGGAAAGGTCGAATAGCATGGCTTGAGAAATATGCCCCAACTATTTCTCATAAAGACAAGTACAGGGTTTATTTTAATACTCCTGATGGTGCTTTAGAACGTGTACCTGCTTGGGCTACATATGTTCTTCCAGATGCTGCGGGGAAGCAATCCTATGCGATACATTGGGAACCTCCTCCTGAAGAAATTTATAAATGGAGATTTGGACGGCCAAAGGTGAAGGGTTCACTTAGAATATATGAATGCCATGTTGGCATAAGTGGATCAGAGCAAAAGGTTTCATCGTTTCAGGAGTTTAGATCCAAAGTCCTACCTCATATAAAAAAGGCTGGATATAATGCTGTTCAACTGATTGGTGTTGTGGAGCACAAGGATTACTCCTCCATTGGATATAAGGTCACTAATTATTTTGCAGTCAGCAGCAGATTTGGCACCCCAGATGACTTTAAGAAATTAGTCGATGAGGCGCATGGCCTTGGATTAGTGGTGCTTCTGGATATTGTCCACTCCTATGCATCTGCAGATGAACTGGTTGGCTTATCACTTTATGATGGCTCTAATGACTGTTACTTCCACAGCGGAAAAAGAGGGCATCACAAGTATTGGGGCACCAGGATGTTTAAATATGATGACGTGGATGTTCTGCACTTTTTGTTGTCCAATTTGAATTGGTGGGTCACTGAATACCGGATTGATGGATTCCAGTTTCACTCTTTGTCTTCTATGTTATATACTCATAATGGATTTTCTACTTTTACTGGTGCCATGGAAGAGTATTGCAATCAGTATGTTGACAAGGATGCACTGATATATCTCATTCTAGCAAATGAAATGTTACATCAGCTTCATCCAGATATTATAACAATTGCTGAAGATGCAACATTTTACCCTGGATTATGTGAGCCAACCACTCAAGGTGGATTAGGATTTGACTACTGGGTCAACCTTTCTGTTCCAGAAATGTGGTTGTGGCATCTTGAAAATGTTCCTGAACAAGAATGGAGCATGAACAAGATTATTAAAGTATTAGTAAGCAGTAACCAGAATATGCTCTCGTATGTTGAAAATCATAACCAGTCCATATCAGGGCGCAAGTCTTTCGCTGAGATAATTCTTAACTCAGGAGAGTGCTCTGTTGGTTCGGTTGATGATGATTTGATCAGAGCTTCTTCATTGCTGAAAATTATCAAACTAATTACTTTCACAACAACCGGAGGTGCTTATCTCAACTTCATGGGCAATGAGTTTGCACATCCAGAAAGAGTTGAATTTCCTATGCAAAGCAATGACTATTCCTTCCAGTTTGCTAATCGGCAATGGGAACTATTGGACAAAGGTTTTCATAAACATGTATTTAACTTTGACAAGGATGTCATGAGCTTGGATGAAAATGAAAGGATAATTTCTAGAGGTTCACCCAACATTCTTCACTGTGATGACACAAGCATGGTCATATCTTTCACAAGAGGGCCTTTCCTTTTCGTATTTAACTTCAATCCCAAAGTCTCCCATCAGTCATATCATGTTGGTGTGGAAGAAGCTGGGGAATACCAACTCATCTTCAACACGGATGAAACTAAATATGGTGGATGTGGAACCCTCAAGAGTAGTCAGTATATGCAGAGGACCTGTGACAAAAGAGCTGATGGTTGCCGTAACTCCTTGGAATTGGTATTGCCATCTAGAACTGCTCAGGTTTACAAGTTAGTGCGGATTTTGAGAATTTAGCATGCCAACAATATAAGTATTGTAATGGAACCATGCAACTGTGTAGAATATGGGGCTTTGCAGTCCTTGTGGCATTTGGTGATAAGATGGCAAAACAGAGGGATTGTAGCCACCTTACTGGTATAGCTTCAGGACATCTGTTGACATTGAGGACCCTTCAGTTTTGCCCTTTGGTGCAGTGCAAATTCTCTAAAATTTATACATGCTGTGACTAATGTGAGGCTCATTAGCTTGAAACCAAAACGGGCAGGTCAGCTAGGCTACAGTCAATATTGATCTTACATATGAGGGTGCCATCTGGGTTCTGACATTTTCTGCATACAGACTGTTGGATTGATGACCAACAGGACAGTGGAGAAGTAAGGCGCATTCACACTCCTCACTGACCAATTGTTTCATGATTTCATCAGAGTTGTTAGCTTTGTTACCCAACCCCCGCAAGGTCTGCTGCACTTAAAGGACCGATGGTTAAAAGAAGTGCTTCCATTCCACATCTGTCGATGAGGAGCATCATGTTGCGCTTAGCCATTGCTATGGGCCTACATTGTGTTCATGTCGCACTTCGCAGTTGTACTTGTATCTTACTCTGCAGTTCCTCTCTATTCTTGAGAAAACATGGCGGCTCCTCACTTAATCAGAATTTTACCAAGACAGCTGGTTAATAACTTGTTTATCTGTGCCCACTGGACAAAAATACTGTCGGTTCATTTACACTCTTATATCTATACCAAAGAAAAAAGAGGCATATGTGAGTGCTTGTGTATGCTTCATTTTCCACATAGTCAAATATTAGCTATGCAATCACACTTTGTTTTCATGCTTCATGTGAGACTACATTCAATTTCTTTTTCACTGAGACTATGATGACTTCATATTGCGTTACAAGGTTTGCATCTGGTTAATCTTTCAAGATATAAAATCCCATAGTTTGAGACTCCTTGGTGAAAATATTGCCATTTTGGAAAGCTACAATTTTTTACTGGCATGAACTCATGTGCCCTCTCGGTGAAAACAGAGTGCCATTTTTGGAAAATTGAATTATTTATTGGTCTCAAGAATACTGCAACAAAACATATGTATTGTGAAGGCATCCCATCAAAATAACAAATATCCCGAGTCTCAGAAATATTTGTTGTAACAATGGACATCACCGCTTCTGCCAATACATTTAGGTACCTTGCTAGCTCACCAGCCTCAATGTCATTCGGTTAGGTATTTCTCCATCTGTATCATTGTATAACAGCAGGAAATTCTCCATCTGTATCATTGCATAACAGCGAGAAATTCTTTAAATGGCTGCAAGACCCTGGTCACCTTGAGCCAACTACACATGCTGTTGAACCCTGTGTGTCCACATCACAACTGAACATATTGGAATTTGCCCTAACGGGTAACTGTCAATCATTAGGGAATTTGCCATAACTGTCAATCATTAGGCCTGATTTTGATTATAAGCTACAGAAACAGAAGCCCTCTCCATGTTAGAAGTGAGAAACAGGAGTATTAGGCTGGGTAGCTGTATATATGATCTGCAAGGTATGTCAAACTGCCCAGATTTTACACAAGCAAATTCTGGCCTGATACAGGCTACAATTGCAAAACGTGCAAATCAGAAACTGCATATCTTCGAACTGAACTTGCAAATAATCAAACCAATATCTATCTTTCAATACAACATACAAATAATCAAACTGATATAATTTACTGAATCAAGTGTAATTCACCATAATAACAAAAATCTGCAAGGGGAACCTTTTCAATTACAATGTGTAAATTAAAAGTACAGTGGCTGAACATTGGTTCTCCTGATTTTTGCCTTATAAAACATATAAAGACCTAGTATCCAAGTAAGATCACCAGAAGTAACGTGTCTAATCCTAGTATCTAGCTACACCAACTACGGCATGACAAAGCACTTTACTACTACAGATTCTTCAAAAACAAAGGAAGGAATATTGCATTGGTACTATCTGATCTTCTTGTTCATGTTGCCGGCGAGCTGTCCCATCTGGAACCTCCAGAACATGAAGATGGCGAGGGCGACACCAACGAAGATGAGCACCACCACCATCTCCCCCTCTGACTCCGATTTCCACGAGGCCTCCTCGATCCGCCACTTGTTGCCCCCGTCCGTCGCCGCCTCCACCAGTGTGTACACCCGTCGCCGCTCCCGCACCGCCACCGCGGCCACGGGGCCGTCGGGCGCGGGCGCAGCCTCGTCCCGCACCCCGCACGACGCCCACCCGTCGTTGCTCACGACGAGGCGCAGCCCCGCGGCACCGCCCACTGCCACGGCCCCATCGGTCCGGACCGCCACGGCGATCGGCGTGGGGGGCGTGACGGCGCAGGACACGGTCCTCGTGGCGCCGTCCTCCATGTCGACGCGGAGGATGCTGCCCGTGCTGGGCTGCCCCACGAGCAGGAAGCCTCGGCTCACGTGTGCGCTGAGCGAGGCTAGGGGCTCGGAGCCGAGCGCCGCCGTGGAGGCGAGCGTAGCGAGGTCGCCCTCTACGGACAGCTTGTAGATTCGGGCGCCCACGGTGAGGAAGGCGTCCCCGGTGTGCGGATCCACAGCGATGCCGCCCGGAGGGGCGGCGTCCGGGATCGGCGTGGAGAGGATGAGGCTGTGCGGGCGCGGGGATCGGAGGTCGAAGGCGGAGACGGATCCCGGTGAAGCGACGAGGAGGCGGCGTCGGCGGTCGTCGACGGCGACGGAGGAGGCGCCAGAGGATACGATCGACTCGGTTACCCCAGCGTCGGAGACGGAAAGGACGGCATCGCCGCCGCCGGCGACGACGAAGTGCTGCGCCGTGGGGTCCCAAGCGAGGGACGCGGGGTTGACCGCGCGGGATGGGGCGAAGGTGATGATGTGGCGCGCGCTGGAGGGGGCCGGCGCGACGACGGCGAGGACGAGGAGGAGGAGCAGCGTGGGTGGGTGGAAGGCGGCCATTGGTGGGGGAGATTCGATCCTTCGGCCGGAACCGGAGGAAGACGAGTCTTCGTCTAGACCACCCGCAGCGAACGAAAAAGAAAAAAAAATGATAGGGCCCGGGGTGGAAAATAAAACGCACGCCTGATCTGAATCGTGTTGAAAGGGTACGGATATTTTAGTACGGTATTCAAAACCGAATTTGTTTTATAGAATTTTAGATTGATCCGTATTCGTATCTAGATATTCAACATCTGATATTGTATCGGTATCAAATACTTAAATCATATTTTTTGATGTTGATATTAAATCTATATCTATACCTATTTTATTAATAAAAAGGTAAAATTTCAGCTTCTTTTTTGGTCTGACCTACTTTAATTAATTCTACACGTTTTGAGTCAAGACTACTAATCTTACACGTTTATGTTCCATCCATAATTCGAACTAAATAAAACCCACACCTGTGTTGCAGTTGCAGGGCCAAACTGCTACCCCAGGCAGGCCTGTGCGGCATGCAGCATAGCCCCTTGCAGGCCCAGGCTGCCGGCTGATGGCGCACATGAGTAGAAAAGGCCCAGCCAGCTCAAGGCGTGTATGTGTCTATAAATATATATCTTATATTTTTTTTTATATTTCATGCAAATGAATCTGGCCATATCGTGTTGCTCGTACAATAATATAATAATTTATGTAACTAATCAAATCAAAGCTCATAGCTAAGACTGTCTCCAACAACCACGACCAAAAATACAATATATACCCATTCGTTATGATAGGATCTCCGTTTCGCTAAGACGCACACAAAAAAAAACAGAAAAAAGTAACGGTAACATAAATAAAAAAGAATAGCAATGGACTCTTTTACGAACTTCTCTGATTTATAGAGAAATAATGTATACTATAGAGAGAAAATATAGAAATAAAAAAAATGTGAATTTGATCACGGACTACTCTGATTCGAGACCTTGAAAAAACCACATATAAAAAAGTAAAATATGAATAACTATACAATAAGTACTCATGTATGAGTTTTTTTAAGGGTTAATTTTTCTCCCGTTGCAACGCACGAGCACGTTTGCTAGTCATATCTTATTTGACATAGTTCACATTATTTGTTTTCGGATTTAAATTTGGATAAAAATATAAAAATATATATAATTGATCCATTTTTATCCCAATCCAGGAGGCCGAACCAGTTTTTGGCCCAGCTACCGTAGCAGGCTAACTCGACGGCCGGTCAGCGGTGAGAGGCAAAGGCTGACCAAATGGCTCTGCTTCCAAACTGACGTGTCAACTGAAGAATGATCTCTTTTTTTTTTGTTATTAATAATCATGCCATGAGACCCATTTCAAGTACACAAACAGACATGTATGTATATACTCAAACTTAAGTATTTTGAGGGTTGGATTAGCAAAAGGTTGCATAGGTTGCACACGAAGCTGGGTTGTACATGATACGTTGTCTATATTTTATTGTCCAACCATGTCAATAAGGGGCTATTTGGTTCCCCGCCATGACTTGCCACGCCAAATTTCTACCTGCCATACTTTTTTGGCTGTTATTTGATTTGCACTTAAGTCAAGTCAGCTATATAGTTTTTCAGTGTTCATTATGGCCAAGGTGTGACGGCCAACTAGTTCGCCACAGAAAGCCACACTTCGTAGAAAACGCCACACTTGTATGGCGTGCAGTGGCCGTGCACCAAACATGGCCTAAGATGGTCACGCCAAGCCAACCCTACTTTGCTCAAGTCTACATACACAAGGGCATTCTATTTTTATAAGCATCTTTGAGAGACTAGGACGATTTAATTGGACGACGAATTAAAAAATTGATCAAGTTACCGTAGATCTTTTTAACACTATTTTCTATTTTAGGATTTTTTGGTACAGTTTACAACATTTTTATAAGTTATTTTTTTTACCAAACACTTATTTTTAAAACAAATTTATCAATAAAATTGTTTTTCTCCTTCTCTCACAAAAACATAAAGTGAAATGAGGCTGCAAAAAGTAACTCTGTCTATTCCTCTCTCATGTCTATGCATAAAGTTGTTGGTTGAGCTATTTTGTCAAACATTTTTTAAAAAAAATAGCTTAGTTTCACTTAAAAAGTTGGTCGTGAAACTATTTTTTAAAAAAAAACAACTTCACTAGTGAAGTTAAGATGTGCCAAACAGACCCTTAAAAAATATAACTATGGTATACATGTCAGTTAAAATAATCTATATTTGACCATATTTCTAACAATAATATTGATATTTAAGTTCCAAATTAATTTATTATAAAAATAAACTTTGTAATTAATCTAATCTTCGAGAGACTATGATGAATGATTATGATCGAGATTGATCAAGTCATCATGGATGTCTTATTGTCACGTACAATTAAAAAAATATTACTACTAAACTACTAAATGAAGTAAATTGAGAAAAATATAAATATCATGTATGATTTAATCGACAACACAAGGTTCCTTTTTTTTTATGTAATATCTGAAAACTCAGGGTTTAGAGACTCTTTTCCATCGTTATTGGTTACGTAGCATCCAAGCACACTTTAGCTTGTTGGTCATCACGAACAAGCCACTCTTCTTCAAACTCTTGCGACGACCTCTCTCTGCCTCCTGGGGTATATAATTCACACATATATTTCTACTCGGCGTCGTTTACGTATGGTGGTTTTTTTTTGCTGGAACACCGACATTGCTCGGGCAAAAGAGATGTGGAGAGCAAAGGCTCTACCAAGAATCAAAGTTTTTCTTTTGGCTCACCCTGCACAAGAGGCTTTTGATAGCCGATCGTCGCAACGACATGGCTTACAGGAGATGGATGCGGCGCCCTTTGTGATGGCGCTCGTTTCTCGCTAGCACACGTATTTTGATCCTGCCTTCTTAACGAATTGAAACACGCACGCACATACTTAAATCGGTGAGTCACAGTTGCATTGCGAATAAACTTGTTGTGAGGCCGAAACCAGACCACGACTCGCTCGAATCGACTGCGTCCGTGTATGGAAATGGGAATACGTACGTGGTTTCAAGCGTCACGAATGATGTGCTGTTGGTAGGTACACCAACGCAACACGTAGCGCGGCTTTGAGAAGAGCGTGAACCGTGAAGCATGCAAAAGACTCCTGATTCGTCAACTTTGTCTGGAATATGTACTGTACTCCTGTATGTTCTGACTTTGACACCAGCGACGTGTGGACCGTACAGTACAGTTGTGTCGAGGTACCGCCGGAGATTCTAGCCCAACCCACCCCTGCTGGTCCGATATTTTTGGCCTGCCAGCCCCGTTATATCAAGACAAGATCAGATATCAGAGATGAGAGGAGAAGCGCCCAGATGATTCGGCGAAACTCCGCGTCGCCGTTCCCATTATTCTGAACCCGTCTACCAGCCGCGTGTCAGGCTGAAGGAGTTTCCCGCACAGGAGAGGAGGGGAGGGAGGTGCCCGTGCAGTTCAGTGCTGCAGACACGTGCGTCGCCTGCTGCCTGCCGGCTGCCGCGGCGGACTACGGCGGGAACCACTCCGCCTCTACCGCGCCGCGCCGGCTCCATGATTAAGGGTCTGTTTCTCCATGATTAAGGGTCTGTTTGGAACGTGAGTTTTTTTTTCTATTTCTATACTCCTTTTATAAAAATAAATTAATTTATATGAAATTTCTGCGTAAATCCTGCGAAATTCATCGATCATCGTCCATTCAGCTCGCAGCCACCTCCGGCTGCCCTCGTCGTGTACTCCGATCCTATGTTGACAAGAAAGCTCTTATATTAGTATCGATTAATAGACGGCCACGGAACATGCGGCGCTGTGCGTACAGTAAGTCACAGAGACACGGCAGTGCGGTCAATCAGGGATGCCAAATTTCATTTGATTTATGCGGCATAGGAGTAACTTACGTGCGTGAAAAGCATTTATATAAAAAAAACGAAAAGTAAAAGGAAAACGATCCAAATGTACATCAAATAGATAGGAGTAGAGTAGATTCACGTGGTGATATGACTGTGTGGTGTACGAGTAGATTCCATGGGAAGGCCGGCCGAGCCCACAACAGGTCACGGGAGCCACACAGCCGTGGACCGGCTTTTACCGGCCCCTCGAGAACGTTCGGGACGCAAGATATTTTTGGGCTCCTCTCTCTCTGCCTTCCCTTCCCGCCCGCGCTTCGCAAGGCTTCGTCTATCCTCTTCTCCTTTCTCATCTCTGTCCGTCCGCCAAGATATTTTCGCTTGCTGTGCCACCCGCCTCGGCCCCATCGTGCTCTTATATATACGGGCTGCCAGCCTCCGCCACTTTCCGTCGTCTCCATCGCCATCAATTCATTCGGTCACCGCGTCCACCCGGGAACCCGCCGAAGAGATCGACGCCCTAGCTTGCACCAGCGCGCGCGACGGAAGGCGGAGGTGCCCCCCAGAGATCGAGAGATTGGTTGGCAGACTAGGACTAGTGCCGTTCCCATTCGGATCGACGCAGGGGAGGAGGATGCAGCCACAGGCTCATCATCAGTCGTACTACGCGGTTCTGGGCGTGCAGCCGGGAGCCGCCGCCGCCGAGATCCGCGCCGCCTACCACCGCCTCGCCATGGTGAGTAGTATTAATTGCGATCTCCTGCCTGCAATTGGTACTAGATATATGAGCAGCATTGGAGCCTGAGAGGATGCCAGGAAAAAGAAACAGAGCATGACGTGTGTTTCTCTGACGGCGATGCAGAGGTGGCACCCGGATAAGATCGCCGGCGGCGGCGGCCACGTGGATCCGGCGCGCGCGGAGGAGGCCAAGAGCAGGTTCCAGCAGATACACGAGGCGTACCAAGGTAAGCATCCAACCAAATCAGACGATGCATATGAAGAATGGAGCAACCTATCGCGTTCGCGTTTGCTAATCATCATCTTCCTCGATCTTCTCCGTTTGCATTGCCCGCGCAGTGCTGTCGGATGCCAAGAGGAGGGCGCTGTACGACGCCGGCATGTACGACCCGCTGGACGAAGACCAGGAGGACGTCGAGGTAATCTGCAACTCCTGCAGTCTATTCGCACATCATACCATGCCTCTGCCTGCGCTGCGCTGCGCATCTGGAATTGGAATTGGATGGCAATCTGCTGATGTCTTGTGCTGTCATGGTTTCAGGGATTCCACGACTTCGTCCAGGAGATGGTCTCGCTCATGGCCACCGTGGGGAGAGAGGTAATAACAGCTCACCTGATGCATTGGTCTAACATCGACAACTAATTAACAGCTCGCTTCTTGCTGCTCGCTCGTGCAGGAGCCAGTGTACAGCTTGGCCGATCTGCAATCCATGCTGGACGGGATGATCAAGGATTTCACTGCGCCACAACCTGAGCCCAGCGGCTTCTACACCGCTGGGGCTTCGGGCAAACCGAGCAGCAAAGAGCAGAGGGCTGCTTCGTCACGCATGCATCCCCAGGGGTTCGGTGACGCCGCCTGCTTCAGCCGGACGGCTTTCTCACGATGAGATGACGAATCAAATGATAAATGGAATAATCCATCCGGAGGCAATGAGTTTTTTCTAGCTCGTCGAAGCGGAGGAAGAGCAGGAACTCATCAAAGTTATCATCCGCGCGCCATGGGCAGGCTCTGATCTGCAATTGCTTTGTCCTAGGGTTTGCCGAGTGCTTTCCCTCGGGCACTCGGCAAACGGCTCATTTGCCAAGTGCCACACTCGGCATAATCAAACACTCGGCAAAAGCCTCGTTTGTCGAGTGTCGGACACTCGGCAGCATAGCATGTGCCGAGTGTTGGACACTCGGCAAAGGGAGAGACTCGGCAAAAGGGTCATTTCCCGAGTGTCGGGCAGACGGCGTTAGGACCTGACGCCGTTTGCCGAGTGTCTCCGTTAGGCACTCGGCACAATAAACCGTTTGCTGAGTGTATTGCCATATACATTCGATAAACGATATACGTTTGCCGAGTGTATTCCCTAACACTCAGCAAAACATATATTTTTTTCTTAGTTTGGTCTCCAAACTTTTTCTGCTGTAATTCAATAGTACCTAGAACTATATGTTTAAGTATGACAATTTTATCGACATGTTTGCTATATTTAGTTAGTTGTTTTCAATTAAGTGAACTATTTGACTCAAATGAGATTTGAACTACAAGTGATTGAAATAATGGAAAACAATGATTGAAAAAATATTATCCATATTATTAAGCATAATTTGAGTTCATATGTGGTAAAGTAAAACCAAAACTCCACATATTGTTTACGAAACATGATCTCAAACTTGTGCTAGAATTGATTAAAAATATATAAATATCAAATGGACTCCAAAAATGTTAAAATTTATCATGGAGCCATTATATCATACTTAGAACATGTGATAAAAATTTGGGATGATTTCGCAAAAGTTGTTACATATGTGTCTTACAAATCCAATCATCTCCGATAATGTTTCATATCACTTAGAGGGATTGAGTAGGCTTTGAATTGAAATCGAAACTAAAATTCAAATTTGACTTCAAAACTTTTCGTACATGCAATACAAAACATATATGTTGTGATGTCAAGATTTGGTAATTTTTTGAAACGGTTTGATATTTTTTTATTTTTAATAACATTTATGTAACGTTTGTCGAGTGTCAATGGGGAGACACTCGGCAAAGGGGGACGTTTGCCGAGTGTCAAACCTAGGACACTCGGCAAAGGGTGTCATTTGCCGAGTGCCAGATCGAAGACACTTGGCAAACGATGGCAAAGGGATCCGGCCTTATCCGGACTTGACCGTTTTTCGTCCGCGCGCTCACACACACAGAAACACACACACACACGCCAGCCGCCGCCGCCGCGAAGCACCCCGCCCGCCGGCGAGCCCGCCGGTGATCTCGCAACCGCCGCCGCCCCGCCCCCATCCCCTCTCCTCCCACCACCGCGCCGCCCCCACCCCACTGCTCCCCCGCCGCAACCCCCACCCCCACCCTGCCCGAGCTCCGTCGGAGCTCGGCCCGAGCCCCGACACCGGCCAGCCCCGTTCGAGCCCCCTCCTCCACCCCATCCCCTCCTCTGCCCCCTCCTCCGAGCCCCTCCCCCACCCCTCCCCAGTCGGCGCGGCCCCCACCACCCCCACTGAGCCGGCCATCCCCACCCACACTCCCACCGATTCGTTTTACAGAGAAGGAAGAGTAGGGGAAGAAGAAGAAGAAGAAGAAGGATAGGCATGGAGAAGGGGAAGAGAGGAGGAGGAAGAAGAAGGAGGCCGCCCGTCGCCGCTGTCCACCGCCCAAGGTATGAATTAGAAGAGATATTAGTTGTAGTTTTAGTTGTGGTAGTGGTAGTGGTATATTGGTAGTGATACCGGTAGCGGTAGGGTTATTGGTAGTGCCCATCTTGATTCGTTATGAGCATGAATTCAACCTATATATGTGTGTGGTTGTCGGCCATCGAGCCTTTGACATAAACGTGGTTGCCGGCCATCGTGCCATTGTTTTATTGCAGGTTTTGGAAACCTCACCGTGCAGGGGAGGTTCTACCGAATTTTTTACATATGCTATTCTTTTTTCTTTTGCAGAAGGAAGGGGAGAAAGGAGCAGAGGCGATCTCTACCTGCACCGCGTCGCCTCGCCACGGCTCCGGTAGCCTGACTCCCGCGCCACCGAAGGTATAACCCCTCTTTGCTTATCATGTTCGTGCATCATGTAACCAGTTAGGCGTCTCCCGTTCGAAAGAGATATGGTTGGAAATATGTAATTCTTTACATATCTATAACCATATCTGTTTCGAATTGTCCACGTTTCCATGGACAACCCGTGTGTGCGTAGAGGAGGTTAGTTTCCATGGTCTGCTCTGATCCAAGATAGAGTTTCGACGACACCTCCCTGTTGTTCTCTAGATACACACTCTCCGTATTAGGACGTGTATCTGGAGAGCAGCGGGGAGGTGCTGCCAAAATTTTATCTCGGATAGGAGTAGAGCATGGAAACTAACCTCCTCTATGCAACCACGGGTGGGATTAGGACCTATCCTCACCTATTAGACAGTAGGAACACCATGCACATGCAATTGCTAGTTACATTACTCACTGGTGTATATCTTAGAGGATGGATGGCCGGGCATGGATGTACACGGGCCGCCCAAGGCAAGGTGCGATGACCGATGAATGGATTGAGAAGACCAATGCTTTATTGGAACTTGTCTTTCCTCCGGAGAAAGAAGCGCGCTTAACTTGGTGTCCCTGCAACAAGTGCGCTAACAAACGTTGACAAACAAAGGATATAATGGGGCGGCATCTTTGCAAGAATGGGTTCATGCCAGACTATACCCGGTGGACACTACATGGTGAAGAAGCACGTATGAGAGAGGAGGTAGTTAGGCCATGCGTCGAGGATTATGATTTTGATGCTGGTATAGGAGACATGTTAGATGACTTTCATGAAGCTCATTTCGCTGAGGGAGATAGGGAGGAGGAACCAGAGGCAACCGCAAAGGTGTATTATGACATGTTAGACGTGGCACAGAAACCCCTTCATGGACACGCAAAGGTTTCCCAACTCGATGCCATTGGTCGCGTAATGACATTTAAGTCCCAGTTTAGCCTTAGTCGAGATGCCTTTGATGGTATGTTGACAGTTATTGCCACCTTGCTTCCGGAGTGCCACATTTTGCCAAAGAACATGTACGATTCACGGAAGCTTCTTCGTGCACTAAAAATGTCGTATGAGCAGGTACATGACTGTCCCAAAGGGTGCGTCCTCTTTTGGAAAGAACATGCGAATGCAAAGTACTGTCCGAAGTGTGAATCCTCTAGGTACTTAGAGGTAGATTCCGGGGATGGCCAGAAGAGGCAGCTTCAGATAGCCGTGAAGATCCTACGGTATCTTCCTTTCATACCGAGGCTCCAACAACTATATATGACTGAGGAATCCGTGAAACAGATGACTTGGCACAAAAACGGCAAACGTTACAATCTTGATAAGATGGTGCATCCATCTGATAGTGAGGCATGGACCCACTTTGATGGAACATAGTGCATTCCTGTCATTGATCATTCCAGATCACCCAGGGAGAAGTATGGGTGTGTTCGTGGAACCTATATTTGATGATTTGATCCATGCTTGGGAGGAAGGGGTATTGACATACGACCGAGCGACAAAGACAAACTTCAAAATGCGTGTGTGGTACCATTACTCACTCCATGACTTTCTTGTGTATGGGATATTCTGCGCATGGTGTGTTCATGGAAAGTTTCCATGCCCAAGATGTAAGGCAGCTGTGAAGTTTATATGGTTGCAGAAAGGTGGAAAATATTCTTCGTTCGATCAACATCGGCGATTTCTACGCCGGGTCAAGCAGGAGACGGAGCGCCCGCAGGAGAGCCTCGGATCCTACCCCGCAGCCAGAGGCGCAGGCACAACAGGAGGAGGAGCAGGAGGAGGAGCAGGGGACGAAGAGCAACAGCAGCCGCAGGAGCACGAGCAGGCGCAGGGGGTTGAGGCGGAGGAGGTGGACGGCGACGAGGACTTGGCACCTGCAGGGGGTTCCACTTCAGCTGCTCCGCCGACTGTCTACTTGCGAGGACCGGCGAGCCTCCCTCAACGACCCATCCCACTGTCGGGTCGTCCGATGATTCGACCCGGGGGTCGAAAAGTAAGTACTTTTGTATGGTTTCTCTATTTCATTTAATATGTTTAAAACCACAATTACAACTAACATTCTTGGTTCTCTTGTGCAGGAGTTGGTCGTTTGTGAGTCCAGGTACTCACAAACGCTCGGTGAATGGGATCTTGGGACTCTTGTGTAGGGAGCACTTCCCTGGCTTAGTTGAGTACACTGGCGTCGTAGGTCCGGCGTACACATTTGACCACTACACCGTGGCAACCGATGCTCTAGATCGGAATGGCAGGACGTTTGCCAACAAAGCGGAGCGGGTAATCAGCGAGCTGTGGGTAAGTTGTATCGCACACATTTTTTGTAAAGTCTTAAAATACATAATAGATCCATCACACCTCTCTCTATATGTATGTGTGCAGGATTTCTATAGATGCCAGGAGAGACACGAGGCCCACACCGACACTGTGGCTCGCCAAGTTTGCAAGAAACTTGTGTCGGACATGCACTACGAGTCATGTGTCCAGTCCATCGTGACTTACCACGGCGACATCCTTAAGGAAAAGGTCTCCAAAGCTGACGTCAGGAACATTAGGATGACACGACAGTAGTACGAAGATGTAAGTATACAACTTTACTACTGATTTTATTTAAGATTTAATTGGCTAAATATGATATTCATATATGTCACTTGATGTGTGTAGGTGATTCCATGGTGGTGCTCCCATCATATCGAGTGCTGGAAACGGATTGTGGATAAGTGGTGCGGCCCCGATTGGGAGGAGACACATAACGCTTGCCGGGAGCGGTGTTTGATGAGGCCAGGCACAACACACTACCAAGGAAGCCAGAGCCTAGAGGCATACGCGGCCACTTGGGTACGTCAATGACTACAATTTAGTGTAACAGTTACTTTGCATGGTTTCTAATCATCTTGTTGGTTTTCTCGCAGTCGGCAAAGCATGACAACCAGCCTTGCAATCTGTTCAAGGCATTTGCCTTGTCCAAAAAGGGCACGACGTCATCGAACGTCGACTAGAACCCGGATGACCCGCCAGAGAAGTACACTAACCCGAGCGTCCACAGCCGCCTTACCAAGTACACTGCAACGGTAAAGAATCAGCATGGAGCAGACTACGATCCGACCACCGAGGATCTTGATGGAGAGGTCATCATGAGGATTGGAGGCGGCAAGAAGCATGGGCGGTACTGGATTGCCAACGGTGCACTCGACACAGCCAGTATGCCCAGTCTCAGCCAGATTAAAGCGAGGGGCAGATCGGGCCCGGTCATACGCGAGCGCCCAAACACCTCACAGGAGCAGATGCATGCACTCTAGGTTATTTCTGTTTTATTTGCCGTTCATTGATTTGCCTTAGCTTTGCATTCGTCTAACATTTGAATGAAATGGTGTAGGCCCAGCTGGAGGATAAGAGGAGGCGACGGGAGGAGCTAGAGGCGAGGATGGAGGCTGATCGGTAGGCGGCGGAGCTTGAGCGGCAGACGATGGCGGAAGAGCGAGTACTCAACCATCAGAGTCTGCAAAAGATGTTTGAGTACATGCAGAGCCTTGGCGCCGCTCAGGGTATGACTCCTTTGGCTTTGGAGCTGCCTCCACGTCCACCTCCACCTCGATCTATCTACTTCGGCACTCCTGTGAGTATAAATGTTTTGGTTCATATGTTTACGCTTGTGGTCAAAGCACAATAGCACTTGTAACCTAGCATACTTTGAATGTTAGAAACTTATAGTTCACTTGTGTAACACATGCAACCTCTTTTACTTTGTGCAGAATCAATCGGAGGCATCAAATAATGCTTCGCCTACTGGCTTGGGAGCTTCGCCAGTCTATGGATCTTTCCAGGGCTTGGGAGGGTCGCCGGACTATGGAGCTTCGTCGGGCTATGGAGGATCGCTGGGCTTGGGAGAATCGCCGGGCTTGGGAGGATCGTCGGGCTTGGGAGGATCGCCGGGTTCAGGTTGTGGGCCTCGTGCCCCTGGACCCTCGTCGTGAACGCTTTGGATTGAACTTTGAATGTTTTGTGAACTGTGGATGCATTGTCGTGTTGAACTATGGATGAATTGACACTTATTGTGAGATATATGTGATGTTTGTGATATCTGTGTTGTTTGTGATGTGATACGTGTTGTTTGTGATATATATGAGTTGTTTGTGATATATATCTTCTGTTTGTCTGGATGAAATTGAAAAAACAATGAAAAAGACTGTTTCTGGTCGATTTGCCGAGTGTAACACTTGGCAAAGGATTCCAGAGCACCTGAGAATAGCCTTTGCCGAGTGCCATGGTTGTGCCGAGTGCTATGGTCAAGGCACTCGGCACAGGGTGCAGTTTTACCGAGTGTCCTGCATGGGGACACTCGGCAAAGGGTGTGGTTTGCCAAGTGCCGTGCATGGGGCACTCGGCAAAAGGCTGATGTTCGTCGAGTGTTTCAGTCAATGACACTCGGCAAAGGCTGACGTTCGCGGAGTGTTTGACTTGACACTCGGCAAACCTTCCGTCACCGCGCCAATGATCGTTACCGTGCACTTTTTTTTGCCGAGCGTTGCTTTGCTTTGCCGAGTGTCTCCGTACACACGGTAAATCGTTTGTCGAGTGCCCGAAAAAAAAACACTCGACAAAGAATCTTTACCGTGAACATCGTTGCCGTGTGCGCTTTGCCGAGAAGGGCCCGTTTCCAGTAGTGGGGGGGGGGGGGTAGTCGCGTAGGATCGCCACTCATGAGCAACAAATAAGAAGGGATTTTTGTTCTGTTTTGGTTTGATTTTCGTCTCCTGCCTGCCATGGTAGAGATGAGTTATGCCAAGACAATTTGTTTGTACATACAAGTATGACATCTAAAACGAGTTTATGTACGTCAACACAAGTTGTTCATACAAGGGTATGCAATCAAGAGCTGACCGATGTTGCCGCTCTAGGATCTACAGCTTGTCTGTGTGCTTGATACAACATTTCAAGGGCATGCTGATATACGTGTGTATTGTGAAACTTCTGTATCAATTGGCTTGGCTGGCACGCTTGATATTCGAGCAGATACCTGCAGCACCTTTCCTGAAGCTGAATGGTGTTGGAATATTTTTTGGTCAAGCGGTAGAATATATCTACTGTTGTGTTTGTTCATAAATAATGAACTGGTGGGCTGGCGTGTTTGGTTTGTGAGGCAGACTTGCCTAGTATGTGAAATACACGGTGATGGTGGTGGCTTCATCTCCCCAGAATTCTTATAGAAGGATATGACACTAGTACAGAACCGGGTTTTAACCCCGGTCTGTAAAGGTCTTTAGCTCCGGTGTCTGAACCGGAGCTAAGGATTCGGGACTAAATGTCCCCCATTTAGCTCTGGTTCGCAGGCCCGGGGTTAAAGCTCGACCTTTAGCCCCGGTTGGTAGGGTGCGTCAGGTGGTGCAGACGGGACACGCGTGGCGGTACCCTTTAGCCCCGGCTAAAAAGCTTTTTTCTTCTTCTGATTTTGGTATTTCTTATTTTGGTTTTCCAATTAGATTATGTATTCAAATGTGTGTATTCTACGCTTCTAATACATGTATTCACGCACTTATAAGTTACTTTCAAACATTAACACAAATAAACTATGAAACTCTATAAGTATAATATATATGCACATAAAATTTACATCATTATTCATTGTTATTTGACTTAAGACACAAACGCTCTCGCCACTTAAATATCATACAGATGTTCGTCTTGATTTGGCTTGAGTGGGACGGCCGGGTCGTAATAGAAGTCGCCTTCAGGTTTGACCACTTTTTCAAGAAAAAATCTAGCAAATGTCTCTTGAATTCCTTTGAGGCGGTCTTCTTTCAATACTTGTTGCTGCAACCATAGCGTCTTCAATTTGCATTATAAAGAAACAAGTGTTAATATACATAAGATTAAGTTAATAACAACAAATAAATAAAATGGATGTATTATATATATATATATCACATACTTTTAGATTCTCTATAAGATTTCTTCTTGCATACACCATGAGGTACTCGTAAACGTAGTATCCACACAGATTGTTGCCTTGTGGCTGCCTTAGAATCCACTGTAAGATATGAAAAGATTATCATCGCCATCATACACATATGTTAAAGCATGATAAGGTAACAAATTATGAGAGCTAGTAGAACTTACAGGTAACATACGAGGACCGTTTAGTGTCTCTTCTAGTTCCGGACGGTGTTTCGGGACAAACCAAGCCCAAACCCTGCTCAATAATTGGATCATTAGTTAATTAACTCTCGCAGTGTAGTTAAAGAGCAGGAATCCATATTTAAAGATCAAAGTTACCGTACCCCTTGATAATGTCTGCCATATCTTGGTAATCTCCCACTGGTTTTCTCAATGAGTCAAAGATTACCAATTGACTTCTTCTCATATCGATGACTGAGTATCCAGTGAAAACTGCATTTGTTTATAGAGTCAACATATATATATATATCTTTATGCTGAATTAAGTAATAAGTAAGACAAATTGTGCAAACGATAGCAACACTCACCCAAAGTTGTAGGGGAAGAGTATATATTGTCTGGTCTTTTGGTTGACCAAGAACCTCCGTAAATTCCGCTCCGTTTGAGGTATCCATTGATCGCGGGGAGTGTTTGGATCCGAGAATATGATTGATGGATCAATGAAACCAATTTCCATGTCTCCCTTACGTTTGAGCATTAACATCAAGAATCTGCATATATATGTTTGAGGATAGTTAGTTACTATACATATACATATGCTATAGTCCGATTACTAAAAGAAATGATCACTTAGAGACAGTAGCAGCTCATCAGAGATTTGTCTAGAGCGTCCATGTGGCATAGTTGGTGGAGCTCACTATACGGAACAAATATAAGGTCATCGCCCCGGAAGTAATGTTCTTGTCTAATTATGACGCAAATGTAGTCGTCATCTGGGTTTAACTTGCCACATTTGCGTACCAAGATCCCTGAGGGCCGATGGGTTGTATAGACTTCTGCCACGTACATAACTTCTCTTGAACTCATCGACTACAGTGGCATTTGTGATGAGTGCATTTTCGTAAAATTGAGTCTTGTATATACTAGCTTCTTTCAAGAAATCTTCTATACCATCATAATTGAACTTGGGGCCACTGTAGTCTTCTAGCACGATCATGTTTGAACCATATTCATTCCCAACAACTAGCGGGGGCATTGATTGCTTCGATTGTTCCCCGAGCTGTGGGACACCCTTCTCTGCTCTTTTCTTCTCGATAATTATCTTTTCAAGAGTGCGGTCATAGTCCGATATTGGAGATTTCTTCTGAGCATCACATAGCTTTCTCTTTTTTTCTTCCAACTTCTGCCTTAGAACTGATTGAGGTACGTAGAACGGTTGTGTATCTTCTTTCTTTGCTTTACGGGCGTCTTCCATTTTATGGAAATGTGCTTGCACATCGGACTTTACTGAAGCGTCTATTTCTTCGTCAGTCTGCTCATACGGAAGTTTCTGAGGAATCTTAACAATAACTTTCCTTGTAGCTTGCCTCTTTGGTTTTGGTTGGGCGGCCGACACCTTTGCTTTTATGGCGGTCCTCTTCTTTGGCGATGGGGCGGCAAGTGTCGGCGTTGGAGACCGTCGTGGCAGCGTTGGAGACCTTCGTGGAGGCGATGGGACCGGTGTCGGCATTGGAGAATGTCGTGGAGGTTCTCGGGCCGGTTTTCGGCGATGGAGACCGCCTTGGAGGTTCTAGGGAGGAAGCTGTGTCGTGCATTTCACCATCATCATCCCTCACAACACTATGACCAGCAGGTGATGAATGTTGACTTAGGTCTCTGGGTGAGGTCCTACAGCGAAAACAACGAGTGTGAATAAAGTATCTCTATTTAAGCCCCAATACAAGTGTGTGAAAAAGAGATAGGTATGATTCACTTTCATTCGCACCTAGGATGAGGAGGTGGCGACGGTACAATAGGAGGTGATGCCCCAGGAATAATGATATGTTTGCACCAACAAATAAATGTCTTCTCCGCTTGTCCTAAAGTCGTCTCCCCATCACCTCCTTTAATGTCAAGCTTAGCATCGTGATGACCTTTTTCAACTCTATCCACCGAGACGCGAGCATATCCAGCTAGTACTTTTGACCCATGGCATATTGGTATCTTCGTAGGGTCGATAGGAGATACAATACCGGTAGCCACCATGATTGTGGTAGCCCCCTCTAGAATGTGCAGCTCACATAGTGTATTCAGTTCTGTGATGTCATCCACGGGGAAGCGTAGCTTTGCGTCATCACCAGGTTGAGGCACTTCCGTGGAAGCACAACTGCTTTTCAAGTGAGCTGATGGACTGATGTTGACTTGCGGTACTGATCCAGTACTTTGCATTCGGCTGATTGCTAACTCCACTTGCCTTTTGATTTCCTCGCTCATTCTCGCTTCAAGTTTCTCTTCTCGCTCTTTTGCTTGAATAGCTGCTTCGCGTGCTTCACTAAGCATTTGCGACATGCTAAGTTTCATAGCTTCCTCCTCTTTCTTCTTTCTCTGGCAGCTTCTATATGTATCTTTGTCTTGAGGGAAGGCATGCTTCTACGGCACCGCGCCATGACCTCTCGTTCGCCCACCGTGTTCCGCAGTCCCCAGGGCATATGTCAGCTCATCTTTATCTCTATTTGGTGACCATAGTCCTTGTTCCCTCATAGATTGAGCGTAAACCAGTTTCCTTGCTGCTTCTGTGAGTCCTTCGGTATACATTAATCTCCCGATCTGAGGGTGAATGAGGTCCTATTCTTCTTTTTCCCACTTAGGAATGACAGTCTTTTAGCCACTTGATCCCATGTGATGATGGTATTGCTTTTCTCGGGCATTCTGTTGGTTCTATTGAGCTCGTGATTCGCTCTCTTCGGATGTCTTGAAAGCTACAAAGTTATCCCAAAACGGTCTCAACTTGACGTAGGCTTTTTTGTTGAAATCTGGAGTAAGGTTCTTCTTGATAAAATCATTATGCAATGTCTTCTTCTAGGCCTAGAAATATGTTGCCATCTTCTTCATAGCACAGTCTCTAACTCTCCCCTTCAGAGCTTCATCTTCTGATAGAGAGAGAAATGTTGAAGGACTTCTTGCCAAATTAGTTCCTTGTCATGATCAGAGACAAAACTAATGTCAGGATGTCCTTTCCTTTGCTGCCATTCACGAGCACTGATCGGAAGCCTATCCCTTACAAGGTAACCACAATTGCTGGCAAATCTATGTGCATGTGGTCCAAGTACCGCCCCTGTTTCCTCATCGAATTCCGTGATAATGTACCGACCCTCCAATGGCTTCTCGGGCCTCATATATTTTTACTCTTCCCCGTAGTTGTCATTGATGCAGACGGCTATGTATGTAGACACACAAAACTTATAAATATAATTATACAATTGTAATTATTTTGATTTTCATGTATACACAAGATATTGTAGACATATATATACCTCGGCAACATTGTCTTGCACGATATTTTCTTGCTCAACATCTGGTGCAAAGTACTGACTTCCATCATCTACTTGATTCGTGTCGTCGTCTACTTGATTGGTTCCATCTACTACTTGATCAGTGCCATCGTTGATCACTGAAAACAAGAATTCCTCCATGTCATTCGGGTCGTCCATTTCTGCAACTATATATAGTAAAAGGGTTTAGACACTTAGTGTGTGTGTACACCGTAAACAAGCTAAGTGTGTAACACTTAGAGTAACCACTTAGGGGCTGGTAGACACTTACAAGGCGTTTGGTTGAGATAAATGTAACGTGATCGGATTACTGCAGGGACCCAATCCCGATACAACTGCTTGGTTGGGCTTGGCCCGTTATTAAATAGCGCGGAATCAGATAACGTCGTGTGCATCGCTAATACCGCCCCCCTCCGAGCCTTTTCAGATTACGCCACCCACCGCCGCTCCGCTCGAATGTCTCGAGCGCCGCCTTTGATGAACAAATACACTTCCATTTACATTACCCAGGCTAACCAAACAAAGCAAGGTATCGCTGTTACGGGAACAAATACGCTGTTATCCGATTCCATTTACATTTACATTACCATTCGACGAACCAAACAGCATGTTAGGGGTTTAGGCACACTTGGGGTAGACACTTAGTCTTTGTGTGACTAATAAAAGGGTTTAGGCCGGGTAGACACTTAGAGTTAGGCACACTTGGGGTAGACACAGTGTCTTTGTGTGACTAATAAAAGGGTTTAGGGTAGGGTAGACACTTAGAGTTAGGCACACTTGGGGTAGACACAGTATCTATGTGACTAATAAAAGAGTTTAGGGTAGACACTTAGGGGTTTATAGGCACACTTGGGGTAAACACTTAGTCTTTATGTGACTAATAAAAGGGTTTAGGGTAGGCACACTTAGAGTGTGTGTAAACCCTAAACAAATGAAAGGCCTAACAAATGAAAGATCTATACAATTAGGGTTTGGGGTAGACACTTAGAGTTTTGCACTCTAACAAATGAAAGATAGATCTATACAATTAACTACAAATAATTAAACGTATCTATTTCTCTAACAAATAAGAGGGCTCTATACATATTTTATTAGCAATATAATGAAGAGATACACTTAATGTGTGTGACCCTAAACAAGTTTGTAACACTTTCTTAGAGTAACCAAAAGGGTAGACACTTAGTGTAGGCACTAGAGTAGACACTTAGAGTTAGGCACACACTTAGGGTATACACTTAGTTTGTGTGTGTGATTTGTGTGTAAACCCTAAACAAGTGTGTGTATGTGTGTGTAAACCCTAAACATAGATCAATTTCTCTAACAATACATATATCAAAAGCATGAATGTGGTCCACACATAATATGCATTACTAATCATTTCCTAAAACTAAAATACAAACAAAATCAATCTCCTAAAACTAAAATACATACTAACATAAATCAATTTCCTAAAACTAAAATATATTACTAAAACTAAATCAACTTCCTAAAACTAAAATATATTAATAACATAGACAATTCATTCCTAAAACTAAAATATATTACTAATAAATTAACAATCACCACTTCATTTTTTGCACAAATTAAATCGAAATAATACCCTAGTTTCTTTCTTTCATCCCCCTTCCTTCCTACTTTCTTCATTTCTTCTTTTCCTTTTCCCTTTCTTTCTTACTGGCCTTCAATGGCGATAGCCGCAGGCCGGCGGGCTCGAGCGCGACGGTGCGGGCTCGGGCCCGACGGGAGCCAACGGCGGCGGGGTGGCGCAGAGTCGAGAGGGCCGGGGTACGGCGCGACGACGGCGATGGAGGAAGAGGGCGCCGCCGTACGTGCGGGCGCGAGCCGAGGTGGCGTACGGGGGCCGGTGCGGAGGCGGAGGTGGCGGCCGGCGGTGGCGCAGGTGGCGTCCAGCGCTGGCGTAGATCGAGGTTGGCGGCGGCTACGGAGATGGAGATCGACGTCGGGTTGAAGAAGGCACTTAGACAGATGAGGGAGGAGAGAGGCAGCCGTGGCTTATATAAGAAGCCACCCCTTTAGCCCCGGTTGGTAATACCAACCACGACTAAAGGCTTCTTTAGGCGCCAAACGAAATTTTGGAGGGCTGTTGTATATGTTTTGGTATTTCATATAGTTTAATATATGTATAAATTGCTCTAGCTCTTGTTAATTGCATAATAAATTAAATACATGGCACAATTTTTTTAAATAACCATTGCATTTCCTTTTGATTTATTATACTCTATAAAAATGTATAACATAAAATATTTTACCTTTTTCATTATATCAAATATAAATGTAACTAACCATTAGTATTTGGTTAATGCAAAAGTAGATTGTTGAATTAAAAAAACTAAAATGCTTGGTTACCAACAGGAAATTAGTTTATGCATTATTTTAACGTTAATCCTTTTGTTTTTCACCATTAATTGCCCAATTATACGACAAATAAGTTTACCATTAAATAAGAAATTATTAATGAGACAATAAATGACCTCATATGAAAAACTTTTGAATACAAATGTTTTAGAACTCATCAATATCTATGCTTTTTTAGTAGTTCATATTTCATATTTCTTTGGTTTTGTAGACATGTCTTTTACATAGAACACCTGATTCACATCAGCAGCAAGGATGAATGGTTCGTCTTTGTACCCAATAGTGTCGAGGTCCACTGTTGTCATCCCATAATCCTTGTCAATTGTTACCCCGGCTCCGGTCATCTTCACCCATTGGCACTTAAACAAAGGGACTTTAAAATTAGGTGCATAGTATAGTTCCCAAATCTCAACTATGCGACCATAATATGTTTGCCTTTTTCCATTTGGGTCAATGGCATCTATGCGGACACCACTGTTTTGGTTGGTGCTCCTTTTATCTTGGTCTACAGTGTAAAATATATTTTCATTTATCTCGTAGGCTTTGTACGTGAGTTGGTCATCAATACTGTCATCACCAAGAAATTTTTTTGCAACCAATCGCCGAAAGTTTTCATGTGTTCACGCATAATCCAAGCTTCATTCTTCCCTGAAAACTCGGATCGTAGGAACTTCTTGTGTACCTCGACATACGGCTCCACCACGGAGGAGTTTTGAAGAACTGTGTAGTGTGCTTTGTTGAAATAATCATCCCCCGTACCGATATATGTTTTCTTCCCTAGTGTTCCTTTCCCACTAAGTCTCCCCTCGTGTCTTGATTTAGGAGCACCAATCGGGTCAAGGTCGGGAATATAGTCAACACAGAACTCAATGAACTCCTCTGTCCCGTAGCCCTTGGCGATGCTTCCTTCTGGGCGAACACGTTGGTGAACATATTTTTTCAGGACTCCCATGAACCTTTCAAAGGGGAACATGTTGTGTAGGAACACAAGACTGAGAATACTAATCTCCTTGACCAGGTGAACTAGGAGGTGTTCCATGATATTAAAGAAGGATGGAGAGAAAACCAACTCAAAGCTGACAAGGCACTGGACCACATCATTCTGTAGAGCAGCTAGTTCCATTAGATCGATTGCCTTCTGAGAAATTGCATTGAGGAATGCACATAGCTTCACAGTGGCTAGACGTAAATGTGGAGGTAGAATTCCTCTTAACGCAACCGGAAGCAATTGCGTCATAAGCACGTGGCAGTCATGAGACTTTAAGTTTAGGAATTTATTCTCTGACACATTTATTATATTCTTTATATTGGAGGAAAATCCAGATGAGACTTTGATGCTGCTTAGACATTCAAACATACTTTCCTTCTCTTCTTTGCTAAGAGTGTAGCTAGCAGGCTTTAAATAATGGCGTCCATCTTCTGTCTTCTCTGGATGCAGGTTGTCTCGTTCTTTCATGTCTTGCAAGTCCTGTCGTGCTTCAAGTGTATCTTTGGCTTTTCCATACACACCCATGAATCCTAGCAGGTTCACACAAACATTCTTTGTCAAGTGCATCACGTCGATCGCGTGGCGGACCTCTAGGACATGCCAATAGGGTAGCTCCCAAAATATGGACTTCTTTTTCCACATGGGTGCGCGTCCATTAGCATCTTTTGGAACTGATACGACCCCTTCTCCCTTTACAAATACTACTTGCACAGTCTTGACCATATCAAGTACCTCCTCTCCAGTTTGGTTGTCAAGCTTGGTTCGTTTCACTTCTTCTTTACAATGCTTTCTTTTTTTCTGGCTTGGCGATTCTTAGGAAGAAAACGACGATGGCCAAGGTACACGACCTTTCGATATTTTTTCAGATATACACAGTCAAGGTCATCAAAACAGTGTGTGCATGCATTATATCTCTTGTTTGTCTGTCCTGAAAGATTACTTAAGGCAGTCCAATCATTTATTGTTACGTACAACAATGTTCGCAGGTCAAAGTTTTCCTGTTTTTACTCATCCCACACATGTACACCTGGTTTGCTCCATAAAAGCAGGAGTTCCTCAACTAAGGGCTCCAGGAAGACATCGATGTCGTTGCCAGGTTACTTCAGGCCTTGGATCAGCACAGACATCATAATGAACTTCCGCTTCATGCATAACCATGGAGGGAGGTTGTAGATACATAGAGTTACAGGCCAAGTGCTATGACTACTGCTCTGCTCCCCAAAAGGATTCATACCATCCGTGCTCAAACCGAACCTTAAGTTTCTTGTGTCTTCTGTAAACTCTAAGAATTCTCTGTCAATTACTCTCCACTGGGACCCATCAGCAGGGTGTATCAACATGTTGTCTGCCTTACGGTCTTCTTTGTGCCATCACAACAACTTTGCATGGTCCTTGTTTCTGAATAGACGTTTCAGGCGTGGTATTATCGGAGCATACCACATAACTTTGATAGGGATTTTCTTCCTAGGACGCTCTTCGCCCTCAACATCGTCAGGGTCATCTCGCATGATCTTATACCGCGACGCTTTACATACGGGGCATTCATTCAAAGTCTCATAGTCCTTGCCACGGTACAGGATGCAGTCATTAGGACATGCATGTATCTTTAGGATTTCTAATCCCAGATGGCACACGACCTGTTTTGCTTCGTACGTAGTGGCAGACAATTTGTTAGGCTTCGGAAGCATCTTTTTATTAATCTTGAGTAATTGCCCAAATGCCTTGTTGGATATTCCATTTTTGCCTTCCATTGTAGCAACTCCAGTGTTGTACCCAACTTATTTTGCCAATCTTCGGTGCTCGGGTATAGTAGTTTCTTGTGATCCTCTAGCATGCGGTCAAACTTAGCTTTCTCTTTTTCACTTTCACAATCTCTTTGTGCATCACGAATGACTTCACCAAGACAATCATCTTCAGAGAGTGTGTCCCCTGCCCCTGCCCCTGCCTCTTCTTCTTCTTCTGTTTCCACCATTGCAGTATCATTGAAGTCACCATATTGAGCAATAATGTCTTCAGGGTCCAATTGTTCTTTTTCATCTTCTTCCATCATAATTCCGGTTTCTCCATGCTTGGTCCAACAAATATAGTTTGACATGAAACCCGACTTCAACAAGTGTGAGTGAACAGTCCTTGAGCTAGAATATTCCTTCAAATTCTTGCACAAGGTGCATGGACAACACATGAAATTAGCATCCCGCTTGTTTGCCTCAGCCGCTCTTAAGAAATCATGCACGCCATCAAAGAACCGTTTGGAGCGGCGATCTACATTGTACATCCAATCGCGTGTCATCGTCTGCATTATATGACCCAAAACATAATTAAATTTCTCATTTTGGTCAAAAAATAAAATTATAAAATACCGAACGAAAGGTCGTTTGCATTAAAATAACATGATCGAGATGGAACACTATCATGTGTCATTTCCGCGTCATACAAATACTAATGTATGCTCTATGAAAGCCTCGACATAGCGTATGCTAAGACTACTAGCACTATACACAGAAAACCTAAAATGCACTTCAGTAGCATAATGATCTCTCGACCAATCCCAACTAAAGCAGACAAATCATCATTCGTCTGCTTAACATACTTCTTGAGCTGACTCACTGCCTCATCAGCCTTCGTAGCCTTCGCGACGTGTGTAACGTAATCTTCCTCCCAGTACCAGCCGCGACATCCCGTGCCATCCCACTAAAAATAGAAATAAAAAATCAACACTTTAATCAAAATCATCAGGAAATATAGGTACAAAATTAACCATAACCATCAAATGTGACAAAATATAGAACTCACATTGCGATCTGGACACTTATAGAAGATCCGACCGTTGTTGGGACCCGGCTTTTCCACTCGGTACTCTTTCACAGTCTTTTACATACACTTACCACAGGTAATGAGAGGGAGGTCCGGCCTTAGTCGCTTTGGAACCCGATCAGAGGCCGAGTGTCCCAGAGCAGTTGTCATCTACTCTCTATATATACTCATTTTCCAAACTAGATATTATAAATTCCTTATATTCTAAATAAAGAAAATAAAACAACTAAAATTTACATTTCTCTAAAATCATCAAATGTGTCATATAGACAACTAAAGTATTCTATGTAGCTACCTTATTCATCTAAATATATAATTATTTTGAGCTCAAGTGGCATATATATAAATCAATAACAATCCACCATAAATTCATCATTTAATAAAATCCTAAGAATCTATATTTCTCAAACTAAGCTAACCTAATCTTAAAATGTGTAACATATAATACCCTAGAAATGAAAGGTGTATACTTAGAATACTAGTTTTAGTTGCCTTGTTCAAACTATTCAAACAATGTCAAGTGAATGAAGCTTAAAATGACAAAAAAGAGTAATAATCATAAAGAAAAATCACATATAGACCAACTCTATGGAGGCGTAGAAGTGAGAGGTTGAAGATAGTAACCTTTCAACGAGTCGATGGAGGCGTAGAAGTGATCAAATGAAGCAATGGCCGAAGAGGAGATGAAGAACACACCAAGAACAAGCAAGAACGGAGAGAAAGAAATGAGTTCTCGGGCCCGGGCAGGGGAGGAAAGGAGAGTTCAAATAGGGGGACCTTTAGTCCCGGTCCATAGAACCAACCGGGACTAAAGGTCTAGAAATAGCCCCGGTTGGTGCCACAAACCGGGGTTAAACATTTAACCCCGGTTTGTGGCACCAACTGGGACTAAAAGTCCCCTGACAATGACCGACCAACAAGCCGTTGGGAGAAGACTTTTAGTCTCGGTTGGTGTTACCAACCGTCCCTTTAGCCCCGGGCGCAATTTTCACCGGGGCTAAAACCGATTTTGGGAATCGCCGAAGTGGGTTCTGTAGTAGTGTGAATTTGGTTTGTGAGTTCCATCTCCCCTGAATTCTTACAAAAGGATATGTGGCTTATGAAAGTTTGATCAGCAAGATATGATGACATTTAAAAAGTGACGGAACGAGTACCCTGTAAAGTACATGTTATATCTTATAAAATATATTCTTAAGCGAAGTGTTGGAAGTTGAGAACCATAAATGTATTTTTTTAGAAAATAATATTACTTCTTTAGCCAGCAATTAGTACTACAATAGATTTATCCAAATGAAATTAGTGCTCTCAAGATCGTGCCGTATGCAACATGTTGAAGTGTTTTGTGACCGATTGCAGTATGGAAAATGTTTCCGACTGGGGGAGATTCATCAATCATCATCCGTTGCGTGCTTGCGGCATTGTGTCATGCGTGCGGTTTAATTGGAACATGTATCAATCATTAACAGGCTACCAATAGATCTAGGGCGCCAACGACTTTATGCTTGTTTTATTTAGTACTAGTAGTAGAAGCTTATGCCGGAATCTTTTTACCTTAGTCATCGTTCTAATTACACGCCATTGCTGCCTGATACTCCTCCAAACAGAAGCGAAGCAGAAGCAGCAGTCCCATCAGTTGTAGCTCTGTCTCGGCTTCAATGGTCAGCCGGTAATCCATCGAGAAAGAAAAGGCGAGTCAGCAGAAGTGATTAAATTAAGAGCATCTCAAAGTGAAAACCCGAAAAAGAAAATCACTCTGCGTTTATTTGGTTTGGTCTCTGAACTCTGAAGCAGAGCACGCAACCCCCAAGAAACGTGCAGTCGTTCCACCTGCAACACGAAAAAACTAGGCCATGCAGATGCACCAGCACAAGCTTCCCATGTCACTATATACCCTTGGTTGGTCTGGATCCCCGGTGCAGTGGTGATCACTAGCTCACTGAACCACTTCGAAGAAGAAGAAAAAATGAGAAACCCAGTCCGAGGCGGAACGCTGACGCCGCTCCAGGCCGCGATCGTGGTCACCATGCTGGCGTCCCCGGCGGCGGTGTTGGGCATGGTCATCGACGAGGACTGCAAGTGCTTCATGTGCGTCTGCGACCTGGACCCACACCCGGACCCGCCGGAGATGCCGGCCCACCACTCGCCGCCGTCGCAGCCGCCGCCAGTCCCCTCGCCGCCCCCGCCGTCGCCGTCACCACCGCCGCCGGCGCCGGTTGTGGTCTACCCGCCGCCCACCGGGTACTACTACCCGCCGCAGCCGTACGGGTACCCGTGGCCGACCACGTACGGGTACGCGCCGCCGGTGGGGGAGATGTACCCGCGGGAGAAGTCCAAGTCCTCCGGCGCGGCCCCGCGGCACGGCGGCGGCTGCGGGCGTTCCCGTCTGGTCCTCGCCGTCGCGCTCGCGTCCGCGGTGCTGTCTCTGCTCCTGCGCCCTGCAGCTTGATTGGTCATTTTTAGTCGCGCGTGTCGTTCCGATTAATCCTACGTAAATCGAGTATGTATGTATGTATGTATGGGCAAGCTAAGTAAGCATGCATTCAGTTCGTAGCCGTGCCTGGCTTGTAGTGGTTGGCAAAGCCTGGTGGAAAAAAACGTCCACCGATGCGACCAAGGCTTCGTGTTGAGGTTGCATGTTGTTATTAATGTTTTTATTTTTTTATAAAAAAATCGGTTATCGATGTGTGTTTTTCCTTATATTTTGATTGGACTTTTTAAAAGTTTTGTTCCTAGATTTGCTTTGATGATAAGCAATATGCTTGGGGAAATGGCACAAGCATGAGCATTTGACAACTGTTTAACGAAAGTGAATCGAATGATGTAACTGTGTATTCCAATGAACAGTAACCAGTATTTACGAGGTCCGAAAGGACATGTCAGTTTGTCCAAAGAACATGTCGTTTCGTGTAAAGGTGCCTCTTTAGGCGAATAGGCGCCTCTTCCGAAGGGGCCTATCATAATCGTAATTAGCACATGCTAATTACGAGATTACAATAATTGATCACTATTAATTATCCCTAATTAATCTCAACACTCCCCCTTGATCAATTGATCTTCTTGTAGGCACCGTTGCTTTTTCAATAGATATAATCTTGAAGCTTTGGAAAAACCCATGTGGGAAAAATCCAAAGTATATTGATATACCAGACAAAACTCCTTAAAAACCCAGTGGGAAAAATAAGGAGAAAACCATGATATATATATATATAAAATTTCAATGTTAATAGACCCTTTAGGGATTAGGGATACCTAAAGACATAGTCTAAAAACAATTTGATCAAAGATCAATATGTCATAAATATTATTTTTATAAAACCTTTGTGAGGAAATTAGATAATATGACATGTATTATGTGTTACTATTACCTCATTAAAACTTTATGTGAGAAAATCAAAAAGGATAAAACTCATATAAAGAAAAGAGTATAATATGAATTGGAATAGGTTGTATTTTAAAAAGATTCCCCCCTGATTCTTGCAAGTCTCTAAGTCTTCTCATACCAATACCATCAACGCATTTATAGAATGCGGAGTATGGTAGAGATTTTGTGAATAAATCTGCTAGATTATCACATGACTTAGTTTGCAAGATTTCAATTTCTCCATTCTTTTGGAGTTCATAGGGATAGAATAATTTCGGAATAATATGCTTAGTCATATTACTCTTAATATAACCTGATTCCATTTGACTAACACATGCCGAATTATCCTCAAAGATAACCGTAGGTGTCTCAAGGTACAATGCATCTTATGTTCATATATCATCCGTAAAAAACCCCCTTTGGGGAAAATTGGATGATATGACATAACCTTATGTTGATATTGCCTCATTAAAAACTTTATATAAGAAACCACAAGGGAAAAACTTATACAAAGAAAAGAGTGTAATATAATGTTTGTAACAAGTTATTAATCAGAGAGACTCTCCCTCTGATACTTGCAAACCTTAAAGTAAATTCATACCAATGCACTCAACACATATAAAATGCGGAGGTATGGTAGACTTTGTGAATATCTCTGTGAGATTATCACAATACTTAGTTTGCAAATGTTCATATGCCATATTTCAAATGGAATAGAACCTTCTTAATACAATAATATTGTATTAAGTATAACTTGTCTCCATCTACGCAACACAAGTTGCATTACCTTTATAGATAGTGACCGTTGATTCAATAGAATGAACACCACATAACTTCAGTATGTGATATATCATTCAGTCAAGCTATACACATTCATGTGAAAGCCTTGTAAATACAATATCAGAATGATTGGTGGTAATTTCTGCAGATGTCTATTTAAAGACTACCACAAAGCGGTCTTTCCATAATCATGTAAAGCTTATCAATGATCTAGTATTTGGGGATCTTATATGTAACTAGAATTATTATATCCAATCGGATCACAAGTTCTTCTAAAAGAACACACTAAGATCACTTATGATATTAAGATATCAAAAGATATTCTTAACTTCAATCTACCAACATTTGGTAGGAGACGTGTTATTACTGGATAGCAAATCATTGCAAAATAATATCCAACCTGAAACTTTTGCAAGATATATTAGCGAGTCAATATGAGATAATCTCATCACTATGGCGTAAAACAATATTCCTCTATTATGAGGTAGAACAACCATAGGATACCTTCATATTGAATCAGCCAATATGATATGGATATAGATAGTTTTTCTACAAAACTTGAGGGAAGATGCTTGGATTATAAACACAAAATAAAATTTTGGTTAGTCCGTATCTTCAATCTCAAACTCCGTCTTCAAATTACTACGTGCTATTAATATGTGTTTATTACCAATGATGTCAAAAATTATTGACTATCATATAGTACTATGAAATCCAATCAAGGACTTCATAATAAACACCCACGTGTAATCAATATCGTATCCCTTTAGTTTAAGGAATACACACAAAATCAATTGTATTGTATCAAATTTGACTTATCTGCTTTAAGACATATATTGACTTAAGAAATACACAATATGTATTGCGATTTTATGTATGAGTGTTGGGTATGTGAACTCCTTCCCGGAAGCTTCACAATAAGAATACACACAAAATCAATTGTATTGTATCAAATTTGACTTATCTACTTTAAGACATATATTGACTTAAGAAATACACAATATCTATTGCGATTTTATGTATGAGTGTTGGGTATGTGAACTCCTTCCCGGAAGCTTCACAATAACCAAATAAAGTGACCATATTAATATATGCAATCACTACATCTATCAACTATCAACTGCAAAGATAGATGGTTTTGTACTGCCAATTATAAGATAGTATCGGAAATTTACAATACTTACTATGGAGAATAATTTGCATTGAAAATCAATGCTTGGGCTTTGCGTAAACCCCTTGTGCTACTAGTTTTGCTTTAAACTCACCACCATAATGTTCTCAATCCATCCTTGGATGAAAACTCTTTTGTATCCCATAGTAAAGATACAATAAGGTGTTGGCATCATAGCCCAAAACACCTTCCTTTTAATGAACAAGACTTTCTCTGTATGTACTACAACAACTCAACAAGTTCCAGTAAGAGTGAGAAAATCACTCTGCCATGGTCTTATTTGCTGGATAACTTGGGATGTTGTATACAATTTATTCAGAGAAGTATGTGTCGACACATGTAGCCTTTCAATTATATAATTCTCCGGTCTATCAAGACTCAATGTACCCTGAATGACTCATCGTGACTTCCGAAAACGAGAGTCAGGGCCTTCCGATATCCCAGCTTCAGTATTTAGGTGCACCTCTGAGCTAGAGTTTGTGGATAAAATTTATCCATTGGGTAATAACCAATATTTACCCACAAGGTGTCGTCAACCATAGGTTGACCTGCATTTACTTTCTTTAGAAGGAAACCTTCTATAGCTAGCGTGAATAATCCTGCTTTATGGCCATACTTCTCCCCCTCTTGTTAATAATTGGGAGTTGAGTGGATTTACTTGGTACCTCTACTCTTTCTGGTACATACTTGCAATAGATTAACAAATTTAAAGACACCTTAGTGGTCAGTAAATGCATATGGCAGTTTATTTGCAATATTATGCAAATCAACAATTCTTTGAACTAAAATTCAGTTTATTTAGTACGTGATTCCGAGCTTGAAATGCCTTAGGCATTCCAAATATCTTCCTGGCATTATATATGGTACTTCAAATCTCCCCCTAATGCTTGGAAATGCTCTTTATCAAAATACAACTAGCGTACGGGTCGTAAATAGATCCTCTGTAAGAGGTTCTGATACTTATCAATCGACGGAGATTGAAATCTGACGTTGATCCCCAGTTTTCTATGTGTACCCGTCAATGTACACTATGGTGGTGAGATTGATACGTATACAACGTAATCCAATCTTACGCAAATACGAAATCTTTATGGATTCTCACGTACTAAATGCATATAGGGGATATGCAGTTGATCTCAAGTCAGGAGTGTGTAAATCTGTCTGACCCCAACACGAAGTTGGAAAATACAATTTATTAGCAATGGTCCTAGTATTATCTTGATGTTATAATAATGGATTCTATTTATCCCTTTGGATATGTAATAACTAAACTTTTGTTATACCTAACAATCGTCATTGTAGGCATAAAAATTTAGTAGTGTTCAGGATACTGAGCTCACATATGAGCCATTATTTACTAAATGCATGGTTGAGTGTGGATCCTTCATACACTCGATAGCATCTTATAGGTGTATCTTGACAACCATGAAATGCCTGAACTGTCCATACAATCTTTGTATCAGACACACTCATATTCGTTTGAATATGATCAAGAAATCCAAGACATACAAAAATGATTTTAAGATAAGAGGATCTTAAAATCTATTTCCCTATGGAACTTATCGTATCCATACTTTGGGGAAAAATGACCAATAGAATTGCCAATAATTTTTTACTCATCGATATGATGACCAAGCTGATGATTCCAAATCTAGAATACATCAATAGTGTGAAAAAAATCTATACGCAACAAGTCGTATGGGTTTGTTGTATGCATAATACAACAAAAAATGAGACTTCTCTCATAACTGATATGTTATATCCAATGTTGTCCTTTTGTGTTTCCATATGAAAACAAATTTGGATATCTCTATAATTTGGTAAGATACGAGTGTAATTAGGACATAATTAAATATCCTCAATCGCTAACTCAGTATCCATAGGAACAATGATAGTTGCATCGTATCATTGATGACCAAAAATATTTCCTCTTCTTGCTATAAGAACTAGGAATATTTTGTTTCCTTAATTATAGAGTTTGTGGTACAAAATGTCCACTAGGCACATACCATTCCCACATTGGAATGGTTCCCATACAATCTATATATGACATGAATTCAATGAAATTCTCGTCTAATATATAGAAGTCCATAAATATTGTCGAGTATCAAATACATCGATATGATACCCACAATAGTTATGCGTTGACAACAAGTAAATTATTTCAATGGACTATGAGGTTATTATAATAGTCCATGAGATAAAACAACGTTGATGTCCATTATCTATGTCGAATCGTGATGCAATCTAGAGCGAGTTCTTCAAACTCCTCTGAAGTCAGTATTCATAACATGAGACAACCCATTGATTTAATTAATTTACACCTGAGGTAAATTAAAAATCACTATGGTGATGTAGAAATCTCAAATGCAAAATTTGGGGAATTTCATATCTTGACTCTTTGTTTCGGAGAGTTGGAGGTAGTCAACAAAATTGTAAACCTCACAACAACTAAAGGTAATCACAAGATGTGTACCTTACAACCAACCATTATTAATGTTGACACACACATTTTAGATAATCTTTATGTCTGAAACATAGAGTAGATCTCTAAGTAGTAGGCAAATAAATTGTTGCTATAGGCATGGTCTCTGGGCTGATATATTCATATGAATATACCGCAACCAATGCCTAAGTCTCTACTACCTGTGTGGTATTTAATAATGAATGATGATAGTCACCATAAAGGTGTACCATTCTGATATTACCAAAACACTTATTTGGGACAACACAATGTAGGTAGTCATCAAGTTTAAATAAACATGATGTAGACCTCTCAGTAATGGGCGAATAATCGCGGCCATAGGCACGGTCTCTGGGTCGAATAATTCAAGATGAATTAAGCGCAGCCAATGCATAGGACTCCATTACTTGTGTTATGAACCCAAATATATCCAAGATATGAAAATAATAATTTTTTAAAATCCATCTTTAATTAAGAAACGCTTAATTAAGAGGACCAACCAGTATTAAATTGCAATATATCGACAAAGTACAGATGTACTATCGATAAAGTCATAGACTACAAATGAAAAACTTACTAAACACAAAGTGCTATAGTTAGGTAGTGGCATAATTAATGCAAAAATCCATTAGGATCAAAGCAAAAACCACTTCCTATGTTAATCATAATAAACAAGATATGTATATTGCTTTGAGAATCTATAGTAATTAAAATTGTCTAATTCTATAGATGGCGTAGTTAAATTGCAACTAAGTCTACTCGCAAATTTAACTTGTATGTGGTGCAAAGAAAGTGTGGTTTGGGGCACCAACATACCCAATTCTATCATAAAATTCAAGTGTGACTATTATGTTAGTGTAAAACAGGGGGTTTTGGGTGCACTAACAAATCCCAAAAATAATTATCAATGTCACAAATATAATAGGTATGTAGTGCTAAGGGGGATTGGGTGCACCACATATGATAGAAATACCAGATATTGTATAATAATAATATAAACAAACCATAATTGTATATACAATATCAATATCCAGTAGTGCAGAACAACAATAATTAATACAACAACTGATGTTGTTGCAGAAATAAACTAGCAAAGCTTATGCTAATTAACTGAAATTATTACTGAAATCAAATAATAAAAGAGATAGAATTTCTAGGCTCGGCCTCTAGCCACAGCAAGGCATACGGCCAGTATGCATATGGCCGGTGTCGTGGTCAGCACCTTCCCTCGGTGGGCCGGGCGATGCGTGGCGCGGACGCACGGCGTCCGGCGAAATCAACTCTGCCCCGCCCGCAGTGCGCGATAGAAAGGCAATCCCCGCGACCGCGAGGGCACGGCCATCTGGATTCTGGGTCTTGTTGTCCTTGTTATCGAGTGAGTCAACTCGCTTGTCATCAGCGTTATTGGCCGGCGCGGCCCGGCCTTCGGTCTTACCCACCGGCCCCGTCAGGCTGCATGCGCTGCGGCAAAGAAACAAACCGGGTCGGGTCAATCCCATTCCCAGCGCAGCAGCTTGCACGACTGAACCTGGACCCAGGCCAGATCGAAGCAGCTACATCGCGCACTTGCACTTGACACAATTCCCATCTAGACTACGAGTTCAACATTGCTATCCTATCCCATCTCTACAAATTCTAGATAGTCAAATGGAGCACACACACGTCTCACACTCGCACCCACACTACAAAAAGAAATGCCCTCAAGACCACGCACGCAGAACTCAGCGCACTACTACGTCTCAGCGAGCCACCACCGCCCCCAAACAAGCCAAGCCAGCAAAAAGTTTTTGCACGCCGTCGTCGCTGCGTTCTGCTGTGTGGTGCAATCAAGATGGTGGACGGGCTCATCGGCTCCAGCGTTTGCCGGGGCGTCCGCTGTTGCTGGGCGCGCCGGAGGAGCTGCGACGGCTACCAGCGGCTCCCGCGGGCGGCGCCGCCCGGCAGAGGGACCAGGCTCGGACGGCGGACGGTTTTCCTCGGCTCGACGGCCTGCAGCAGGAGGCTCGCCCGGCTACGACGACGCTGCGCCAGCGCGCCGCTGCAGCTGCTCAACCGCATCCTCCACACGTACATCACCTCCATGCTGTCGCAGGCGCCGCTGAATAAGATCCCGAGACCAGGTGTGCCGCCGGCGCCGGCGGACGGGCTGTCGTCACCGCCGAAGCTGCGTCGTCGTGATGCTTCGTCGTCGTCGTCGTCGAGGCGCCGCGATGCCGCCGCCGCCGGCGGGAGAGGCGTCATGCTCAACATCTGCGTGGCGGAGGTGCTCCTGCGGCGGACCACGTCGGAGGTCAGGCCCTCGCCGTTGCAGCAGCTGCAGCCAACGAAGGACGCGCGCCGCACCAGCGTCCGTCGTGCATAGAGAAAAGACCTCCCTGGCTGGCTCGTTGCAGCGACGTTTCTCCTTAGTACAGTGTCGACGGGTACAAAACTTCTGCTGCAGTCAGATGCTGTCCACGGTCTCTGTGCATTTCTGTACGTTCATGTTACGTATTCTCATCTGCTGTACAGAGCGACGAGCCGGGTCTCACCTATACATCATATACTAGCAAAACCACTGATCGATTTCTTCTTAAAGTTCCTTGCTAAAGAGATCAAGTGTATGTGATGTCTACTAACATATGTGTGCACTCTGAATCGCTAACGGCTCGATGATGTACGTGCCACGCTGAGAAATATGCAAGTCATACCTAGCTTTGTATCGATCGAAGTAAGGACTCGTCTGCTCTTGAATTCTCTATTATATTCTGCCTCTGTTGCCTTGTATTCTGTGTGCTTCTCGTGTCTCCATCGCTTCAATACTTACTGTCTAACAAGGAGTGATATGATATTGATCAAATCAAAGACTTTTAAAACATAGATATACAATATTCTAATTCTACTGAACTGTCCACATCTGGATGTACTAATTTATTGGTCACCAATGACTTTGTACTACTTGAATCTAAAAATCTTCGTTGGGACTCCCAACTGCGACAAAATATTCATTGTTGCCTTCCAAGACTGAAGTGCATGCTTCCATGGACCTTTTCATATTCACCTTGAAAAGCAACGAATGCAACAGCCATGTACTACTTGGAATAGCATAGGTATCCTCATTTTGATTCTAGGTAAATTTTTTTTCCAAGATTCAAATTCAAAATTTTGCTCCGTGTTTCTTAGACCCTCAGTCACTCTTTCGAAATGTTTAAGAAATCAAATGATATTAAAATCATATTTGAAATATCTCTTATGTACGCTATTCAAATTCTTAGTCAATGTGTACTTCTCATTCCTAATGTCTCAAATAGCCACTCAAAAGATTCAAATATCTCATCTTACAAAAGAATAGCAATACATTTTTCCTAAATGGTTGAGTCCAACAAATACATCAAAACGTCTATTCTCCTTGTTTGATCCAAAAGTAGTGTGAAAACTGACAACATCACTAAATATACTTAGTAACCAGAGCATCATTAGTGCCAATCCACAATACATTTGATATTTGTTCTTCGCAGTCCATCTGCAATGCATATTGAAATGATGGATTCTTGGCAATTTTATGTTAAAAATACATAAGCATGCTTTTTGCTTGACCATATATCTCCTGGTACAGTGGCGCTTGTCTCATAAATAGTCCTTGTGGAGTTGTGGTCACATAGTCTGTAACTTAAATTAAATGAACCACCACTTTAGAGACTAGCCAACTCATTTGAGCTTTAGGACCCATTCTTGCATCATAAGTTGTTTCAATTTTAAAAGCACGTAACTCTGATTTTTTTTTCTTTGATAATATCAAATCCAATGCTTAATTGGATCCGGCTATATTATGGTTGTGTTCCAACATCAGACTTGACATTTTATAATTTTCTTTCTCCTCATCTATTACAATTCCCATACGAACTACACAGACACCCTAGTTTTAGCCCTCGAGCACTTCCGTTAGAGATTCTTTTATCTTGTAGTAACCTATAACTTTATTTCTTTTATTTGAGTATCTTTTTCAAACCTTGAAACCATTTTAATCCCCATAGCTAATCAACAACATCTGATGAGGATCAATACGAACCAACACAATCTAACGAGGGATGACAAAAGCAACCAAATTATAACACCAACATTGCAATCTGAGCACACACACGAAGAAATTGAGAGTGAACAGTGGCGCACCTGTCCCTTGGCCCTTGAGAGACGACCGAGCTCCTGACAAGTGACAATGATGCCTCCTCACGGCTTACCCTCGCGCCAAAAACAGAGAGCACGCGCAGCGCCAAAATAAACAGCAGTAGCAACGCCGTGGTCTTGTTGGGCCGAGGCCCAGCACATCGAAGGGTGGAGGCCCTGACTACGGAGGGCCGTTGTTGAACCCCAGAGTACCCGACCACGACAATTTCGTTCCCTGGCAGCGACGGGCGAGCGCCGCCGCCGCCCTACGCAGGTGCCCAGGTCGTCGGGCCCTTCGCCGGAGACGAGCAGCCACCAGGTATGCCCATCCCTTATTTCCCTGCTCTTTCGCCCTACGCAGGTTTGGTGCAGTGAGGGAAGCTATTAGTTGGTGCTCACAGGCTCTGCTAACCTATGCCAGTCCTGTTAGGTTAGCAGTTCCTCTGTATTGAACTATTAATCATACATACAGCACCTGCCCTTGGGAATGGGAGTGAAAGGGAGACAAATGGCCAATTTTATGTACTTACTTTTTTGTGTGAGAAACCTATTAACCCTATTAGATGAGCCTCCGACCAGGGTTTAATCATACCATTTTTCTCTCTCAGGCTCTCAGCCTGTCTAATATGTTGTTATTGATGAACTCTGTTCCCCCCTTATTGATGAACTTGCAAGATTCGGTCAGTTCATTCTTATTTTTGTCCATTATTAATGTAATCTGTTCATTACCGTAGGACAACGTTGTATCTGAACTGCACTGGATCCTTGGAGATGATGGACGAGCCTTTTCTTGATAGGATGGTTTCCCAAATTCGGTCAGCATGCAAGTAAGGATACATCATACATGCACTGTTGTTAAGCGTTCCAGCTCATTATTCATTTGCAATTTTTCAGTAGAACTTGCAACTCACACAGGTTTACGTTTAGCTATTCATCTGCTGCCATTGTGCCAATTAATTCCAGTATAACAGGCCATCATGGAAAGTAGAAGAATGTATAACTAATAGTTGATCTTCTAGTTAGTTTTCTTAGCTCTGTTTTTTTAATTATAGAGAAATCTGAGCATACTCTACTCTATTTGATGATGGTTCTCATTTTCCAATTAGATCAGAAGATAAATTTTTATCCTTTTTTGTTGGTTGCTCATGTTGGGTTTCTATTCTAGCCTACCCCACTTGCTTGAGAGTTGAGACTAAAAGGCTTTGTTGCTGTTGTTGATGTTTAAGATCTAAGAAGATAGATTATGAACTCATTTTAGCATGCATATGCTCTTGGATTAACATATCACATTTCGGTAGTGACAACTGTAGTTGCCACCAGTCTTCTCACTAAGGTTTAGAAACGATGTAATGACTCTATTGTGCACCGTTTGTAATATGAACCTGTCATCTCGTCTTCAAACCATATGTTGTATTGATCTGCACCATTGAGAATTTAAAATAGATCATCAAGTATGCAAAACAGTTTCCCAGCACCTGAAGTCATGGTAGATGTAGACCTAAATCTTAAGTAAATTGTCAATACACATACAATGCATGAGTTGGCTTGTATATATACTTCTTCTTGGAACTAACTCTATTGCCTTTTTATTTTATCATGTAATGCTATGCCTTAATGTTATCTTAATCTTGAAATTACAGGTACTACACTGGATATCCCAAGGACCTAGGGCCATCAAGAATTGTACCATTCACATCTGAGCGTCAGTTTGTGCAGCTATTACATGAAGGCAGGCCTGTAGTTGTTGCCTTTACTATTAAGTATACTAACTCTCCTGTATTTTTTTTCAGAAACAATAACTAGAATAGCAAATCGTCATGGATCGATAGTTCTTGCTTCAATCCTGAAAATTGCATTTTGTTAGGTCCACATATACACAGCATCTTGATAAAGTACTGGAAGAGGCTGCGGCTAACTTTTATCCACATATCAAGTTCGTCCGAGTAAGCTACTTTTGATTTTTTTTTTTATTACAAGAAAAAATTCATTTTACAGTCTTGTCAGATCACTTCTAATTGATGAACTATTTGGATAATACTTTGAACTTATGATTCTTCAGTAACTACTCAGTGGCTAAATTAAAACTGTACATGTTAAAGCCTATTGTGCCTAAAGTGCAATTTTTTTTCTTGGTGAGTTAAAACCAATATTTATCTGATGATAAAGCTATAAATTCTGTTCCTGGTTGTCTCATTCAAATTTTACCAAGTAACTTGATCAAATGTTACCTCTATCTTTTATCAATAATTTATATTGCTCTATTCAGCTTCAGAGGAGGTTCAGCTTGTCTTAATATGTTCTTTTTTCTATTTTTTCACTTAGACAAGCAACTTGATACAAAATTAGCTTCATTCTTTGTGTGTGAGGAGAGGGGCATTATTTATTTTTGACACTTCAGTATTATGGTTCACATAAATATGCTTGATTAAGCTATATAGCCATTGAACATTCTTCTTGTCTGCCGTCAGGTTGAGTGCCCGAAGTACCCAGGGTTTTGCCTCACAAGACAAAGGAATGAATATCCATTTATTGAAGTATTTTACAACCCAGAACAGGTTATCATTATTTACTTGACATTTGTGGGTTTAAATGTTTCTGGTTCTTTGTTTTGGATCTTTCATGCAATTTCCATTCATTCTCTAGTTACCATTTCACAGCTTTCATTTAATTTGTGTCCACTGGGATAACAGATAGTGGACCAAGGCGCAATTTAGTCATGAGCTCGTTGCCTGCTAAGTTACTGTCATTGTATTGTGATCATTTTGCCTTCTTAATTTTTTATTCTTTATAATATCCTTAGTATTCATGGCTAGAAGTAAGTGAAACACGATTGATACATGAGATGTTCAACAAGCTGGAAGTCTTATGCTCTTGTTTGTTAAAAAGTTAAATAATTTCTGATATTGTAGCTATAAAACTAAGTTCCTATAAATATTTGCCCTTTATGATTCAGTCCACTTCAGGCATTGTTTGGATGCCCATGTATAAACCTCAATCGATGTGTGTTGGTGTGGAATTTAAACTAAATTCCACCCTAACCCACCCCAACACACATGTACTGAGGTGGATACATGTACATCTAGACAAAGCCTCATGAATTTGGAACATCAAAATCTAACTCAGGGACCTGTAGCGTTTTCATTTTGAGAAAGAGCTCCATATGCTATCTGCATTTACTGATCATTTTTATCTTATCTTAAAATGCTATCAGAAGCCTTAATAATTACTTGTTCTGCTGTGTACAAGTCTAAAATGCTGTTTTCATTTATCCATTCTCAGGCATCACTATTGATTGGCTGTAGAGGTTCAGATATTTTTCTTTCACAACAATAATGTCCATGGCACATGTTTTCCTTTCTTTTTGTCTTGGCAATTTATACTGAGATGTTCAACAAGTTGTAAGGTTATGCACTTTTCTGATGAAAGTTTTTTTTAGAATGTTTCCTAATATTGAAGTTTTGGGTATAGATCACATTCCTGGAAATATATGCGCTTTATGATTCAATCCACTTCATGGATTTTGGAACTTCAAATCTAACTCAGGGTCATAGTTTTTTTCACTTCGAAAAAGAGCACCATATCCTACCAGTGTTTACTTAGTTTGTTGATCTTGAATGGTATCATAAGCCTTAGGCCACGTTTAGGAGGGCTTCTCTTCCCAAAACAGCTCTGGCTTTTAGGGAATCCTGTGCGCTGGAGCTCATGGACTGTTTGGTTTTACTAGGCATGTTTCTATTTAGCACATAAACCAATGTTGAACGACTAAATTGCCGATGCTTAAATCCCATAACTGTTCCTTAACTAATGAGTGAATGCAAACTTTTGCTTGCAGAACAACTCACAGGAAGCTTACATGCACATTTAGTGTGTTATTAGTTTATTACAGGGGTACTTTTGACAAAAGCAAGAATAAAAAGTTTGGGAACATGTACACGCCCTCTAATTTTGAACAATAATTTAAAAATTACACACACGCTAATTTAAAATGGAAGTAGCACTTGTTCAGAAGTCTACAAGGCTAAAATAATATTTTCATTATTTCATCCTCAGGCATCGCTATTGATTGGGTTGTAGAGTCACAGATATTTTTCTTTAACAATCATGAACATGTTTTCATTTATTTTGTCTTGGCTATGACTTTTTCTATACTTCTTCAGGCTGCAAGCCAAGGAAAGAGCGTGGATCCTAACATCACTAAGTATTCTGTAAAAGTGCTACCTGTAAGCTGGTGCCTGTCAGTTCAATAGTTGAATTCATGTTTTCTTGTGGAGCTGACAATGCATTGTATGGATTTCGAGAATATTTCAGGAAGCATGGTTTCAAGTATTCTGAAACAAACTAGATCTGTTGTTAAAAAATTGCCTTAAGAGTAGTCCTAGGGAACTTGAGTAGCGTGGAGGCAGTTGTTGTTTGGAGTTGAAATGGCGTGATGCTCTACTGGTGTCTTAACTCTTGTGGTGTTCATTCAAGAAGTGCCCTTCTGTCTTGTATTCATGTATACGGGGTACTGTCCATGCCTATAGAAGCTTTACCATACCTATGAACCATTGGATTTGGTAAATTAAATATTTTGCATCGTATTTTCCCAGAATTTTGTTGTGATTGGGCTGCTGTATCTGTATGATCAGAGCTTGCAGGTGTTACTTGTTATTAGAGGGCAAAAGCCCATGAACGATATGATATCGTTATGAAGTATTTCTGTTTATAAGAAAACAGATATTCGGAAGACTGGTTGCTATATATGGATCTGATCCGACTGCGATTTCTACGTAGAAGCAATTTATGTAGCCATTTCCTAACAAGTTTATTTTAGAAAACATTGTATATGTATTGTAAGCATGAAAAGGCCAGGAGGCAAGAGATCGAGTAGCATATAGCTATCAGGTCACTGGATATCTTTACGTGTTTCTTGTGATGCTGTTATTCTCATCTCTGGTGTACACAGGGACAGAGCATCATGCTTTCACCTAATAAATCATACTCCAAATGAAGACAAGGCGCCTGGCGTCTTCTCCTACGTCGAGTTTCTAGTGCATGTCCACAGGCAAATCCAAAGCAAGATGATGACCTGAGGGCCCAGATCCTGGTTGTAACATTTCGGTCAGTAGATGGATTGTAGGTGCCAAAAGGAGTTTGATTTCTGCATAAGGAGACAGCAAAGTGGCGATTCCATGCATATCAATGTGGAGCATAAAGTTTGCTCGGATAATAGAACTCAGGAATAGATCGAGGCTTGTGGTGTTTACGGCACCGTTTTTGGAGTGGGTGGTATATATGTTGTATACAGGGATGAGAGGCGTGGAGCTTTAGTTTTTTTTTTGTGTGTGTGTGTGTGTTTTTTTCTTTATCATTGTGCATTCTTCTTGTTTATCCCTTGTGCAAAAAGGGAAGGATATATTATGCTGAAAGGAAGGTTATAAAGGTTTTGAAATAAAATGCACCTAGCTAATTGATAGTATGAATTAGAAGTATTATTATGTTTGCCTATTCGCCTTATACTGTGATATGATGTTTTGTGATTTGTGACGTTTCAACACATCCTTTGACATCACTGCTGAATACACTTGTCATCGCAATCATACTAGCTGCGAGATGCAAATGTTATCGAGCCCACCCAGCCAAAATCCTGCTGCTGAGATGCAAATGTAAAATATTAAGTCCTGAACTGGGGATATGCTACGAGAGGCAGGCGGTCTGTTGTCAGCTGCCGCTGGAATGGCTCTACTTCCATGGTTCAACAAAATTTCAGAAAATCAATAATGAACATACACTTAATTTTATTTTTGTCCAGAAACAACAAAATATTTACATGTCAGTACAACTGGGGATTGAGATTGCAGTTTTACAGCATCACAATAATCTAACAACTTAATTATATACAACGACTCTGCAGCTAATTAAGCCATATACATAGCTTCTGCTCACTGAGTCATCATCAAATAAACTGGATGACACACAGGCAAATTAAATAATAATCTAGAGTACATCAGCTAGCTACCTCAGCCTAATAACACAGTATGTAGCACTGCATCAACTGCAGTCATGCCACGCATGTTTGGGGTCTCTGCTTCTGTCTGTCGTCTCTGCTTCTGATCTGACTGTCAACCATCATATCATCCTTAATCATCAGCTGCAAACCATGGCTTTTTAAGCGCGGCATCGGCAGTGAGCCTGTCCTTGGGGTGATACTCCAACAGGCCTTGCAGGACGTCGAATCCAGCCGGTGATAGCAGCTCCTCCGGCACCCTCTCCCGTAGCTTGCTTGGCGGAGAGACACCCAGTGGCATCATTGACACTTCATCAGGTATCCCTAGGATGTGGACTATGCTGATAAGCTGTTGGAACAAGTCTTCCTCGGTGAACAGTTGTTGTCCAGCAACGATTTCCGCCATCACACATCCGAGGGCCCACATGTCGACGGGCTCGCCGCAGTCCTTCTGTGACATGAGCAGTTCGGGCGCCATGTAGCCGAGCGTTCCTTCCAGCTGATCCAGTTCGCTGGGCGGCGCGACGACGGACTTGGCGAGTCCCAGATCACAAATCTTGAGCCGCCCATCCCTGTCGCTGACGAGCACATTACCGGGCTTCAGATCGCGGTGGATGATGCCGTGGGCATGCATCGTAGAAACGCCCGCCAGCAGCTGCGCCATGGCTCCGCGCGTCTCCGATTCAGAGAACTGGTACTGCCTGCGGCGGCGACGCGATCTGATAACGTCGGAGAGGCTCCGGCCGACGTAGTCCATTACGAGATGAAGCTCATGGACATCCGATCCGCGCGCCACCTCCCGGAGCCGCACGACGGTAGGGTTTCCGGCGCACGCGGCGAGCATGGCTGCCTCGCGCAGTAGCGCCGCCGCCGCCTCATCGCCGGCGTTGATGTTTGATTTGATCGCCACAATATCCCCGGATTCAATGTGTCGGGCCTTCGTGACGGCACCATAGGCTCCCTCCCCGATCTTCTTCAGAGTCTCGTAGCAATCTGCTATGGAACTGATCCGCACCTTCTTCTCGCTTCTTGCTGATGCCCGATCTTTGGATTCTTCTTCAGCGGGGCTGGGGCGGCCGCTTCTTTTTCGGCAGCGATTCTTGCATTCTTCAGCGAAGCTGAGGCGGCGCTTTGCCGCGAGGTCAGCAGCCATGGTGCCGGTGGCGGCAGTGCTGCTGTTGGCGGCCGGGCGGAATAGATCGAGGTCTGCAGGAGGTGCTTTGACTGCGGCGCGGCGAGAAGTGGCGGTGGGTTTTGGATCGAGCTCTAGGGTTCCGGCTGCGTCGCGTGTCCGATTTCAGAAATCAGAAGGGCAGACGGTTACACGAGAGCGTGGACGGGATCGAGGAGCATTTCTGGCCGGTATATATCTGACTAGGAGTAGGAGGGTACGCGCGCGCGTGCAGTTGGTTGCCCCGCTCGTTCCTTTGCTGGGTAATGGGCCTAAAAGGTATGTATATGTCGAGTACAGTTGGTTGCCACTCAGCTACTGCCACGTGTGTCCATTGGCCTTTTTTATTTAATTCAAGAAATCTGTTACCGACATAGAGTTTTCATCTGCTTGTGGCCCGTGTCCTGTGCTCTGCTCTGTTTATAGGCCTAAGCGTATTGTTTGGTTTACGAGAAAAAAAAATCTCTCATCTTAAATTATAAGACAATTCATTTTTAAGAGTCAAAGTATCTTAAGTTTGACCAAACTTATATGATAATATAATAACATTTATGATGCTAACTAAAAACTATGTATATGATTGAGTTTTTTTTGGAAAAGCTAACAGTCAACCAAGTGATTTGGTGTCTGTGCTCACACGAATTGTTTTGGCTTCATCTCTATCCGTATGTCCTTAGTTCTTTCTATCTCTTCTGGTCCACTTTCCAGCTCTTGTCTTTTGCTCTCAATTTGTCTGACATATGTAGTACGTGTTCAGGTACTGTCAGTACATATGTTAAGCTATGTTTCAGGCTCCAATCATATTAATACGTATTGATTGATCACTCTAAATAGTCTCCAATTATAAATTGTCACGCTCTAAGTTTTGTTTCTAATTATTTTCAACTTCTTTTTTGGCAGTGATGTCCTACAGGTTACTGTTATCAATGTAAATAGAATGCACCCCCTTTGCCCAGCATTGTGAATTGTTTTGTGATGTGCACTGAAAAACTAGCGGCCGCGTTCTTACTGATTGAATTGTTTTGTGATGTGCCCATCATGATATGACTTTATTTTCTTATCATGGCTAGTTTTTAGGTTTCCTTATATTGACTTTGGTGTGCTTTACTGTACACATCAATGCCACTTATAGTTGTTCACCGAGTGTAATTTCTATAGACTTTGTATGTAACTAGTTCTTTGTGTTATAGGATCCTCATTTTTTTTGGTATGTTTGCATTGTGAATTAGTCTCAGGTATTGTATGCTTGAATGTCACTTATAGTTCTTCATTAGGTGTCATTTCTATAGATTTTTTACGTAACTAGTTCTATGTGTTTAGGTTTTTTCTGAAATTTTTGGTATGTTTGCCTTGTGAATTAGTCTCAGGCTCGTTATATTATTTGCATTTCATAGAATTTTTTGGGTATTTGTATTTTTTCTGAAATTATGATTTTTCCCTAAATTTTTTGATATGTTTACCTTGTGAATCAGTCTCATGTTCGTTTTGTTATTTGCATTTCATAGAAATATTTGGGTATTTGTATTTTTGTTTAAGTTATGATTTTTTTTAAGTTTTGGTATGTTTGCCTTGTGAATTAGTCTCAAGTTCGTTTTGTTATTTGTATTTCATAGAAATATTTGGGTATTTGTACTTTTTCTTAAATTATGATTTTTTACAAATAAAAAAATTGGAAATTTTTTTTGTTTGATTTCTTTTTTAGTATTTGATTTGTTTGCAACAATTTATAATTCGTGTGATAGTATCCTTATTTTCACTCAAATTTTGGTTTTTCATTTTTTGTGTGATTTGATCCTAACAATTACGTGTGTGACCGTAGGACACGAATCACACGAATTTTGCTTTGTCTTTAATTTGTGTGATTTGTGTGCTCAAATTGCTTGAGTGATCAAATGGCTCAAATCACCCAAGTGCTAAATAGACAGACTCTTTTTTTTAACATGGTATAGTATTCGTATTTTATGGATGGCATGGGTTCTGTTGTCTGTATCGCTCTTATGATACGTATTTTATGTATCGCTCTTATGGTGTGCAAGACCACCAAGATGTTGAAGATGCTAAACAAGAATAGAGTCAAGTTTGACTCAAAGAAGAAGAAATTCTTCACAAGCTTTTCAAGGAAGCCAATCTCCTAAATAAAGTGCTACAATTGCGACACTCTTGGTCATCTAACTCATGCTTGCCCCGAAAGAGAAGAACAACAAGTTCAAGAACTTCAAGAAGAACAAGGGTGACAATGATGACTCAAGTGATGATGACAAGAAGCAAGACAAGTCATACAAGAAGAAGAAGAACTTCGACTTTCACAAGAAGAAGAAGGATGACAAGGCTTACATTGTGGGTGATTGGCTCACCGACATTGAGGATTCTAGTGACTCCTCCGGTGATGAGAGTGAAGAAGAGAAGGTGGCCACCTTGGTGATTGGTTCTTCTCTTCCACCGCCACCTCCTCCTTCATCACCGGGCTCATCCTCTACACACCTATGCCTCATGGCTAAAGGTGACAAGAAGGTACAAAAAGAGGATGATGATAGTGGTGACTCAAGTGGTAGTGAATGTGATGATGATGACCAACCTTCCTATGTTGAACGAATAAAAATTTGCAACAAATATGCCGACATCATAAGGATGTACAAAGCTAAAAATGTCAAACTACTTGAAGTCAAAGAGAACTTGCATGCCAAGCTTGATTCCTTGTCTAGTGCTAATGATGTTTTGAAGCTTGAGACTAACACTCTCACATCTAGCACTAGGGAGCTCAAAGCCTCTCTTAAGCAAGCTAATGAAAAACATGATAAGCTTGAGAGGTCATCACAAGAGCTCCATACAAGGTATAACTTGCTAAAAGATGACTACAACAATGTCAAGCAAGAACATGGAACACTAGTGGTAGCAAATGAATTGCTTAATCAAGATCTTGCTACACATGTTGCTACTAACCTGTGTGCTAAGTGCGCTAGTGCTACCTCTTGTGATATCTTGCTTGATGATGTGGCTCTTAAGCAAAGTGCTAAGTGCAAGGGCAAGAGAGTTGTTGAAGCCGACAAGTATGATGACTATGTCAAGATGAGAGAAGAGAACTCAAAGCTCAAGGAAGAGCTAATCACTCTCAAGTCTAACAAGCCCATTATCATCAAGCCGACTCAAGAAGAAGACAAGGATGCTATCACCTTGATCACCTCTCTTAGAGAAGAAATTGTCAAGATCAAGAATGACAAGACCAAGCTTTCTAGTGGCATGGAAAGATTCACCAAGGGTCACAACCTTCAAAGTGAGCTCTTGATGAACACCGTCATGAAGAATGACAAGACCGGTATTGGGTTCAAGGAGAACCAAGTCATGAAGGCAAAGGTCAAGATTGAGGCCAAGAACTACTACAAGAACAAGTACAATGGCTACAATCAAGAGTACTCAAAGCCCAAGCCAAGAAGATGCTTTGAGTGTGGTCAAGTGGGTCATTTCGCTTATGATTGCAAGACTCAACCTCCCAAGACCTTGCCCAAGCACACTAGGACATTTGCTCATGATGCTCACTATGTCATCAAGAAAGATTCCAAGGGAAGACCACTAGTAGTGTTCCTTGGTCCACCTATGAAGAACAATTCTAGAGTTCTTTCGGTTGCAAAGGAGTTGGTTACCAAGGAAATGGGCCCCCACTTTGAGTGGGTTCCCAAACAACAAGCTTAACTCCAAGTTGCTTGTGTGTAGGTGAACTACAAGACCGGTGGAAGTCATTGGGTGATTGACAGTGGATGCACCCAACATATGACCGACGACTCCCGGATGTTCACCACACTTGATGAGGATTGCTCAAATCAAGACAAGATCACTTTTGGGGATAATTCTAAAAGCAAAGTTCAAGGCTTAGGCAAAGTGGCTATCTCCCAAGATCAATCAATCTCAAATGTCTTACTAGTGCAATCCTTAAGCTTCAACTTGCTATCAGTTGGACAATTGTGTGATCTCAGATTCCAATGTCTCTTCACTCCAAGTGAAGTTGTTTTGACCAAGATTGATGACTCATCATTGATATTCAAGGGATTCCGGCACAACAACTTATACCTAGTGGACTTCACCTCAAATGAAGCCGAGTTGCAAACTTGTCTATTCTCCAAGAACTCTTTGGGTTGGCTATGGCATAGAAGATTAGCTCATGTGGGCATGTCAACCTTGAAGAAACTTGTCAAGAAGGAGATGGTTAGAGGGATCAAGGATGTGGTGTTTGAAAAGGACAAACCTTGTAGTGCATGTCAAGCCGGCAAGCAAGTGACAAATACCCATCCAACCAAAGCTTTCATGTCAACCTCAAGGGTCCTTGAACTACTTCACATGGATCTTTTTGGCCCCACTACCTATGCTAGTCTTGGAGGGAATCTCTTTTTCCTAGTGGTGGTTGATGATTATTCAAGGTACACTTGGGTGTTCTTTCTTCAAGACAAGGGAAAGACTCAAGAAATCTTCAAGAAGTTTGGTACTAGAGCTCAAAATGAGTTTGATGTGAAGATCAAGAAGATAAGAAGTGACAACGGCACCGAGTTCATCAACACAAACATTGAGGACTATTGTGATGAAGTGGGGATCAAGCATGAAGTATCCACCACATATACTCCACAACAAAATGGTGTTGTAGAGAGGAAGAACCAGACGCTCATAACTCTAGCAAGGTCTATGCTTAATGAGTACAACACTCTGGAGAAGTTTTGGGCGGAGGCAATCAACACCGCATGCTATGCGGCCAATCGACTCTTCGTCTAAAGGCTATTGAAGAAGATCCCCTATGAGCTTGTCAATGGGAAGAAGCCGGATATTTCATTCTTCCGAGTCTTTGGTTGCAAGGTGTACATCTACAAGAAGCACCAACACTTGGGTAAATTCCAATGGCGGTGTGACATTGGTTTCCTTGTTGGTTACTCGCTTAAATCCAAGGCATACCGTGTATTTAACAAAGCAATCGACTTAGTTGAAGAAATGTATGACTTGGAGTTTGATGAAACTAATGGCTCCCAAGGAGCGCTTGAGGATATTGATATAGGTGATGAACCCTTGAGGGAGGCAATGAAGAATATGCCAATTGGTACTATCAACCCGCAAGAGGTGGAAGAAGTTGAATATGAAGCTAATCAAGTTCCTTCTCCACCGCACACGCCTCAAGTTGATGAAGAACAAGTGAGGGAATCTCAAGAAGATACCTTCATCCCTCAAGATCAAGCCGAGGCCGAAGCAAGCAATGTTGAAGCACCACATCCCCCTCCTCAAGTTCATGATAGAAGATCTACACCTATCCTTCAAGCTCACCCCCATGACCAAATCATAGGGAGTCCATCAAAGGGAGTTATGACTCGCTCTAGACTTGCATCTTATGTTGAACATCACTCTTTTGTGTCTTTTGTTGAGCCTACTTGTGTAGAACAAGCACTTGCAGATCCGGATTGGGTGAATGTCATGCATGAAGAACTCAACAACTTCACCCAGAACCAAGTGTGGACACTTGAAGAAAGGCCAAAGGGTGCAAGAATCATTGGCACCAAGTGGGTGTTTAGGAACAAGCAAGATGATCAAGGCGTTGTTGTGAGGAACAAGGCAAGATTGGTGGAAAAGGGGTTCTCTCAAGTATAAGGACTTGATTTTGGAGAGACCTTTCTCCCGGTTGCAAGACTTGAAGCCATTCGTATCCTTTTGGCGTATGCTTCACATCACAAAATGAAACTCTTTCAAATGGATGTGAAGAGCGCTTTCTTAAATGGTTTCATCAATGAACTTGTCTATGTCTCAAAACATCCCGGGTTTGAAGACCCAAACTTTCCTAATCATGTGTATAGGTTGTCCAAGGCACTCTACGGATTGAAGCAAGCTCCAAGAGCTTGGTATGAGAGGCTAAGGGACTTCCTACTCAAGAAGGGCTTCAAGATCGGGATCGTTGACACAACACTATTCACCAAGAAGCTTAATGGAGAGATCTTTGTTTGCCAAGTATATGTCGATGACATTATATTTGGGTCAACAAACCAAGATCATTGCAAGGAGTTTGGTGACTTGATGTCCAAGGAGTTCGAGATGTCCATGATTGGCGAGCTTACCTTCTTCCTTGGCTTCCAAGTGAAGCAATTGAGGGAGGGCACCTTCATATCTCAAGAGAAGTATGCGGACACATGGTGGGTAAGTACCCATGTAGTTCAGTTTTGTGATGAGTGAATTCCCAACACTTGAGCGGTTCAGTTTGAGTGGCTTGATTCTAACCCTTTGCGAAAGAAAATGTGTGCCTGTCTATCGGCTTGTGGTGTGCAGGTGCTATGCCTAGTGACAGTGGTCATTGACATGGAGAAGGTCGAGTAGAGGCTTACCATGTTGATGGACTGAGAGCGGTGAAGGGCGGAAGCGGGGCTCGGACTGAGGGACCATGGGCGCCGGCGGACTAGCTATGGTGGCTAGTACTTGGCACCGGAAAGTGTGAGAAGACATGGAGGTAGACCGAGTCGACCGAGTCAAGACGGTGGACGAGCGGGTCGAGCGGAGGCTCATGGGACTCGGAGTCCGACCGGGCGAGGACAAGGTGGCTCGAGTCGAGCGGTTTGGTGGTTTGGGCCTCAACACCATTCGAGGACGGTTTCCGAGTTTGGGCCTCAAAACTCGGGGTTCGGTAGTTGAGCCCAAAGCTACTGGTGGCGGGTTTCCTGGGTTTGGGCCTCAAAACCTAGGCGGAGCTTTCGACCACAATTGCTATCCTAATATGGCAAAAGCAAAAGCAAAAGCAAAAGCAAACCTATCTAAGCAAAGCTCCCTAACCACAATTGCTATCCTAATATGGCTAGAAACACCCAATTCCTACTCAAGTCTAGAACCCCTCTAGGAACAACCTAATATACTACTTGCAAGTATGCAATAGATAGGTTGGGTGATTATACTGACGAGTAGAGAATTGATCCAATCAAGATGAGAGCTCCAAGAACACCAATCAATCACACAAAGATGACACTTGATTTTTCACCAAGGTTCACTAGTTTGCCCACTAGCTATGTACTTGTTGTGTCGGCTCACTTACTTGGTGGTTCAAGAGCTAATTGGCATCACACGCCAAACCCGTCACCGGGTGCCTCACAACCAACACAAGATAAGGGCACTCAACGACACGCGCAATCCACTAGAGTTACCTTTGCGATCTCCCACGGGGAAGGCACAAGAACCCCTCACAATCACCACTTGTGGTCGACGAAGCACAATCACCAAGCTTCTCGAATCCACACCGCTTGCTCCAAACCGTCTAGGTGAAGACAATCACCAAGAGTAACAAGAAACTAGCAGCGGTATCAACTCCCAAGTGTCACTAGGATGACTCACTTCATGCAATGCACTTGATCACTCAACTCACTCAAATGGATGATCAAAATCAACTAAGTGATGAGTGAGAGTGTGTGTGGTTTGCTCACAAGAGTATGCAATCAGCCAAATGTGCAAGAGAGGTTCCTAGAACCAGTCACATACCTTTATATAGCCTCCTCAAAGAAACTAGCCGTTTTTCCCTTTTTGAAGCTGCAGAACGTGACCACCGGACCACTTTTGGACACACCGTCAAACCATAGTAGGTGGTCCGACGCTTTGTAAATCGACCGTTGGCGCGCTGATCAGTCACCGTCGGACCACTCGCCTTTGTATGGACCTTGGTCCGGTGCCTAGTCCGGTGCTTGGTCTGACGCTTTGCCCTTGGCCAAAACCAGAGTTCAGTAACCACCCTAGCTCCGGACCTCACCCGCGGACTAGTCCACCGGACCATACCGAGTGGTCCGGAGCCTTCACCGAGCCTTGATCATTTTATCCAGTGAGCACCCGAGCTCTGGACTTGACCGTCGGACTAGGCCGTCGGACCATGCAGACTGGTCCGACGCCTGTCTCATCCTTCTGCTGAATCTGGATCGAGCCACCGAACCACTCGTCTATGATCTGGTGCTCCACTTGAGCTCTGGTCCGACGCTTCCTCAGTTGCCGGCCAGTGCTAGGAGCAGCCACCGGACCACTTGCCTTGGTCCGGTGCTTCAAGCACAACTGGTCCGATGCTCTGTCTTGAGCTGCCTTTTCTTCTCTTTTGCTTCCCTTGCTTCTCATGTGCCACCACCAAGTGTTCCACTGACTTGTGCATGTGTGTGGCATATTTTAACAAGTTTTACAAGGTTGCTCATTTGGATTAGATGCAATGCAATGCAATGAACTCCTAATGGCACTTGATAGGTGTAACCACTAACTATTTTCCCCTCTTTATAGTACGGTTACCTATCCTAAATGTGATCATACCCACTAGGTGTCTTGATCACCAAAATGGAAAAACCTAGCAATACCTTTGCCTTGAATAGCTTAGGGTTTCCTCCTCTTCTCTTCTTTTCCATGTGTGAGCTTCTAGATAGCTTTCTCCTTAGCCTCCATCTTGCTCCATCACTTGTCTTCTTCATCTTCTCATTAGTGTACTAAGCCTACTCACACTTAGAGTTAGGTTAGCACTTAGGTTTCATCAATTACCCAAAACACTAGAGATCTTTCAATCTCCCCCTTTTTGGTAATTGATGACAACCCATATAAAATGATATGAAATATGATTTTGTTTTCAACTTTGAAATGCTTGACACCACTTGGAAGATATGATTATAAAATAAAGTGGTCAATCATTTCCAAGTTGGTTTGATAGTGTGAACTCCCGCTACATGTGTGCACTTCTATGAATATGAATCAAGCTTTGCACACATGCTTAGATAGAACTTTTGGAGGGGTGAACACTAGCAAACTATGGCATGATGCTAAGGTTTTAAATATAGACCTTTGAAGCGTGATACCAATCGAAGTGTGCCTATCATTCCACCCTTAGCAACATGGTTAGCTTGACACCACAAGGAATACACAATATAAACAAGATATGATATCTAGCTAACTTCCTATGCATGCTAGTGATCAACTCATCAATCAAGATTACAACTAGTCATGCACCACACAAGCAAGAAATCACTTGAAAAAGTACTATAACTTCAATGCAAGCAAGCATATGAGTGAATGCATATTCAAATGCAACAAATTGTTCATAGGCTTGCTCCCCTACTTGTGTGCTCAAATTTTAATTTTTCATTTTTCCAAAATCTTATTTCTCCCCCTATTTCTAGATTCCACTTGTTTCTTTCTTTATCATGTTTCTCATTTTAACATTTCCCCTTTTACTATTTCTCCCCTTTTCACTATCATTTTAACACAATTTCTCCCCCTTTGTCACACATTACCACAAAGGAAACCACTTGTAGTAACATGTATCACTTGAGGATACTTAGAGAGATTTGTTTATCAAGTCAATATAGAAAGGAATGGGGTGAATTATCAAATTATATTCAACCTAGATTACTTGTCCTAGATAGTTAACACGGTTTAAACCATGGACAAGCTTCTTCACACATCTTGCAATGGTTATCTTGGCCATGTTGGTTAAGTACAAGAATAAGCATTCTAGACTAAACATGTGAGGTTGCAAGCTTATCAACATGTCATATGCCATCACTAGATCAATCAACTCATATAAACTATAGTGATGTCATATGTCCATGGAAAACATTTGATTTTCATGAATGAGCTTATCATGAGTGATGTCTATATGCTTCTACACAAGACTAGCAAAGGATGAATGCATATGTCAATCAATTGTACCTTGCTATGTTGGAGTAGAGGCATGTCATAGGTGGGGTGCATCAACTCATGTTGGAGAAATCTAAGATGTTCAACTCATTCCTCAACTTGCAAAACCTCTTCTCATCAAGTGGCTTGGTGAATATGTCGGCTAATTGATCATCGGTGCCCACATTGTCAATGAAAATGTCACCCTTTTGTTGATGATATCTTATGAAGTGATGTCTCACATCTATGTACTTTGTTCTTGAGTGTTGGACGGGGTTGTTGGTGAGCTTCACCGCACTTTCATTGTCACAAAGTAATGGAACTTTCTTGAATTGAATTCCATAGTCCTCCAAAGTGGCTTTCATCCACAATAGTTGTGCACAACAACTCCCCGCACTAATGTATTCGGCTTCGGCGGTAGAGAGTATCACACTATTTTTCTTCTTGGATTATCATGAGACTAGTGACCTTCCCAACATTTGACATGTACCACTAGTTCTCTTTCTATCCACTTTGCAACCCGCATAGTCAGAGTTCGAATATCCAATCAATTCAAACCTTGACCCCTTTGGAAACCAAAGTCCAACCTCTTGTGTATGTTTGAGATATCTCAATATCCTCTTTGTGGCTTTCAAATGACTCTCTAGGAGATGCTTGAAACCTTGCACACATGCATATACTAAACATGACATTCGGTCTTGAAGCGGTCACATATAGTAAGCTTCCAATCATAGACCGATAGAGTGTTTGATCTACCATCATGCCACTTGAATCACTATCCAAATGTCCATTAGTCCCCATGGGAGTACTAATGCCTTTAGCTTCTTCTAGCCCAAACTTCTTCATCATATCTTTGATGTACTTGCCTTGACTCACAAATGTACCATTCTTCAATTGTTTGATTTGAAGTCCAAGGAAGTAACTAAGTTCACCGATCATTGACATTTCAAATTCATTAGCCATCATCTCCCCAAACCATTCACAAAAGTCTTGATTTGAAGATCCAAAGATAATGTCATCCACATAGATTTGCAAGATGAACAAGTCATTTCTAATCTTCTTGGTGAATAGGGTAGTATCAACCAATCCCATCTTGAACCCCTTTGAGAGAAGAAAGCTTCTCAACCTCTCATACCATGCTCTAGGTGCTTGCTTCAATCCATAGAGAGCCTTATTGAGCTTGAATACATGGTCGGGCTTCTTAGCGTCTTCAAAACCGGGTGGTTGTTCTACATACACCTCCTCATTGATATACCCATTTAGGAATGTACTCTTGACATCCATTTGGTATAGCTTGATATTGTGTGCACAAGCATAGGCCAATAGGATTCTTATTGCCTCTAATCTTGCCACCGGAGCATATGTTTCCCCAAAGTCAAGACCTTCAACTTGTGAGTAACCTTGAGCTACTAGTCTTACTTTGTTCCTCACCACTATTCCATATTGATCTTGCTTGTTCTTGAAAACCCATTTGGTTCCAATGACATTATGCTTCTTTGGTCTTTCTACCAATTCCCAAACTTGATTTCTTGTGAAATTGTTGAGCTCTTCATGCATAGCATTGATCCAATCAACATCCTTCAAAGCTTCATCGATCTTGGTTGGCTCAAATGACGAGACAAAAGAATAATGCTCACAAAATGAAGCCAATCTTGATCTTGTTTGAACACCACATTGAATGCCTCCAATAACTTGATCCAAAGGATGATCTATTGCAATGTTGGTAGGTTGGAGCACTTGTATGTTGATGCCATTTGGTTGAGATGATGGACTAGCTTGAACTTGATCTTCACTTGCATTTTCTTGATCTTGAGTTGGAAAACCACTAGCTTGATCACTTGGAATGGTTACTTGATCTTCATCTTCATATTGGACTTGTCTTGGTCTAATGTCACCAATATCCATATCTTTCATAGCATTGACCAACTTGTCACCTTTCACATCATCCAAGTTTTCTTCTTCATCTTGAGAGCCTTGAGTTTCATCAAATTCAACATCATGTACTTCCTCAAGAATGCCACTAGTCAAGTTCCATACTCTATAAGCCTTGCTAGTAGTTGAGTAACCAAGTAGAAATCCCTCATCACATTTCTTTTCGAACCTTCTCAACCTTGTTCCCTTCTTCAAGATATAGCACTTGCATCCAAACACCCTAAAGTAAGCAATGTTTGGCTTTCTTCCATTCAATAGCTCATAGGGAGTCTTCTCAAGCATTCCATGACAATAGAGACGGTTGCTAGAGTAGCAAGCCATATTGATAGCTTTGGCCCAAAAAGAGTCACTAACATTGTATTCACTTAGCATTGATCTTGCCATGTCAATCAAGGTTCTATTCTTCCTTTCAACTATCCCATTGGATTGAGGAGTGTACTTTGGAGAGAATTGATGGTTGATCCCAAAGTCATCACAAAGATCTTCAATTCTTGTGTTCTTAAACTCACTCCCATTGTCACATCTAACTCTCTTGATAGTTGTTTCAAACTAATTTTGGCACCTCTTAACAAAAGTCTTGAAAATATCAAATGTGTCACTCTTGTCACTCAAGAAGAATACCCAAGTGTATCTTGTGAAGTCATCCACTATCACAAATCCATACTTATTGCCACCGATGCTCATGTAAGTTGTTGGCCCAAAGAGATCCATGTGCAATAACTCAAAAGCTTTGCTTGTACTCATGATGCTCTTTTTTGGATGAGTATTGCCAACTTGCTTTCTGGCTTGACATGCACTACATAGCTTGTCCTTCTCAAATGTGACATCTTTCAAGCCCTTCACTAGATCATGCTTGATTAGCTTGTTCAATTGCTTCATGCCAACATGTCCAAGCCTTCTATGCCATAACCAACCCATGCTAGACCTTGAGATGAGATATGTAGAGAGTTGGGTCTCACTAGCATTGAAATCCACTAGGTAGAGGTTCTCATACCGAAATCCCTTGAATATCATGTTTGAACCATCTACACTAATGATTTCCACATCCTCCACTCCAAAGATGCACTTGAAACCGAGATCACACAATTGGGCAACCGACAATAGATTGAACTCAAGCCTTTCCACTAGAAGCACATTGCTAATGCTTAGATCATTGGAGATAGAAATCTTCCCAAGTACTTTCACCTTGCCTTTGCCATTGTCACCAAATGTGATACTATCAAATCCTTGAGTGTTATCTTGGTTGATTGAGTTGAACATCCTTCCATCACCGGTCATGTGTTGAGTGCACCCACTATCAAGCACCCAATGCCTCCCTCCGGCTTTGTAATTGACCTACAAGAGAGATCAATTCTTTTTAGGTACCCAAACTTGCTTGGGTCCTTCAAGGTTAGTTACCAAATATTTTAGTACCCAAATGGACTTCTTGGAAGCCATCCATGGTGCACCAACAAACTTGACATGAACACCATTAGTACCCTTGGAAAGTACATAGAATGAATCAACTCTCATGGAGGATACATCTTGTTTGGCTTTCTTGTTCTTGCATGCTTGCTCATTATGACCAACTTGCTTGCAAATCTTGCAATAGCTACCGGTGTTCTTCACAAAACAACTTTTGTGAGAAACAAAGGCGACCTTGCCTTTATTGGGGGTATAGCCCAATCCCTCTTTGTAGAAAGATGTTCTTTGGCTACCCAAGCACATAAGCAAGTGGTCCTCACCTCCATAAGCCTTAGCTAAGGAGTGATTGAGCTTTGTAACCTCCTTCTTGAGGGTTTCATTTTCCACCATTAGTGAAGCATCACAAGTGACACCATCGCTAGTAGATGAAGTAGGTATGATAGTGCTACAAGAGGGGTTAGTGGGAGCAACAATGATAGGAGTATAGAAAGATTCATCAAGAATATCACAAGTAACTCCCATGTCACATGCTTGAGCAATCTCCTTCTTACTTTGATCAAGGAGGGATGGGTGAGCTCTTTCAAGCTTAGAGTGAGACTTCCCTAGCTTCTCATGGGCTTCCATTAGCCTCTCATGAGATGTTATGGCCTCATCAAGGTTTTGCTCAAGAGCCACATTAGCCTTGCGCAATTCCTTGCACTCCTTCCTCTTCTTGTCAATGTAATCCTTAGCTTGCTCAAGCATGTCCATGAGTTCCTCCTTTGAGGGCTCCTCACTATCACTATCGCTCTCACTCTCACTCTCATCATGAGAAAGTACCTTAGTGGACTTAGCCATGAAGCATGATGATGGAGTGTCAAATAGAGAGATCTTGTCCCTCATTGCAATGCTTGCAAAAGCCTTCTTCTTGGTAGTGGTCTTCTTTTCTTGATCACTATCATCACCACAAGAAGAGTCACTATCCCAAGTAACAATATGAGAGTAGCCCTTCTTCTTGTTGTTGTTGTCAAATAGGGGCTTCTTCTCTTTCTTGCCTCTCTTCTTGTGATCATCATCATCCTTGTCACTATTGTAAGGACAATGAGCAATGAGATGATCAAAGCTTCCACACTTGAAGCGCTTCCTTGGTTCATCATGATTCTTGAAAGAAGTCTTCTTTCTTCTTGCACCATAGCCCTTCTTCTTCATGAATCTCCCAAATTTCCTCACAAAGAGAGCCATCTCCTCTTCATCAAGATCACTAGCACTTTGGTCTTCACTTTCACTAGATTCTTCAATCTTTCTCTTGCCCTTGTGAGATGATGTAGCTTTGAATGCTACACTCTTCTTCTTCTCATCCTTCTTGTCTTCCTTCTTGACATCTTCTTCCTTGTTATCCCGATAAGCATCTTGAGTCATAACATCTCCCAAGACTTAATTTGGAGTCATGGTGTCTAGCCCACCTCTTACAATCAAGGTCACAAGCGTGTCAAACCGAGATGGAAGACTCCTCAAGAACTTATGAGAGAAGTCCTTGTCCTCAACCTTCTCACCAAGAGCCGTGAGATCATTGACTAGCACTTGAAGCCTATGGAACATCTCCGGCACATTTTCATCATCCTTCATCTTGAAGCTAGCAAACTTCTCCTTGAGAATATATTCCTTGGCCCCCTTGACGGCTTGTGTGCCCTCAAATGATTCTTCAAGCTTCTTCCAAGCCTCATGAGCACTCTCTAGATTCTTGATTTGCTCAAAGACCTTCTCATCAAAAGCCTCATGGATGGCACTAAGAGCAATGTCATTGTGTTGAAGCTTCTCTTCCTCTTGTGTAGTTGGAGCTTCCACATTGGCAACCTCAAATTTCTTGTCCACCACAAGCCACACCTTCTGGCTAATTGACTTGATGTGTGCAGTCATCTTGACCTTCCAATAGCCATAGTTGGAGACATCAAATCTTGGTGGTTTATTCATATTGTTGATATGAGCCATGATCACACTGTAGGTTGTTAAGCCTCAAATCAACGGTGTACTAGCTTCGATACCACTTGAAAGGTCCTAATCCAAGGCTAGAGGAGGGGGGGGGTGAATAGCCTAATCTAAAACCTAAAACAAAACTCAACAACAAGTTAGATAACTAAATGGCGAAGCTTGACTAACAAAAGCAAACCTAGCTAAGCAAAGCTCCCTAGCCACAATTGCTATCCTAATATGGCTAGAAACACTCAATTCCTACTCAAGTCTAGAAGCCCTCTAGGAACAACCTAATATACTACTTGCAAGTATGCAATAGATAGGTTGGGTGATTATACCGACGAGTAGAGGATTGATCCAATCAAGATGAGAGCTCAAGAACACCAATCAATCACACAAAGATGACACTTGATTTTTCACCAAGGTTCACTAGTTTGCCCACTAGCTACGTCCTTGTTGTGTCGGCTCACTTACTTGGAGGTTCAAGAGCTAATTGGCATCACACGCCAAACCCATCACCGGGTGCCTCACAACCAACACAAGATAAGGGAACTCAACGACATGCGCAATCCACTAGAGTTACCTTTGTGATCTCCCGCGGGGAAGGCACAAGAACCCCTCACAATCATCACTTGTGGTCGACGAAGCACAATCACCAAGCTTCTCGAATCCACACCGCTTGCTCCAAACCATCTAGGTGAAGGCAATCACCAAGAGTAACAAGAAACTAGCAGCGGTATCAACTCCCAAGTGTCACTAGGATGACTCACTTCATGCAATGCACTTGACCACTCAACTAACTCAAATGGATGATCAAAATCAACTAAGTGATGAGTGAGAGTGTGAGTGGTTTGCTCACAAGAGTATGCAATCAGCCAAATGTGCAAGAGAGGTTCCTAGAACCAGTCACATACCTTTATATAGCCTCCTCAAAGAAACTAGCCGTTTTTCACTTTTTGGAGCTGCAGAACATGACCACCGGACCACTTTTTGACACATCGTCAAACCATAGCAGGTGGTCCAACGCTTTGTAAATCGACCGTTGGCGCGCTGATCAGTCACCGTCGGACCACTCGCCTTTGTACAGACCTTGGTCCGGCGCCTAGTCCGGTGCTTGGTCGGACGCTTTGCCCTTGGCCAAAACCAGAGTCCAGTAACCACCCTAGCTCCGGACCTCACCTCCGGACTAGTCCACCGGACCATACCGAGTGGTCCGGAGCCTTCACCCAGCCTTGATCATTTTATCTAGTGAGCACCCGAGCTCTGGACTTGACCGTCGGACTAGGCCGTCGGACCATGCAGACTGGTCCGACGCCTGTCTTAGCCTTTTGCTGAATCTGGATCGAGCCACCAGACCACTCGTCTATGGTCTGGTGCTCCACTTGAGCTCTGGTCCGACGCTTCCTCAGTTGCCGGCCAGTGCTAGGAGCAGCCACCAGACCACTTGCCTTGGTCCGGTGCTTCAAGCACAACTGGTCCGACGCTCTGTCTTGAGCTGCTTCTTCTTCTCTTTTGCTTCCCTTGCTTCTCATGTGCCACCACCAAGTGTTCCACTGACTTGTGCATGTGTGTGGCATATTTTAACAAGTTTTACAAGGTTGCTCATTTGGATTAGATGCAATGCAATGCAATGAACTCCTAATGGCACTTGATAGGTGTAATCACTAACTATTTCCCCTCTTTATAGTATGGTTACCTATCCTAATTGTGATCACACCCACTAGGTGTCTTGATCACCAAAATGGAAAAACCTAGGAATACCTTTGCCTTGAATAGCTTAGGGTTTCCTCCTCTTCTCTTCTTTTCCAAGTGTGAGCTTCTAGATAGCTTTCTCCTTAGCCTCCATCTTGCTCCATCACTTGTCTTCTTCATCTTCTCATTAGTGTACGAAGCCTACTCACACTTAGATTTAGGTTAGTACTTAGGTTTCATCAATTACCCAAAACACTAGAGATCTTTCATTAGTAAAATCCGTCGGACAACCAGTCCGATGCTCCTCCGGACCATCGGCTAATGGTCCGATGCCTCGGTCAGCATTCAACAGTCCAGTTAACAGACCGTCGGACCTCCCTTGATAGTCTGATGATTAGTCCGAAGCTCAAGTCCAAAGGTTGGGTGCTTGCTGTGTTGATTCTATTTTCTCCCTTCATCCGTCAGACCATCCTGTCGGACTCCCCTCCGGACCATGGCAAGTGGTCCGACGCTCAGAAATTTTGCGCTTATCCCCCCTGCAGGCAGTTCTCTCTGTTGGCAGTTCCTTTCTCCCTACTGTACACCGCGTCGTCGCTTGCCCTCGCTCCGCCGCCCGCTTGCCCGTGCCCTCCTCGCCGCCGGTGAGCCTCTCACCGGAGCGCCGCCTACCTCCCCTACTCTGCTCGCGTCCAGCCACAACAGCAGTGTCACCGCCACCTTTGCCGCCACCAATTGCCACCACAGTAGCTCGCCGCCGAGGACTCCCCTCACCGACGACCACCCTTCCACCTGCACTCCACCCTGCAAAGCTCCTCCCAGTCAGAGTTTCCCCCTACCAAATCACCAAGTTCAGTGCTTTATCCCCCCCTAGGGTTTGCCTAACCCTAGGATTGGGTGATTTTCGCCGTGATCGTCGATTGCCGAATCCGAATTACCGTCATCAACTTCATCTTATTACTAGGGTATGGTTTCAATCTACGACTACGCATTTTGTCGAGTCATAGATAGAGTCATGTCCTAGGCTAATTCCTTGCAAACCTTTTCATAATCAATTCCAAATCACTAAATCAACTTGTCAATTGTAATTCTTAGTTGGCGAACATCCTTGTGGAGTGTGGTTTGGATCTTGAGGTGCTTTGATTAGATACGCTCGCTTACCTCAGGTACCATGGCAGTTATTCACTCTTTTCTTAACTAGATCTTGCTTCCATATGGTATCTCATCTCTAGCGATTATATATGCTTATATACTTCTATCTATTCTATCTATTAGTGGAAGTGGCAGTGAAACTCGGGGCAAAGCTCGCGAGTATGGATTGAGGCAAAGCCTCACGAGGATCAGTCCAATGGATTGAGAGCCCCTTTGGCAGTGATTGTTGCTTATAGTTGTCAGTGGACAGTGGTTTCTTGCAGTGATTCTTTGCAGTTGGCTTGAGTCAGTGGGTTTCTTGGCAGTGGTTCTTGTCAGTAGGAGTGATTCTCTTGTTGATCAGTGATGGCTCGTGGCAAGGTAGCTAGTGCTGGCTCAGGTGGTGATGATACGCCTCCCCCTCAGCGTCCCTCTAGGGAAAAGGGGAAGGCAAAGCTTGTTGAGAAGCCGAAGAAGAAGAAGCGAAAGCTCACAGAGGTCGAGAAGGCCGAAGCAGTTGTAGATGCAGCAGACCGCGCAAAGCGAGGTGGTCGCCGAGGTTCAGTTTGACTTGGCACCCTGTAGGGTCAAGATGGCGGACTAGGGGGGTGAATAGTATTTTCTAAAACTTAAGCGCAGCGGTTAACTGAAACAAATGCGGAATTAAAACTATCGGTCTAGCCAAGACTACACCCCTCTAACTATAACTCTAATACCTAGCAAATAAGTCTATTATGCTAACTAAGGTGCCGAGCTAGGAAGCTCACCTAAACAAGTCTAGGTTGCAAGGTCACACAAACCTAAGCAACTAGTACTCTAAGCACACCGGAAGCTCCTACACATACTAGTAAGCAAAGCACAAAGAACCTAAGCTCACTAGCAACACTCAATAGCAAGGCTACACAAGCCTAACTAGAGAGCTCAATTTACTTAGCTACACAAACTAAGCAATGTGACTAACAAGGCTACACAAGCCAATTAGTCACTCAAGATCTTACTTCCAAGCTACACAAGCTAGAAGGTAACTAGGCAAGCCACACAAGCCAAACTAGTTACAAGAGCAACAACTAATCACTAGCACAAGTATGAGTAAGTAAATACAAGCTAGTGATTTGGAGAATGCAAACCACCGAGAAGATGTACAAGGTTGACACGGTGATTTTTCTCCCGAGGTTCACTTGGTCGCCACCAAGCTAGTACCCATTGTATTGGCTCACTCACTTGGAGGTTTACAACTTTTTACAGGCCTCACTCGCCTAACCCCCTCAAGGGTTGCCGCCTAACCAACACAAGATGAGGGCACTCAACGATACCTTCAACTAGAGTTGCTCTTCGCGATCTCCCGCGGGGCGAGCACAATGCCCCTCACAAAGATCTTCTTTGGAGCCACGCACAAGCTTCTTGCGTGCTTCGACGGAGCCACAATCACCAAGCCGTCTAGGAGGTGGCAACCTCCAAGAGTAACAAGCACCGCCGACTTGCAACACAATCACCTAGTGCCACTCAATGCAATCTCACAATGCAACGCACTAGAATCACTATCTCACACAATCGGATAAACACTATCAAGTATGTGTGAGTTAGAGGGCTCCCAAGCACAACCAACACAAGCCACAAAGGCCCAAGGGTGCTCAGCAACCAGACAAGGTCGACCACCAAGTCTATTTATAGACCCCCAAGAAACTAGCCGTTATGCCTGTTTCGGGGCAACAGACGCTCTTCAAGTTTGCGTAAGACGCTCCGACGCCAGCGTCTTACGCATCAGACAGTGTCTTGCGCCAAAACGTTGCTCTTGGGTTTCTGAGAAATTCCAAGAAAATATTCCCAGACGCTGTCTAGCGTCTTACGCCCAGGCGACAAACGCGTCCGTCACGGAGTGAGCGTTTCTGGAGCTCTCTGTTATTGGCGATGGACCCAACGTCATGCATGCGCCAGCGTCTTGTGCGTCAGTCAACGTCTTACGTCAGCGTCTTACGCGTCAGACAACGTCTTACGCCTTCAGCTTCAGCATCTTACGCCTTTGTCTTGTTCCATTCTTGTCTCTTCCTTTTCCAACCTTGCTCCATTGCTTCTTATGTGCCAACACAAATGTGATCTCCACCTTGTGCATGTGTGTTAGCATTTTCACAATCATTTTCAAAGAGTTTTCACTTGCTCTCACCACGTCACTCGATCCTAATGCATCGCAAAGTTAGATCGCTCAAGTGGCACTAGATGACCGATATGCAAACAAGTTTGCCCCTCTTGATAGTACGGCCATCTATCCTAAACCCGGTCATATACTTCTCTACACACCTATGACCGGTGAAATTAAATGCCCTATGGTTATACCTTTGCCTTGCGCATTCCATTCCATCTCCTTCTCCAATGTTGATGCAACACATGCACCAACCTATCACCAAATGATATGATCCACTTCATATCATCACGTGACCATATTGGTTCATCGATCTTGACCTCGCTTGCTCTTCAACGTTGCATCGTTCCATCGGCGCCAAGCATCACCCGCTTGCCCTTCACACTTGCAACCGGTCCATCAAGACAAGCCTCATCTTGATATTCTCCACCTTGATCACATGACTCCATGTCATGTTTCATGTGCATTAAGCTCCTTCATCATACAATCACCTGTGAACTAATCTCCTATGTATATATCACTTAGACACATGTTAGTTCACTTAGGTTGTCACTCAATTACCAAAATCCACATAGGGACTTTCAATCTCCCCCTTTTTGGTAATTGATGACAACTTTACAAAGATATGGAAATTAAGATCATTTTGGACATTATGCCATTTATCCATAATTTAAGCTATATGCCAAGATTTGGATAAATGCCACAAAGTCCAACTTGGTAGTGATAGCTCCCCCTACATGTGTGCTCAACAAGATTTGGTTTAAGACTTGCACACATGCATAAATAGACATTGTGGGAGTGCTAGCACTACTAAGTGATGCTAAGGGATATAGGATAAACCTTTGAAGATACCCATGTAGTTGCACTTTGAAGTTCATCCTTAGCACCACCATGGTTAGCTAGATAGCACAAAAACACTAGAAACCCCATGAGATCAACATTATAAGCAAGGTTTCTAGACACCACTTATTAGAACACCTATCTAGCTTACCAACCTATGCATGCTAGTTAGCAAATCATCATTCAAATCCTATAACTAGCATACACCACACAAGCATGCATATAAAGATAGGACTTATGCAATATGCAAGCAAACACATGAATGTGCCCATATCAAATGCAATCAACCAAGTTCATGAGCTTGCTCCCCCTACTTGTGTGCATCACTTAGTTCAAGACTTTGATCCTTTAATCTTGTTCCCTTGTCCATGTCCATGTCCATGTCTCTTTCCCTTAGTGCATGTCCATTTGACTAATATATGTTTGTTCGTGCATGTCTATTTGACTAATATATCTTTGTTCACTAATCTCTCCCCCCTTTTTCATCAATTTCCATAAAAGGTATGCTCATATTGATGCAAAGGTTGCACTAGGGTAGATGGTTGATACTTGTATATTTTTATTTTTGATGGACACTAACACATATGTATTGGAATGACTCTTCATATAAGATAATTGACCATTATACCATTGAGTGGGGCAACTCCCCTTTGGTCAAAGCAATTGTCATCCAAATAAGCTTCATAAGCAAGAGAAGTATGATTTGATCACTTAAAGTTGAGGATCACTTGTATCATGTCGGATATCACTTGTGAGATTACCACTTGTAGAATTATTTGAATTAACTCAATGTGGATTATCACAAGTATGCTAGAACTAGACATCTTTTGCAAGTACCAATATGAAAGTTGATACTATTTGAAAGATTAGCATAAGTCTAGATACCATTTGTAAGTTACAGCTTGATATCCATTTGCATAGTTGTCTTGTTCTTGAACTAGATTCATCTTCATGAGCTTCTATGTTGGACTTGAAACTAAAATGAGTTGCATAAGCTTTCAAGTCCGGTTTAAACCCTCTCTAAGCTTGTTCACACACATTAAGCGGTTATCTTATAGAGGTTGTACTTGTCACTTGATTGCAATCCAAAATAGATCAAGTACTTGGGTTTACTAGCTCATGAACAAACTTATATACTACCACTAGATTCAAATAATCAATCAAGCAATAGTGGTAGGCTACAAGCATAAAATTCATTTGATTTTCAATGAATGATTCCTATGTATGACTATATGCACTAAACAAGTCCTAAGTATTGGATGTATGCATATTTCAAACAATTTCACCTTTGCTATGTTGGAGTAGAGGATAGTCAAATTTTCATCTCCAATTAGCAATGTGAATTCCCATTAAGATCATGGTGAAGATCAATGAATATTACTTGGAATATCAATCTTCACCATATGAATTTAGTCCCACTAATGATCAAGTGTACTTTCTTGTTGTGGTTGACTTGCTTATTTCTTGATCTTTGCTTGCATTAGAGAATACCAAATGATGTACCACTTGTAGAAGATGATACCAATTGAATACCATGATACACTTGTAGAATAAGTACATGATTCTCTATCTTTTGGGTGTTGCTTGCTTTCTTTTGATCAATCCTATTGATAGCTTTCAACTAAGCATCTACAAATGATCCCTAGATCACCACTTTCATGTTAGCCTTCCAAGTAACGTTCTTGGTTTACCTACAAAAGGCGGCAAGCCCCTACAAAAGGGAGAAGTGACCTCTTTCCAAGAACCATCCTTGATACTCACTTGAAATGACTTTGTTTGATTGATTCAAATGTTTAACTCTACTTAATGAATGATTATGAATCCACTATGAGCTCAACCTTATCTTGTTGAAGTCTTTTTCTTTCTATCCATTGATCTCCAATTATCACTAGAACTTAAACTTCATCTTCATCTTGAGTTTGATCTTGTTTTTTAATTTGAGTGACAAATATGTGCCAAATACACTCCTCAATCAAATGGCCTTATACTCATTGCTTGTCATGCTTCTAGCTCAAACCAAAATCAAACATAGGTGCCTCAAATACTTATAAGTATGATTCCAACATGAGGACCTTTCAATCAAATGACTCTAAATCAATCCAATGTTTGTCACTTTTCTGGCAGATTTTGTACTCTTCAAAGAATATATCATATATCCCAAAGTACATATCCAATCATCATGAAATTTGGTGGAGATGTGCTTCATTAAGTCATATAGCAGTCATAAAAATTTAAGCTTCATTTGACTTCTATATTGCTACCAGACTTCACATCTTCCCTCCTAGGTAGATGCTGAAAACCGAAGTATCCCTTATCCATTATCCATGAAATTTGCACATAAATTAATACCATAAGTGTATATAATTCACACCAAATTTCAAGCCAATACAAATATATTTGATCTCTTAAACATGGCTATGATCACAGCTAGCTCAGATTTTGACTAAATGACAGATTTGAGCAAAATGAGCTAAGCTTCTTCAAATTGAATCAAACTTGAACTCAACTTGTTTGAATACTATCTCAAGACTTATATCCATTCAATACACTTACTAAATTAAGTCTCTTGATCCTACTCATTCAAATCAACTCAATTTGATCACTAAGCATTAATATCATTCAATCAACTTGTAGCAAGCAACTAGTGCACATATGTATCCAATTCAATCAACTCATATGCACTATGTGTATATCCAATTCAAGCATCTTATACACACCCAAATGAACTTTATAAACAAGAGATATACCTTAGTAAATCAAGATCAATCCATTTGCAAGCTTCAACTTGAATATTTGCAAGCCTTCAAATCAATCCAATGAACCACCACAACTTGATCATGCACTTATATGTTGTAGCATTTGGACTTCATTCTTTTGACTTGGCATTGGGATAAGGTAGAACTAAGCTTCATTACTTGATTCAATTATATGATGAACAATATGAGACACATAAAATAAAGCCTCTAATGCCAATGGTCCCTACAAATGATCATCCACTTGTTGATGGTACCCAAACTAGTTTGGGTCCTCTCAAGTTAGGAGAAACATACTTAGGCAATGCCTTAGTATGGATAGCGGGATGTTTTGCAATAGCAACCATAGAGGTACCACTGCCATCCTTTCTAAGCATATGATCATCATCAATTGAAATAGGCTTAGAAGTCATACATAGGGGACATGAATGAGCCATGTATCCCCTTTCCCGACATGAGTAGCACACTCTCTTTGCTTGAGCCTTTTCTTCCTTGCTCATGGTGTGATTCTCATTGTCTTGCCTCTTTTATTTTGCTTGAATCTTCATCTCAAGCTTGGTAGGACACTTCGAGGCAAAATGTCCCATATCTTCACATTTGAAGCACTTGATGTGAGCCAAATGATTCTTCTCTTGATATTTGCTCATCATCATAATCTTGTTGGCATCATGAATAGGAGTTGGATGCCTTGCTCTTGCTTTGCCACCTCTTCTTGTCTTCTTCTTCATCATCCCCAAGTCACCATCTTGATGGTTGATCTTGTATTGCACTAGGGGCTTTACTTGTGGCTTAGCTTGAGCAATCTTGGTTGGGCAAGCATTTGCAAGATGTCCCATCCCATGGCACTTGAAGCACATGACATGAGATAGCTTCTTTGGTTCTTTCTTCTTCTCTTTCTTGCCCTTGCTCTTGTGGAAACCAATTCCACTCTTGTCACCATGTCTTCTTTGATTATGCATCATGTGATCAAAGGTGACTTTGGCATTGTAGCACCTCTCTAGCTTGTTGCTTATGTTCTTCAATTCACTTTTGAGCTCATTGTTCTCCTTCAAAAGGTTAGTCTCACAAGACATAAAAGTAGAACGAGCATCTATATTTGAAGAACATGACATATCAAGTAAATCATCACAATAGGTGGATACATGCATCTTCCCTACATCACAAGGGTTAGCAACAACATGTGATTGATCATTTGACCCAAGTGATGAGCTCTCTTCATTTTCAAGATTTAGCAATTCATTAATGAGAGAACCATGTTTGTGAACTAAATCCTCATGAGACACACGAAGCTCCTCATGATCAAGTTTTAGTTCTTCATGTGAAGATTTAAGAACATCAAGTAAGTGCTTATGTTCTTCACATGAGTTCTTTAGAAGTGAGTTTTCATATTTTAGTTTCTTTGTTTTGTTTAACTCACTTGCTAAAGCCTTTGAGAGTTTGCACACAAGCTCAAAGTTAGGGTCATCACAATCTACAATCACGTTGCTAATTGATACCTTAGTGTCACCGTGTGACATGAAGCAATGTGATGAAGTGGAAGAACTTGTGGAAGCATCACTCTCATACCCCGAGCATGCATCATCTCATCATCATCATCATCAAGTGTGCTTGGAGTAGCATCATCAATTTCATCACTTGAGGTTGGGCCTTCATCTTTCTTGTCAAGTGATCTCTTGGTAGATAGATCATCTTCATCACATGACCATGAGGTGGAGCAATCTTCCACAACCACCAAGTTGTGGTCATGCTCGACACTCTCATGTAACACCAACTTGGGCACATCATCATCAATGTTTGACACCGTCTCATATGTTTCAATGAGATAGGTCCAAATCTCATGAGTGCTCTTCATGTCCATAATCTCACGAAAGATATTATCTTTCATAGAATGGTAGAGAATGTTAGTAGCTTGGCAATCGAGATGTTGGCACTTCTTTTGTGCTTGAGTTGCACCCTCTCTCTCAATTGCACAAGAGAGTCCCACATCCACGATCCACACATTTGGGGAGAAATAAACTTATAATTATTTTCCATCCAATTTCTCCACCGTGCAAAGTGTGTGCCATAAAAAATGTGTGGACACACAACATCTAGCCCATAAGTCTCCATCCTCTCGGGTCAGTAAAGACCACAAATGGGAGAGCAAGCCCCGATGGCACTTGTAGGGTCGAGATGACGGACTAGAGGGGGTGAATAGTCTTTTCTAAAACTTAAGTGCAGCGGCTAACCAAAACAAATGCGGAATTAAAACTATCGGTGTAGCCAAGACTACACCCCTCTAACTATAACTCTAACACCTAGCAAATAAGTCTATTATGCTAACTAAGGTGCCAAGCTAGGAAGCTCACCTAAACAAGTCTAGGTTGCAAGGTCACACAAACCTAAGCAACTAGTACTCTAAGCACACCGGAAGCTCCTACACATACTAGTAAGCAAAGCACAAAGAACCTAAGCTCACTAGCAACACTCAATAGCAAGGCTACACAAGCCTAACTAGAGAGCTCAATTTACTTAGCTACACAAACTAAGCAATTTGACTAACAGGCTACACAAGACAATTAGTCACTCAAGATCTTACTTCTAAGCTACACAAGCTAGAAGGTAACTAGGCAAGCCACACAAGCCAATCTAGTTACAAGAGCAAAAACTAATCACTAGCACAAGTATGAGTAAGTAAATACAAGCTAGTGATTTGGAGAATGCAAACCACCCAGAAGATGTACAAGGTTGACATAGTGATTTTTCTCCCGAGGTTCACTTGGTCGCCACCAAGCTAGTCCCCGTTGTATCGGCTCACTCACTTGGAGGTTTACGAATTTTTACAGGCCTCACTCGCCTAATCCCCCTCAAGGGTTGCCGCCTAACCAACACAAGATGAGGGCACTCAACGATACCTTCAACTAGAGTTGCTCTTCGTGATCTCTCGTGGGGCGAGCACAATGCCCCTCACAAAGCTCTTCTCTGGAGCCACACACAAGCTTCTTGCATGCTTCGACGGAGCCACAATCACCAAGCCGTCTAGGAGGTGGCAACCTCCAAGAGTAACAAGCACCACCGGCTTGCAACACGATCACCTAGTGCCACTCAATGCAATCTCGCAATGCAACGCACTAGAATCACTCTCTCACACAATCGGATGAACACTATCAAGTATGTGTGAGTTAGAGGGCTCCCAAGCACAACCAACACAAGCCACAGAGGCCAAGGGTGCTCAGCAACCAGCCAAGGGCGACCACCAAGTCTATTTATAGACCCCCAAGAAACTAGCCGTTATACCTGTTTCGGGGGCGACAGACGCTCTTCAAGTTTGCGTAAGACGCTCTGATGCCAGCGTCTTACGCATCAGACAACGTCTTGTGCCAGCGTCTTGCGCCAAAACGTTGCTCTCGGGTTTCTGAGAAATTCCAAGAAAATATTCCCAGACGCTCTCTAGCGTCTTACGCCTAGGCGACAGACGCGTCCGTCGCAGAGTGAGCGTTTCTAGAGCTCTCTGTTGTTGGCGACAAACCCAACATCATGCATGCGTCAGTGTCTTGTGCGTCAGACAGCGTCTTGCGCCAGCGTCTTGTGCATCGGACAGCGTCTTACGCCAGCGTCTTACGCGTCAGACAACGTCTTACGCCTTCAGCTTCAGCGTCTTTCTGCGAACACATGGTGGATAAGTACCCATGTAGTTCAGTTTTGTGATGAGTGATTGTCCAACACTTGAGAGATTCAGTTTGAGTGGCTTACTTCTAACCCTTTGCGAAAGCAAGTGTGTGCCTGTCTATCAGCTTGTGGTGTGCAGTTGCTATGCCCAGTGACATTGGTCAATGGTGTGGAGAAGGTCGAGTAGAGGCTTGCCGTGCCAATGGACTCGGGCTCAATACCGAACCCCCAGTTTTCAGACCCAAATCGGAAACCGTCCTCGGATGGTTTTGAGGCCAAAACCACCAACCGCTCCAACTCGAGCCACCTTGTCCTCGCCGGTCGGACTCCGGTCCCATGGCCTCCGCTCAACCTGCCCGTCCGCCCGTTCTTGACTAGGTCGACTCGATCTACCTCCATGTCTTGTCGCACTCGCCGGTGCCAAGCATAGCCACCACAGTAGTCCGCCGGCGCCCATGATCCCTCGGTCCGAGTCCGCTTCCCTTCACCGCTCTCAGTC